>CP094632.1:32220506-32533274 GCA_023657505.1 Camelina hispida
AAGCAAGTTGATGAAAACCAGTTCAAGAGAGAGAACCTTTTTCTCATATCCTCCTTCACTAGCTTCAGCTTCATTAAAAATTCTTGACAACCGTTGCTATGTCAGTTTCAGAACCTGCAAGTTTGAACCATGGAGCATCAGGTGAGACGTCTAAGACATGAGTCGTGATGGATAGCCTACTTCTCTTGGGAGCTTTGTTTCAGCTGCAACATTCAAATGCCCTCCTATGTTTCCCAGCTGAAAATGTCACATAAAAAACAAACCCACACACAACTTTGACAAAGAAAGGATTTGTTAAATCATATAAATGATGAAGACAAGACTAAAAAGTCTAAACCTAATTAACTAGATGCATCAAACTAACTATTGACCATTTTTAAAAATCAAAATGTCATAAAATTGCTGGCCAAAGCTCTCAGTCTCTCTCACTTGTAACAAAGCCACTTAATCTTTAAAAGATGTACTACTATGTAATAACTCCCCACCTAGTAGCTTCTCCAATGGGAGAGCAAGCTCCATGGCTGCAACAAGAAACATCATCAAATTATTTATTTCAACTTACAAATAAATGGAAATATCACAATCACTATGATAGGTTCTAATGAAACCACAATCGTCTCTTCAGTTATAACATTAACATCAGACCAATCTCAAAGACCTCCCTCCCACTATGCTTGTTCTGTAGACCAAGGAAATAAATGGTGTTATAAATCAAACCTCAAACGATGGGGTTTATGAAACAAAACACCAAACAACTCAATAATCAACACACTGCAACAAACGATTATGATGCTCTAAGCTTCACAACTAGCCTTCCACACAACACAACAAAGAACACCACGACAACAACCAAAATCCCGATCCAACCAATGCTTAAAGCACCGGAGGACCACAAGCCGAGGAGAGATCTTACCGGAATGAACACAAAGTCCATTGCCACACCGGAGAAGAACCAAGCCGCCACTCGCTCCGATTCAGACTGCACCACCAGGGACCCACACTAGGAGCTGTGACCCAAAATTGAGACACGACATCAAAAGGACCACGACGGCAAACCGCAGAGAATCAGCCCCGGAATGCGCCACCTTAACCAACCTTCGAGCTCCGCCACGACACGAACAACAAGGAGACGAGACCACCAGCGAAAAGCAGATCTGAGATTAAACCGACGGTGCACCATCGGGAACCAGATCTGAGCAAGAGACCCGCCGTAGGAGAAGCGCAGACCCGTCCAAACACCTCAACAAAGCCATTACCAGTCTAAAACTCGAGATTAGGGTTTGGACAGCTAAAAGGTCGATCTCTACACCATGTATGATAGAGAGAAGAGCTGTAGATGGCGAAGATGAAGAAGAAAGGTGATTACAAAGATGATTTGATGAGTGACAGATTTTTTCAGTTTCAGAATCGCTTATCGCCGCCAGAGAGAGAGAGGCAGAAGTTGGAAGAGAAAGAAATGAAAATTATTAGGGTTAGGGTTAGTGAAAATTAGGTATATATAACTCGGTTAATTAAAACCGATTGGTTATGTGTCTCGCCAAACCGAACTGGGAATCGAATTACCAAATTAATTTCGCCGATCGGTTTGTTGATCCTCTCATAGATGCTGTCGAAAACCGAACATCTCGGTTTAATCGGTTCGGTTCTCTCGATTCTGACCGAACGCCCAGGACTAATTATTAATAGTTGATGGCATAAAAAGTCAACCACCAATAGTCTACAGAGAAGTCTACTTAAGGAAACCCTAAATCAAATAATTTTAACCTAATCAGCTTTACCTCCCTTAATTTTACTAGTTTATATGTAAAATTATTTTATTACAATGCAGGAAGTCTATGTGGTTATTATTTCATCAAACGGTTAATCAAATTATTTTTTATAATTTTTAAAATTAATATTTAACCTATAATTAAAAAGGAGACTTATTTTGAAGTCTCCCTTTTGACGTCAGTTTGAAATCAAGCTTAAAGATATCTATTGCAGACTTCATCGGGTTAAATCTGTCATTTTGGCTTCTGTTTTTTGTTTGGTCGTGAGGGGTCAACTGTAATTTCAGCACCCTTAGTGGTTATGTTTCTTGAAAAACGAATATAGGGTCTACGTTCTCTTTTAAATGCAAATAAAGGTACTAAAAATGCAATTGTCCCATTTTCTTTAATCGTTTCTCTCTTTCAAATATAGTTTCCTTTTTGCATTTAGAACGATACGGATAACTTGTGAAGCAGATAGATCTTTTACCCAATGTATTCACGAAGCACAAATTAAAGTCTAAGCACATTCAAATAATAAAACACAAAGGCTAAAAAGAGAGACAATCCAAATAAATTTGAACATCATCATTACATCTCCCACACACACACAAAAATAAAATAAAAAACCTAACTTTTTTATTATAACTGTCTCACATATACGTAATGAGAAGATCAAGATTGTTTTATTGTATCACAAACATTCATATATGGACATTATAATGTGCAGATGAATCATTCACCGACTCAATATATGCGGCTATGTCTGATATAGTGGTGGACGTAGATTATATTTTTATTATAATCCCATTTTCTCAATTTTAATTAAGCAAAACATATGTTCACCCCATGGATCCACAATACCAAATAGAATTCGAATCTTCCATAAAATTTTTAAGGAATCATGTGCACAAAGGTTGTGCAATTTTTTTTTTTAATTAGGCCTACACCCTGAGACCACCAGCCCTACTATTTCTAATCCCGCCTGGAGATTACAACTTTGTTTTGCAAGACTTGCGCAAAGCAAAGTTCTATGTATTAGAGGCATATATTTTTGGTATTGATGGAAATGCAGTCGATCCAAATTCACGGTATACTATAAATTGGCATTATTTGGTCACCGAAAGAATATGTGAGTGTTTTTTAGTGTTTATTATTATTATTTTATATATTTTTTTAAAAAAGTTTCTAATTAATTTTACTTTTTGTTTTTCACGTTTTACTAAAACACTAACTCTATCTCCACCTATGGTTACCCGTCTCTCTCCGTCCGTTCGAGAATTAATTTTAAAACCACTTCCTCATCCTATCAAGGTAATTATCTCACTTTATTAACTTAAATCTATATTAGTATTATTTTTATTTGCAAACTATATATATATATATATATATATTTTTTTTTTTTGTAGGTGATTTGGGATATACGCTCTCTCCCCTTTCTCATGGATGTCAATTAATCTGATTATTTGAAGAATATTAAAACCTCCTTATCTAGGGGAAGTTTTGAACTTCTTGACATGGATGCTTATGTGGACTATAGATTTGTTATCTATGAAAATAAGAATATCAATCATCAGGAGGAAATCATCTCTTCAGCAGATATCTCTGCTTCAAATAGTTAAGCTAGATAAAACGCAAAAGCTAAAAAGAGAGACAATGCAAATAAATTTGAACATCATCATTGTACATCTCCCACACACACAAAATTAAAATAAAAAACCTAAGTTTTTTATTATAACTGTCTCACATATACGTAATGAGAAGATCAAGATTGTTTTATTGTATCACAAACATTCATATATATGCCTTTGTTAAGAAGCAAAGACTTTCACATCTTATTATATAAAGTTGAGTTTTGAAAGTTAGTTATTAACAAGATTTTGACATGTGTCAAGTTATCAATCTCAGATTTTGACAAGTGTAAAAGTTAATATTAACAATGAGAAATTTGATTACAAATTTACAACAAAAATATAAAATATTTTGTTTTAAAAAAATTAATAATGTAAAAAGATAATTATCAAAAATTACAGAATTTATTAAACATACAAAGTTTTTTAAAATAATTATAAGAAGATTATATATATATATTTCATAAAATTCAAAATTATAATATTATTTACTTATTTTTAATTTTAAGTTATTAATTCTACAAAAAAAAGTAGAAAAAGGGATTAAGGAAATATACATTTAATTATTAATTTTAAATTTTGTAAATACTCACTTCTATATAAACATAGATCGTCTCATATTTGAATAATTTTTTCAACAATACTTCTTTCAACTTTGTTTAATTGGGAAATGTTTTTTAATGGCAAAGTAAATTTTTCTTATTTTTAAACCAAAATTTTCTCATACTTTTTACTTTTTCAGTTGGGAATAGGTAAGATTAATATGTTGACCCAAAAGAAAATTAATATATGCGTTTTCTTTTCCTAATATTGTATTTTAAAATTTATTGTAGTATTTTTATATTCTTTTATATAATTTGTATTTTTATCTTTGAATTATTTGGAATTCATATATTGCAGTGCTTATAATTTTTACTGTCTTTTTAATTATGTCAAATTAATTTTCTTCTAATTTTTCAATGGTTGGTTATAAACCTTTTTTTTTTTTTGCAAACATAATTGTTGCCATTATTCATTCATTCAATCCCAATGGGAGATAATGAGTAGAAGCTCATTAACCTAATAGATATATAAAATAGGTTAATCAAACACAATGTTACAACAAACATAGATAGATAGATTAAAAAAACATAAATCATTGTTGATAGATCCATAAGAGCTCGAAGATAGAGGCTATGAAATATAAAATACAAAATCAGCTCTGTTAAAAATTCAAATCTGATAAAAAGAATCATAAATTTATATTTAAACGTTATATTTTCTTTTTTCTTCTTCTTCTTCGTCAGCTTCTTCACATTCTTCTGCTGAATAATCATTCAAAAACTATGTTTTAGACTACCACACAATTTGTTGACATTATAATGTGGAAATGAATCATTCACCGACTCAATAAATGCAGCCATGTCCGATACAGTAGTGGTGGACGCAGATTAATTGTTTATTATATCCCATTTTCTCAATTTTAATTAAGCAAAACATATGTTCACCCCACATATTATGGATCCACAATATCAAACAGAATTCGAATCTTCCATAAAAAGTTTAAGGAATCATGTGCACAAAGGTTGGTTATCCTGAATAATCCTTAATTAGTTACTTTGTAATAACACAAACTTTTTTATTGCTATAGAACTATACCAATAACACGAATTCTAGCTATATATATATGTATATATACACATATTTTAGTAGGATATAGAAGCCAAAAATACGAATTCCGCGTTATAATAATTTGTGGTAATCACATCGCCATATATAGGAGATATTTTGAGCAGTAGCTAGGAAATTAAGCTCAATGCGTCGTTAAGATTGCTTAAACCCCAAGCTAGTGACTTGTGTGAGTTTTTAACAAAAAGTCTTCAAATCCAATGGAATCTGATTACGACAAGGCACCTAATACTTTCATCAAAAAAAACAAAAAAGGAAAAAATACAATTAATTCATAACATTAGCTTCTTATCCAATAACAAACTGCCACGTAAGATTTCGCTTGTCTGATAAACAATCTCTCTGCTCCATATTAACTGATCAAAGACTTTCCTACGAGAAAGATCAAAATTCTTTTTTTTTTTTTTTTTTTCCTTTTTTCTTGAAGATCAAATCTAAGAGATGGGTAACGCGATTAGGTTACTCCGGAAATGTTTAAATCCCACGACGGACAATAAGCCTCACGACGGCTCCGCCTCTTCCGCCGGCGTTTCAGCTCTTTCCCGTGATCTCTTCAACTTTGAAACCACTTCTCAGGTCTCTCTCTCTCTCTATTGCTATTTCTCCTAATTTTGCGTTCTTTTCTCCAGCTTACTAGTCTTTGATCTGTTATTTAGTTCACTTCTAAGTGAATTGTGTAAACCAATAGATTCTTTCACAATTCTGTTTTAGAGATTGATCATAAACTAAAGATTCATTATATTATTCTAGGTTCCGGAAAAGCTTGGGAGTTACGTTGTGTCTTCTACAAAGGCTCAAGCAAACTGGTAAAGAAACAATACACAGATCATCCTCAAGATCTTTCTCTCTTGTGGTTCTGAAGATTAATTTGATGTTTTCACATTGTTTTTTAATATTTGTCTTTTTCTTCCAAAACAAAAGGTATAGAAAAATACTTGAGGCATGGAAGCAAGCTAAGCCTCGGCCTAAAACTCCTGAGGAAGCCTCTAGGCTTGTAATCGCTACTCTAAAGAACCATCAAAAAGCAGATGTTGAGGTACTAACAATTTACTAATGTCCTTTCAAGCTGCGGATTATGTTAGCGAGTTTGGATAACATTTTTGATATGGTTCATTTGTTAATGCCATTGACAGGGATTTTTGTCTTTCTATGGACTGCCTTCACCTCACAATCTTGTTGAGGTCCCTACTCATGAATCTCCTGTGTCTTTACCTAAAGGAGTTCGGTTTGAGCTCAATACGCTTCCGGTTAGAAAAAAAATTATATGAATCTTTAAAAGGCTTTGGTAATATGATGATAATTTTGTTGTTGCTGATCAAGAATTTGTCTTAATTGAAATTAGGTGGATACAAAATCTGTGGCAGATGGAGATACCGTTACTGTGTATGTTAGTAGCAAAGACCCGCTTGTGTCATCCTCTGTTCCTAAGGATGTGAGTATTGCAGCGGTTAAAAGAGCCAAAGCGCGTGAGATAAGGAATTATACTGAAGCAGATGCACTTCACAAGAAGATCATATCTTCTGGTTACAGGTTTGTCTTTTTGATATGTACTTACACAAGAATATTATAGAGCCAAATCAAAATTGAGCTATGTAAGTCATAATCCTTCTGAAATTTTTTTTTATCTTGTGCTTAGGATGATAAGTTTTAAAAATGAGGAAGTGCTTGCTAAAAAGTTCAGAATTAGACTAAGGTAAAAACACTCTTCCATTCATGAGATAAACTCATTTTAAAGATGTATATATATGGAGTTTTAAGAAAAAACTGGGAATGAAAACAAAACAGCGGAATAGATTCACCGGAGAGTAAAATGCCTTATGGTAAAGAGGCGCATGATGAGCTACTCAAGATGGTTGAAGGCAAATGCTTGAAGGTGTTAGTATATACGGAGGATCGTTATGGCAGATGTGTAGGGGATATATATTGCAATGGAAAATTTGTACAGGAAGCAATGTTAAAGAAAGGTCTTGCTTGGCATTATGTAGCCTATGACAAGCGTGCAGAGCTTGCAAAGGTAAGACATTGTAAACCTTTGTGCATTGCATTTACGAGTTTCTTGGATTATTCTTTATGATGTTTAACGTGTTTTTTTGTGTGTTTGAGTTCAGTGGGAAAACGAGGCTAGGCAAAAGAGAATTGGCTTGTGGGCATCTTCTAATCCAGAGAAGCCATGGGAGTGGAGAAAGAACAAACGTGGAGGCAATTAATGAGATACACCTTCTATGTTTGGTTCGATATACAAAACAGAACAAAGAAATACAATATTATTTGATTATGATTAATTATTGTGAATGAAATAACCTGTGATTTGTTGTTGTAATTGTAAGAGCACTCTGTAAATGTATTATGTATTGATAAGTATTTTTGGCAATAGAGAATCTCTCTTTGTACCTTGAAACAGAAGTTACGTACTCTTAGTTGTTTTGTTTCTAAATATAAGGGGAGATAGTTTATTTTTAGGGTTTAACAATCTTTGGTTGAGAATAAAAGTCTGATTCATAACCAGAGAAGTAAAAAAAAACAACAATCTTGCAATTTCAAATTTATCTTTAGTTGATATATAGTTTGTAAGAAAATGTGAAAAGGTGTTTTTGATAATTCTTCATCATTAGGAGGATTATCAAGGGCTCTAAAAGCAAGAGCCTTTCATAATCTTTTGCAATCTTCTTCCTCTTCTTGTTCTTGATATTATTCGACAATGCCGAAGAACAAGAAAACAGAATGGCAAGTAGGAGATCCCGCGATAAGCGTAGTGAGCGATCAGTTCTGTAATCCATACCCAATGGATCTATTGGTGAAGAGGAAAGTTCAGAATTTCTCTAAAGATCATTACGAAGTGTTTGATCCAAGCGGTAATCTGCTCCTACAAATTGATGGACAAGCTTGGGGGTTTAACCGTAAAAGAATTATGCGTGATCCAGCCGGTTTCACAATCCTCACAATGCGCCAAAAGGTTTACCAAAACATTTAAAATCTTTCAACAACAAATAAATAAGAGAAAGACTCTTTTTTTGAAATTGTGCATGTGTGTGTTTAGGGACTTGCGTTGAAGAACAAGTGGGAAGTGCATGGAGGAGAGAGCAAAGAGAGGGAAGACTTGCTCTTCACGGTACAACAATCTCAAGCGGTTTCATTGAAAACATCTGTGGATGTTTTCTTGCCTGAGAACAACAATGTCAAGAAGACGTCAAACACTTGTGATTTTCATGCTTCAGGAGGATACTCCAATATCTCATTCAAAGTTTTCAAATCGGATGCTCTCATCGCGGGGGTAGGGGTAAAAGTTATAAAACCCATACTTATCAATAATCTTGACAAATTTTAAACATTGGTGAAGAATTGAAAATCCTTATATTGCAGGTGACACATAAGTTTACATGGGGAAGTTTCTGCAAAGGGAAATATAATTTCAAGGTGAGAGTAAATCCAGAGGTTGATTATGCTTTTATTATTGCTTTGCTTGTTATGGTCGATGACAACGAGAATTGGTGTTAGTATATATAATATTGTCTGTTCTCAATCTCTTTGCTTAGTGGTTCCTTTCACAATCTATGTGGTGTGTAATGATAACGTGTTCATTTTTCAAGACATATATATGTATTGTATGTAAAGAATATTTTTTTTCCATGTTATGTGGAATCTTAAAACGTGCAGTCGGAGATAAAGCAATAAACATAAATTTGAACTAAAAAACACGAGAGGGATAACTTAACTTAACTAGCTAGCTAGGGACATATTATACAATACAAGCAAGCTTATTGACACTGTCATGACGGCTAGTCTTCGGGATCAGCTCTTTGATGTTAGTTACAGTACGTATTTGAGTAATCGCTAAAAATATCTAACACCAAAGAATGGTTTCAATGTAACCTTCCTTCATGCTAGTCCGATTGATGATTATTATTTCGGTTCAATTTGAAATTCTTTAATTTTCCCAAACCGAACAACCTGAAATACCAAATTTCTGAACCAAACCGAACAGTCCTACTAATTGGCGGCACATCTTAAAGGCAAAAGTACTGTTAAATTTCCAAATCAAATTTTACCAAGTCCCCCATATATATATATATATCGACTAGCACACATAAACAATAGTATCAATGATCAAAACTATTTGACCATGATTACAATTAAATTAAAGTCTTTCTCTGAGCTTATATAAGCATAGTATATTTATACCTGTAGTGGCATAGGATGTAGTGTAAATGTGTAATAAATATGTGCTCAAATGAGAATCTGAACGAGCTGTGTAATAAGCAAATTGGCGCAAGCTAATTATAATAACATTAATTCAAAAGATTACTACTACTATAAACAAAGATTACATATTGTTCAAACAAGCGTAACTAAAATTAAAAATAGAAAAAGCATTATGTTCCTTAATAGCCGGCCGGGACTAGTGTTCTTTAATAGCCAGTCTTCTTCCTTGTACGAGACAGAGTCGCCAGAAACTTGCTGGAGAGTTTGCTGGTCAAACAGAGCAAACAAAAACAGTAAAAAATTAGAGGTTTGCTGATGATGATAAGACATAAAGAGAGAGGCATATATATATATATATAAAATTGATTGCTAAACTAAAATGGTAAATGTGTTAACTTACTTGATCCGACGTTTCTTCTTCAGCTGATTCCATTTGGCACATCGAGGACAAGAAGAGCTGCTTCCATTTTGGTTGATAGGATTCCCTCCAGTAGATAAGCTGTTCCAAAGCCAAACCGATGTTGCAGTAGAGAGAAGCAGACCTGATGATGCGTTTCGAGGGTGAGACAGGAGGATATTGTTGTCTCTTTTCTTCATAAGCACCAATATATCCACAAAATCTTCATCGTAGGAGATGTCGTCTTCGTTGGAGACGATCAACAAATTGGTTCGATAGTCTCTGTGAGTGATTCCCCACATGCAGACATCTTTATACATGGAAAACTTTGCCACTCGAGAATCTGGAAAACAAATCAATTGAAAATACTTTTAATTGAAGCGAATACGACGACGGGTTTTGTTTGGTTTTCAAAATTTTAAAAAAGGAAAGAAGTTATTAATTAATGAGAGAACCTGGCTGGATAAGCTTGATGCCGGCGGATTCAAACTCTTTTTTATCAATCTGCTCCGAGGAATAAGCAACCATCGAAACGTTACCATTGTAACCATTATTCTTGAGAGCTAATTTGATGTTATCAGAGATCGACGCAGGTGTTTGATCACTAGGGATTGGGCAATCATCCATGTCCCAGAAGACTCCTGTCTCAGCTTCTGAGAGAGAGAGTAAAACCAAAAAATAATACAAATTAAGCAACTTGACCCAATATACCTCCTATACATCCCACTAGTTTATTTACGACAAAATCGAGATCAGAATTATCAGATGAACAGAGATAATAGCTTACTGGCGAATTCGGGGAACAAGGAAGACATAGTTTGGGCGGAGGAAGACATAGCTCTTATAAAGATTAGAGATCTGGCTGTGGCTGTGGCTGTGGCTGCGGTGAGGAACTGCGGATTTAAGTGCCTTCTGGGTTTTTGTTTCGGCGATTAAGGGTATAAGGAAGGGTACGTATATTGACCAAAATAACCCCTCTCTTTCGACTTCTTACAATTCTAGGGAACATCATTAAGGGTATTAAGGTCAATTCCATTTATCTTGATCTTTCTTTCCTCGTTGTTTAGCGGCTGGAGCTTTTCTCTATTGACAAGTTTTATCCCGTTTCATGAACGTTGTTGTTTGAATTCATTGTTCTTCATTTGAGTTCTCTGTATTTATGTATGTACTTCTTTCTATTCCTATTGTTTCTTCCCTTTTTTTTTTAGTGCAGTTAAAATATAAAAGAACAATAAGAAGACAACCCACAACTTTATTAGATGTAACCGTAACAATTACGAAGACCTAAAACCTCTCTCGATTCATCAAATCTTTGAAAGAAGAAGAATCTCTTTAACCAAAATAAATAAAAAAAACTTCAACAGACTTGAGTAGTTCCCATAAATGAAAGTGATGAGATAGAGAGAACAAATGTAGACTTTCAATACCAAACAAGCTCAATTTGACCAAACCTCTTAAGAAACCTTTAAAACTCAAACCAGACAGACACAATCAAATCAACGGAAGAGTCGGATATCAAGTATCGAACATAGCGACCATACAAACCGGGAAATCACTAAAACGCAACGCACTGGATAAAGATGTTTAGGTAAGGTCATCCTCCTCCAGCTCCTTGGCCTTGAGCTTCTCCTTCACCCTCAACAACATGGTTGTCTTCCATGAATCCTGCATTTGATACCAGTTCCATGATCAAGAACCAGACAAGAGTTAAAAAGATAATCACATTCAATAGTACGTGGTTTACTGCCCGTACCAGTGGAGTCATGCTATCAAATTCCTTGACAACGTCTGTGAACTTTGCGATGTCTTCTTCATCGATAGCAGAAGCAAGGTCCTATTCATGTGAATAAATGTACAAAACTTATCATACTTCATGTAAGCTACTCCACTATCTCTCTTTTTTTGAAAAAAAAAAACAATGTTTCAACTTTACCGCTAAAAACTTGCATTCCCGTGTTCCTGAAAATGTCGGATCCAGATCCTGCAGGAAAGCAGAAGTTAGAAAACATGTCATACTTACTCAACAGAATGCTGATGTTACGGGTGTTTGCTGTGGAAGAAGAAAAACCTGATATTTCTCCAGCGCATTAGTGATGGAAACAACATCGGCTTTGCATAAGTGACACATGCCAGCAGTGAGAAGATAGCCCTTGACTGAATACTTAAGCAAGTTATTGTTAAGTGAATGACGTGCTATTTCTTCATAAATCTTGATTGCCTTCTCATATCTATCAAAGAATACAACAAGCACATTATCAATCAATCCGTCCCAAAGTAGAGAAAACGCTATAACTGCTGTTCATGCATATACAACACCACGATTCCAAACAATGTCGAGTTTGTGGATTGACAATTCGATTTTAACAGGGTTCCGTCTGAGTACTGTAAGCACTTCAATACCAAGGATAAGAAAGCAAAAAAAATAGCGTAAGGTGCCAAAATCTTACTGCTCCAGCTGGGCAGCATATTGTGCAACCTTTAGATTGCACTGGTTTGCAGAAGTGGTCACTTCTTCATTTTGAAAGAATTCAGCTGCCTTTTCAAAGTAAGCAATAGCCTGCTCTAACTTCTGATCAGATTCATAGTACTCAGCAATTTCCTGTCAAACGTAAAACAAGAAACCCATTAATGTACCTATTTGTACAATTACAGAAAGTCAGTACCAAACTCACTATAGTGTATAAAAAAAAGAAACAAAATAAGACTGGATCCAACATGCATAAAGAAACAGGAACAACCATGGAGGCAATACTGAACAAGTGGACCAATAAAGCTATCTTATTAATGCTCAAAAGAGACGCATGATACCTTGTAATATCTTGCAGCCATGTTGAGTCTCCCTATCTCACAAAATATATTCACTGCTCGTTCTAGGCAAGATGCAGCCTCTGCATATAAAGGTCATGGTGTTATTAGGACGCATGATAATCACTCTTGTATCACAGAGATGTCAATATTACAAAAGTGGCATTATTATACATACCATTTGTATCAACTTTCTTGTAGCATTTAGCAGCCTCAGCATAAGCGTTGGCAGCATCGTGTTTGCTGTCTGACTGTAGATGCAGATCAATGTTATCAAATAATCCACACATTCTTTCAGTTATCACATATGTGTTGCCAAAGAATTTACCTTTAAGTGACAATCAGCAAGTTTTAAATAAGCTTTTCCAGCTTGATCCCCTGAAAAAAAAAAAAAAAAAAAAACAAATCACATATCAAACACATACGCAAAGATAATTGAACAATCATTACAAGGAAAAAAAAACATGAATCCAATATATTAAAACTCAACCAAACAGAACAATCTGAATACTGAATCTCGAATTTTCAATTCTCGTATGCAAATTACCAATTACAAATTTATCACAGATCAAAATCGACCTAATTTAAACCTAAAAGATACTAACTTTACTTCTCACATGACCATACACGAATCAACGCAACTGATGAAACCTAAGATCAAACGTCTCAATTTTCAATTTTTCTTCCTCATCATCAACAAACAAACAAAACACACGAAGCCAATCAGATGAAAACAATAATTAAATACACGAAATCAAACAGAAATTGGGAATTACATGATTTGGCGAGCTTATAGGAATTAGCTGCTTTCTCGAGCAGATCAGCAGCATCCTCATACTTAGATCCAAATATTCCCCATCCGTTGAGCTTCTTCTCAGCTTTCTTCTCGAATTCCTCCGCTCTCACCATATGATCTCCCATTGTTTTTTTGTTTTTTTGGTTTCCTCACGAAACTCTTGACTCGGGAAAATTTCACTCCGGTACACCTCCGATCGTGTACTTCTTTACCTCCCCAGACTCCGATTGGTTTCTTTTTTTCTTCCTCGAGAGAGAGATTGCTTTGATGGATTCGCTGCGGCAGCGATTAGAGAGATATGATATGAGAATCGATCGAGAGCGAAAAATCAAGACACGCTTCGGTAGGGGAAAAGATTTTTCAACCGATTCAAATGGGCCGAAATCGGTTTTCAAATATGGGCTTTGTTTTTTTTTTTAAAAAACCCCCAATTAGCCCAATCGGTTGTTTATCTAATTACGGTTAGTAACGTTGTTTGCTCGAAGGATATAATAATAACAGCTGCTGTTAGGATTTTAATCTATACTATTAAATCGGGAGTACAAAAGCAGAAAAGCAAAAAAAAAACAAAAAAATTCCATTCAATGCCCCCATGACAAAAGAAAGGAAGAAGCTACAAAAAAAGAAAAAATGGGCAAATATGTAATCTAAAGGATAAAAGGACGCGGACCCCAATTGTTTGTCTATTACTCTATTCGGATCTTAACTATCTTATATGTGTATCCAAACACCGTCCTCTTCCCAAACCTGTAAGCAAAGTGAGTATCCAAACGTTTATTTAGAGAGATAAAATATTTTAATTAATCATATTAAGTACATACCATATTAACTCTTAACGACATTTAAAACACCAAAATATCTATTTTTCCAAACAATACGGGTTTTAGAAACTAACCATTCTTAAATTCGAAATATCAAATTATCAATCATCAATCATAAAACTAAAATTCCATAATCTCCCGAAACTTAATCCTTTCCAAAATTAACAGAATCTGACTCTATCATCTCCATAATCTCCGAATCATCATTCAAAAATTTTTTAAAATACAACAATGAAATCCCTAAACATCCTCTATAATAATATCTCAAATCCAAATCATTTTAAAAACTAACAAAATACTACCATTTTGGAAAAACATAAACTGAAAATCTTTAATAGATTATGTAGAATATTCGACTAATTGAAGATAACACCGAATAAGATTGTGTGATGTTTACCATTGCACCAAATCACCTCCATTACTACTATAAATAACAAACTAGACATCATACACAACCAAACCATCAAACCTAAATTATATTTCTTTAAGTCACCTTAAAAGCCGACCTTTTTTTAATTGTAAATACAAGATCCGATTTCTACCATTTCTATATAAGCTACACATCCTCCAAAACATCGATCACAATAGAAGAAAGACGAAAAAATGGTTGGATTCACATACCTTAACAAGTTGGCACATCAGGTCAAGATACTCCACCCATGGAAGCAATATAGAATATACATACTACAAAGCATACCAGAGATGAATTTGTAAGTCTAAAGGTATAGTATTGGTAGTCTATGATAGACTGTTTTATTTCTTATACTTAACATCAACAGCTTCTCTAATTTGTAATAATAACAATTTTGCAGATGATAAATCAAATACAAAACTATCTACAGCAATTGATAATTCTGTAGATCAAGTTGATTCTCAGCTCTCAGCTCCATACAATACCATTACTGGTGAATCCGTTCTTAAAGAAGTTTGCAAGATATTATTACAAATATACCTGAGTTCACAAGAATTTTACAGTATCTCAGTGAAGAACTCCATGAAAGTGAGGAAACTACAAAAACCAAAAAAATCCAAAGGATTTACAAGATTAAGCAAAAGTAAGCTCATTCTAACCTACTTAATGATATTATTATGAATTTCAATTTGAGCTGTCAAATTATATTAAATCAATGTTTTGCATTGCCAGGTTCTCAAATATGAACACACTATATCAAGACCATCGAGAATTCTTACTCTTAAGGTGAAATCCATTCATTTATAATTTTTAGAAATTTGGATCTATTCATTCAACTTACCTGGTGTTGGACCATCCAACCAATATTTTGTTATTATTGTGAAACAATTCTGTTCCGATTTTTTCATCTTTTGAAAGAAATATTCATTTCAACAACTTTAAAGTTGAACTTATGATAGAAACAAGTTTGTTACTTTTTAAACTTGGCACTAAATTCATACTACGTATATGTTTGGATTTGCAAATACATCACAACTGGCATTTTAAGCAGTCTACCCAACTAGAGGGGATAAAAAAAATTAGAATCACTTGACTTATTTTCTCAAAATATGTTATTAGAGAACTAATAGAAATCCTTATGTGATCGGTAGATTTCTTGAAGAGTCAAGCTCTCCGTGACAAACATCACAGAAATTTTGGTCAACAACAATATATCCTAAAATTAAAGCATATGAATTTGTAAAACCCTAATTTGAGTCCCAAAAATGTTATGAATCAATACTCATGATTCAAACCCAACTAACCTGTTTGTATTGAGGGTAAGCGTATACAACATAAATTAGTTTTACAGTCTGAGGATAGACCGCAACTCCAATTAATGGCCTCTACCGGCGCCGGAAGAGCAGGTGAAGGAGTGGCGTATCATATGCCGCGTATGGTTATGGAGCTTGGTATAAGGAATAGTAGAGTGAGCTGTATATGTGAACTGATAAGGTGACAAAGAACAAGCTGAAGACAACGGCGACATCGATCAAGAAGAAACTCCGAAACACAATCTAAGATTTTCACTTTTTTGACAATCTAAGATTTTTTTTTTTTTTTTTTTTTAAAAAGAATCAAGCGTCAGAAATGTACTTTGTTTTTTTTTTAATTTTTCTTTAAGTAAATAAAAACGTATATTGGAAAACTAGAGAAAAGTAATCTTTAAAATATATGGGCCGAGCCCATTCCCATTACTTTGTAAACAAAAATCAACACATATGTTTTTACGTTTTTACGTTTAATGGTTCCTAAACAAGACTAGAATGACTAACATTGATGAATGAACAGATAAACCGGACTAAACCAAGAGATTTACGAAAAATAGATTTTTAAAAATATAATTAATAATATACATCATTACATCAAATCAATATATGGAAATATCTTGATATATCGGATAGGGACATGAACACGGGTAATTCGGATAAAAGTGTCCAAAATTCTATTATAATTAATGATATGCACCAAATCAAATTTAATAATTTGGGAGATACAAGACTGTGGGTAATTGAAAGAGACTATCCAAACTACCCTCGATAAGATGCGGGAAAATTATGAGTAATGAGATGAGATCAGAAATTTCAGTTCGGTAGACTCTATTTTCACTAATTTGAGTAAAACTAATTTCAAAACGGGTAAAGATCAACTTAGATATATGGGGTCCAAATCTTTTACCTATTTTTCTTATTTGTTGGAATAAAATATAAAATCTCAAATGGATAAATTTAATATTAATATATATATATATATTATTTAAGTTATGGTTATGAAATATAAAACATAACATCTATGAAAAGAAACAGGTTTTGGTTCCTTTTCGTCTAAACCAAATTAACAATTAAATTGAATATTAAAATAACATACCTAATATATACATTTACAAATGTAATACCGCACATACATAAAACACTGCAAACTTAGTTTTTGCTCCTCAGTATATAGTATAAATTTCTTCTTAACTCCACCTCGATTATGTAAGTATAATCATCTTATTAAAAAAAACAGAATTACACTTAAAAAAAAATTAGTAGGTTTATCTTCAAACTTTTTTCATACTATTGATAACTTTTTAAAAATTTAATTTTGAAATAGAGACTTTGGTAAACTTTTATAAATATGAATATAGAAACTATTTACTTTAAATTAATTCTTAACAATACTAGCAGGAAAGAAAAATTTATGTCCAATTCAAACTTGATTAACTTACTTGGATAGTAACTTACCAGGATTGTGTATAGATTTCTTCTTAGGACACTTCCCATTTTGTAAGGTAGTTAAAACTTAGGCCAAAATCAGTATTACCCTGACAAATAAACAAAATGTCACATTATTTTTGTTAAACAAAAATGAACACTATAAAAGTGTACTTTTCATTTGAAAACTTTATGCAAAGAAAAAGTTATTGAATAGACCAGTATGTTCATACTCTTTCAATCTAATTGCCGAGTCCAATTACTGTCTAATACAAAGAAATTTTACCAAGGACAAAACATAAATATTAGACTAGAGAATTCATCAGAGTAGAATTTTAAACACAATTTGAAAGGGTTTTTTTTCCTTAGCTTTCATTTAGGCTTCTTTATTTGTATTCCTGTTTTTTTGTTTACAAATCAACAAAGACGGTAATTATAAAAATTAATATAGATCATAGAACAATTCGATTTAAACAAAAAACATGATATATAGTTTTGGAAATATATACAAACCTGTACAAGAAGATCCATATTCGATTCAATTTTATTCAAAAAGGAAAAAAATAAGGGTTTCCCGCACGTATGTGCGGGTCTTATCCTAGTTTTTACTAAATTTTGCTGCGGTCACCGCGGGACAAGTTTTTACATAATTTTTTTTGTTAATATACTATTTTAATAATATTTTTGCTTATGTATTCTTCGGTTAATTTAATGATTTAGTATATAATTTGTGATATACCGCGCAACAATTTTTGTTTAATACAATATTAAATAAATCAGTTTGATTCGACATATTTTATTTTGGTGTTGTTAAAATAGTAAAATAAGGATTTAACCCGTATTGAAGTATCATATTAATGATATTTTATTTTTTAGTATTATCAATTCAGTCATGTAATGTCATGTAACCTGTCATATAATATAATTCATTTGTGTTATTTTGAAAATTTAATATGTTTAAATAATTCAAATCACAATATACGCAGGAAAAACTACACATTTATTAACTTTATGTATTATATGATGATTCAATACTTTTAGATTTTAAAATAAAAAAGAGATGATATGAGAATAATTTATTTTTAGTATGGAATAAATCTTCTAAATATCTATATTAATTATAGAACATTATATATATATATATATTTAAAATATTTTAATTGTTTGGTTATAAAGATAATAGAGAGAGTTAACTAAACTTGTTTGGGTATTAACATAAGTATTAAATGATATTTAATGATAAATGTTTCCATAAACATGTTTTTGAACAAAGAGTGCCTCAAAAATACTAATCTATACTAGTATTTTTGCAGCAGTTTTTGCTCAAAAATTTGTTTTGGAAAGTTTTTGCATTAGATGTCATTTAATGTTATATCTCATCCAAACAAGTTTAGTTAACTTTCTCTACTATCCTTATAACCAAACACAATTAAGATATTTTAAATATCCATATATATAATGTTTAAAAATTAATTTAGATATTTAGAAGATTTATTCCAGATTTAAATTAATATAAATCTTTGTTTGAATTTAATTTTTAATTGTTGTGAATTATCATATGATACAGGAAATAAATAAAAATATATATTTTTCTGCAGATATTGTGGTTTGAATTTTTACAAACAGACATATATTACTCAACTAATATAAAAATTGTATCTTCAACATTAATATATAGTAAATTTTAAATTTTTAAGAATTTCAAAATATATAACTGATATATCTAAACTTAATAAAAGGTTTAAAATTATAAATATTTAAAATATTAAAAATCAAAGAACACAGACGAGTTATTGCATGACGAGTTATATATATCTAACGGGACGATTCTAAATAATAGTAAAAAAATCATTAATATGATACTTCAATATGGGTTAAATTTTTATTTAATATTTTTAACAACACCAATGTATGTCAAACTTAATTAAGATTGTGTTAAACAAATATAGTTTCATGGTATATTGCGAGTTTAATTTGGGTTTTTAGTTGAACTGCTTAATTTAACCGTATAAAATAAATTTTAAACTCTTAAGAAGTTTAAAATATTATAATTGATATAAAAAGTTTAAAATTATGAATATTTAAACATTCAATTTTCAAAACAACACAAACATGTTATATTGTAGACGAGTTATATGACATGACAAGATTGAATTGATAATACTAAAAAATATGATACTTTAGTATGGGTTAAATCTTCATTTTACTATTTTAACAACACCAATATAAAATATATCGAATTAGACTGATTTAGTTAAGATTTTATTAACCAAAGTTGTTGTGCAGTATACCGCGGGTTGAATACTAAATCATTGGAATTAACAAATAGTACAATAGCAAAATTCTTATTACAATAATACATTAACAAAAGATTAAAATAAAATTTTGCCCCGCGGTATACTGCGGGTCATAATCTAGTATAGATATAGAAATAGAGCCCATTGTATTTTTTTTTTTTTGGTTCGTTAAATTGGAAATATACAGAAACCTTTCCATTTCCATGCAAAAAAGGGTAAACTGAACCTGTATAAGTGGGAAAATAGATAAAATGTTTATATATATATATATATATATATATATTTTTTCTACTTATTGAACCAGATGCAATCATGTATTCTGTTTACTTGCGCATTTTTTTTTTTAATGTCAATTTGAATTAGACTAACAATAGCCATATTATAGAAACAAATTCGATAAATATGAACTGACTAACTTTGGTACTCTGCGTTAGAGATCGGAGATCACATAAAATGATAGAAAAAGAAACTTTAGTAGTACTATTTTGTTTTTCGTGTATCACGTTTTGCATTTGACATTCGATATTCGGTGTCCTTTCGTTTTCATTCGATGAAAAGTGTCGAAGAGACTGTCTGTTCTATAGTTTAATTATTACACGTGACGTGAGCCATCTTTGAGGCCGTCAATAATTATAGTGTATTTCATTATATCAACGAGACTTTTTTTTAAAACATTTGGTTTGGAGTACTATTATATGCTTTAACTAAAAAAAATGAGATCAGAACGGTAAAAACAGTTGTGGCCACTTTTTCGTCTAGATGCATTCTTAAGAGGTCCAAGTGGCACATTGATTGGAGTTGGACCAATTATATTTATTCCGTATTTGTTCTATAGTTCTATGGTTTTGTTTATTAACTAAGAACATTTTAGGTGTAATTTTCTTATTTTAGTGTAATGTTTATAGTTTATACGTTTTTCAACAACGTGATGGAAGACCATTTTATATAATAAAGTAAGGTTCTTTTTGACAAATTTTAATTAGTTGTTATGTGTCATTTTCTTCTTACGACATGTGTTATTTTTAAAAAAATATTTTTAGTATATTTTTTCAATTGACTTTATATGACATACATTATATTATTTATATTTAAGACAAAATATAAATTTACTATTATACATTACTAGATGTTCAATTTATTCTTTTATTTGTGTAGCATATTGTCCAAAATAATGATTTTCTCTTATATTTATTTACTTTAATAGAAATAATTAACATGATATGATTATCACATTATTTTACAATTTGATTCAAATTAAAACAAACTAAAGTATATTTAAATATTTATATATATAATATATAAATATTTAAAATAACTAATAAATTTATTTTTTGTGAACCTTCTTACATATTTTAGTAAGTTTCATATTCTATCACAAATGTTGTAACTCTCATATTAATAATCATATCCATCTTGAAGATTTAAAACAATATGATATTAATTTCAAGATATAGAACAATATGAATTTTTATTTATCCTTTATTATAATCATATCACAATTTATTGTATATGTATTATTTTTTAAATGTAACTGCCATACTATTTGCCATGAAAAAATACTTGTCAAAAAAAAAACTCTTATCATTTTAATACACTTTAATGTATTAATTGCAATACAATTTATGTTTTGTTGGACAACATATTTTGTAAGTAAATATATTACTAATGAGACATCATTTATCAATATTGTATATAATTACCATAACATTGTAATTTTCAATAATTTTTAGTGATTCAAGAATAAAATATTTGTTTTATAATTTTAAAACAAAAGAAATTGTATTCTTAAATAATTTCAAGATATTAAACAATAATTATAGTTTACTTTTCTTTAATAATAATAATTATCACAATTTATTGCATACTAATTTTTTAAAATGCAACTCCCATGATGTTTGATAAAAAAAATTTTAAAAAACTTTCAACATGTAACAAACAACAGAGCTGATGTCTTGAAATTAGTAAATATTGTTTAGAATGCTTATTTTGTGTATCAATATTGTACTTTGTTTCTTTTGATCTATTTGATAAATTTTTAATATAAAATTATAAATTCTAAATAATAATTCTTTAAATCTAATAGATTTTTAATTTCCAATTACTCTATCAATATTGTATTTTTGTTTCTTTTGATTTATTTGATAAATTTTTAATATAAAGATCTTAAATTCTAGATAATCATTCATAAAATTTAATAGATTTTTAATTTACAGTTAATATATTTTGGTTATAATATTAATGTTAATTATTATTTAATGTATTTTAAAATAACTAAACATATTTTATTACTTTTATTTTACTCACACCTAGCGTGAGACCTTTTCAAAGAATTAAATAAATTAGACCAGCCTGTCAGGTTCCCCCAATGGTCAAATATCATTTTCCCTGTGTTACCCCCTACGGCAAACGGTGAAGGCCTAATACCCTCAGGGTATATCTGTACTTTCCATTATTAACCCGTGTGGGCTATATGAAGCCGGTCTCCTCACAACAACAACCCAAACAAACAAAAAAAAAGCTTCTTCTTCCCGCCGGCAAACTTTTTAAGTTTCTCCAGCGGTTGGTTAGTTAAAAAAGAAAATGTCACCACAGATCGAAACTCATCTCTTGCCTAAGCAAGAAGAGCCTTCGTCTGAGAAGAATGGATCATCAACCTCAGGCATCGTTTTCAACTTGTCGACGAGCATAATCGGAACCGGAATAATGTCAATGCCGGCGGCGTTTAAGGTTCTCGGAATCATCCCAGCGTTTTCGATAATCACGTTCGTAGCTTGGATTTCCACAATTTCTGCTGGCTTTCTCATGAAATCAACACTCGCCGGAGGATCAACTACGTACGCCGGAGTTATGAAAGAGTCGTTTGGCAAAACAGGATCCGTCGCTGTACAGGTTGCTACGACGCTTGCTACTTTTGGTTGTATTATTGTAATCTCCATTATTATAGGTAAACTATTTTGGATCTAACTTTATAGTTTAGAGGTTTAGTTCTGCTACTATTTGAGCTTAGCAACAGAATTCTGATTTTGGATTTGTGTGTGTGTACTCTCTCTCTCTCTCTTTCTCTCAGGAGATGTGCTTTCGGGTAATGAAAATGGAGGATCTGAACATCTTGGAGTTTTGCAAGAATGGTTTGGTTTTTACTGGTGGAACACGAGAATCTTCGCTTTGTTGTTTGTCTACTGCTTCGTCTTGCTTCCATTGGTCTTGTGCAGACGTGTTGGTAAAGTTTCTATGATTTAAAACCTAGAAGTTAATCGTGTTTATGAGATTATTGATGGTTTTTTATATTTTGGAAATGGGTTATGTAGAAAGACTAGCATATAGTTCTGCGGTGTCGTTTCTTCTTGCGGTTCTGTTTGTTATCATAAGCTCTGTGCTGGCGATCTCCGCGTTAGTGAATGGACAAACGAAGAATCCGAGACTACTCCCAGAGTTGAACAATGGAGGATCGTTTTGGAAACTCTTTACAGCTTCCCCTGTTATAGTAACAGCCTTCACGTTTCATTTTAATGGTAAGAAACCCATCCTCTTACACCAAATCGGTTCTTGCTTCTCTGTTTTTTTTGTCATGTTTCTGAGTTTGGTGTTGTGATGAGTAAATGTGTAGTTCATCCAATTGGATTCGAGCTCGAAGATCCATTACATATGATCCCAGCAACGAAGATCTCTGTCATCTTGTGCGCTGCCATCTACTTCGCCACTGGACTTTTCGGGTATCTTCTTTTTGGAGATGCAACCATGTCAGATATTGTAGTGAACTTCGACCAGAGCTCTGGCTCTTCCATTGGTTCTCTTCTCAATGACATTGTTAGACTCAGCTATGCGCTTCACCTCATGCTTGTCTTTCCTCTCATGAACTTCTCACTGAGAGCAAATCTCGATGAACTCTTGTTCCCCAAGAAGCCTTCCTTGGCAAACGACTCAAAAAGATTCGTCGGACTCACTCTGGCTCTACTGATTTGTTGTTTCTTGTCTGCAATTGCTGTACCGGACATTTGGTATTTCTTTCAGTTCTTGGGATCAACCACCACTGTTTCAATAGGATTTATATTTCCAGCCGCCATTGTTCTAAGGTACATCAGCTCTGTCATCTTTACTCTTTATCAGATGAAATTTCATGCAAAATCATAACTTAACTTGTTTTCTGATTTTGAAATGGCAGGAATGTCCATGGTGTATCGACTTCAAGAGAGAAGATCGTAGCTGCGATAATGCTTGTGCTTGCAGTTGCTACTAGCATTATTGCTATTTGGACAAATTTATACAGCCTTGCAGCAAACTAATCGTTGGAAAAAGTTTTGCAAACAGTCCCCTCTATGATCACTTCAAAGAAATCTGTAAATCATTAGCTGTCCCTTTCTTTTCATAGCATTTATGTTTATATTTTTTTGTGAAATAGGTTTTGTCAGAAAATGCTGCAATGTAATAACTATAGGAAGTGCAATATTTGTTGCTACTTGAATCAGGAAAAGATAAAATTGTTACAATTCTTTAAAACGTATCTTCTTGCATACCATTATGAATGAACAAAGAACATATGAATCAGACATTATTAAGTATTGAGATTTGAAGCTTTGATTTATCTGAATCAGACTATGTATTCTTTTCATCCAGAACAAAAGAAAAATGAAGAGTTCTATAAGATGAAAAATGAAGACAAAAGGATACATTTCTTCAAAAGCTTACCACTATGGTCTATGGAGATACCTAGACTTATGAATCTTGAACTATCCCAATTTTCTAAAGAATATCTCAGTAACTCAGTTGGGAGAGACAGCGAGGTTTTTCTCATCTAGCTTCTCAAGTATGTTTGACTTGTAGGTTGAAATGACTGAATCTTCCAAGGAATCTGTGGAGTCGATTTGACAATAGAGAGTGCTCCATTAGAGTCCAGGAACTTGGCAGCTTCATCTGTAGTCAAGGAGAGTTGAAAATCCAGAAGCATTTTGAATTAAGCATGCTCAAGAAGATTAAAAGAGTTAACAATCCTGAGGTTTTTATATCCAATGAAATCGATGGAAAATGCAGAAGTAGAAGAATCACAAAAGAACGTGTTTAAAACAAGAATTGTCTGATTTAGAAAGAGCAGCAAGCGCCTTGAGAGCTTCCTTCTTTGTCTTGTCATCCTTTGCACTTCCCAACATTTGTATTTGGTTCATTAAATTGGAAATATACATCAACCCTTGCATGGCAAAACAAAAGAGAGCGAATTGAACCTGTTTATAAATAAAAGGTTTATATTTTCGTATATTCTCTACTTAATGTACGTATTACAGATATATTTAGACATTTAGTGTTCTGTTTACTTATACAAAATCAAACGAAAAGTGTCAAGTTAAGCTAGACTAACAACAATGGACATACAGTATATCAAAGCAAATTCAATAAATATGAACGGACTTTATTCAAAAAATATATATATATATATATATGAACGGACTAACCTGATACTGTGCGTTAGAGAACGATGATCATATAAAAACAAAACTTTGGTAGTACTGTTTTGTTTCGTGTATCACGTTTTCAATAATTCTTCTGCATTCGACATAACGAACACGTGAGAGCCATCTTCGTGCGTGCCTGCGTGGCCGCCAATGATAATGATTATACCCCCCGAAACTTTTAAAACGATATATTTGGAGCTTATTATAAATATGCTTTATTTAAATAAAAATTATATAAACTGAGAAAATGAGATCAGAAACGGTAAAACACACTTGTACAGTTGTACATGGCCACTTTATCGTCTAGATGCATTCGTCCTGATCCTGAAGTGTTCCAAGTGGCATATTGATTAGAGTTGGACTCATATATATATAGTCGTATTTGTTTTCAACTACGTGACGGAAGATCATTTGGGTGATCTCACTGACATGATAATAGACCAGCCTGTCAGGTTTCCCAATGGTCAAATATCATTTTTCCCTATTTTACCCCCAAACGGCAAACGATGAAGGCAAAATACTCCCAGGGTATATCTGTACTTTCCATTACTAACCGTGTGTATATGAAGCCGTTTCCTCACACAAGAACCAAAAAATAAAGCTTCTTCTTCTTCCCGCCGGCAATATTTTAAAGTTCCTCCGGCGGTTAGTAAAAAAAATGTCACCACAGATCAAAACTCATCTTTTACCAAAGCAAGAGCCTTCTTCTTCGTTGTCGTCTGGGAAGCATGGATCATCAACCTCCGGCGTCGTTTTCAACGTGTCGACAACTATAATCGGAGCCGGTATAATGTCCATGCCGGCGGCGTTTAAAGTTCTCGGAATCATTCCTGCGTTTTTTATAATCGCGATCATAGCTTGGCTTTCAACGATCTCTGTTGGATTCTTAATGAAATCAACACTCGCCGGAGAATCAACTACATACGCCGGAGTTATGAATGAGTCTTTTGGGAAAACAGGATCCGTCGCTGTACAGATTGCTACGATGGTTGCTACTTTTGGATGTATGGTCATCTTCTCCATTATTATAGGTAAAAAGACTCATCTGGATCTAACTTTAGTGTTGAGCTAAGAGCTGAGGTCTAACAACAGAGTTGCTGAGTTTCGGATTTGTGTGTGTTTATCTCTCTCAGGAGATGTGCTTTCGGGTAATGACGATAATGGATCTGAGCATGTTGGAGTTTTGCAAGAATGGTTTGGTTCTTACTGGTGGAACACGAGAATCTTTGCTTTGTTGTTTATCTACTGCTTCGTCTTGCTTCCTTTGGTCTTGTGTAGACGTGTTGGTAAGTTTCTTATCATCTTTGTGTTCTTAGAAATCTTATAAACTATGCATGTGTATGAGATTGTTGATTGGTTTTTTTTTTTGGAAATGGGTTATGTAGAAAGACTAGCATTTAGTTCTGCGGTATCGTTTCTTCTTGCGGTTCTATTTGTTGTCATAAGCTCCGTGCTGGCGATCTCGGCGTTAGTGAATGGGAAAACGAAGAATCCAAGACTGTTCCCAGAGTTGAACAATGGAGGATCGTTTTGGAAACTCTTTACAGCTTCTCCTGTTATAGTAACAGCCTTCACGTTTCATTTCAATGGTAAGAAGAAACCCTTCTCTTTACACCAAATCGGTTATTGTTTCTCTGTTTCTTTTGTCCTGTTTCTGAGTTTTGTGTTGTGATGAATAATAATGCAGTTCATCCAATTGGATTTGAGCTCAAAGATCCATTACATGTGATCCCAGCAACTAAGATCTCTGTCATCTTGTGCGCTGCCATCTACTTCGCCACTGGACTCTTCGGGTATCTTCTTTTTGGAGATGCAACCATGTCAGATATTCTAGTGAACTTTGACCAGAGCTCTGGTTCTTCCATTGGTTCTCTTCTCAATGACGTTGTTAGACTCAGCTACGCGCTTCACCTCATGCTTGTCTTTCCTCTCATGAACTTCTCATTGAGAGCAAATCTCGATGAACTCTTGTTCCCCAAGAAGCCGTCGTTGGCAAATGACTCTAAAAGATTCGTAGGACTCACTCTGGCTCTCCTGATTTGCTGTTTCTTGTCTGCAATCGCTGTGCCGGACATTTGGTACTTCTTTCAGTTCTTGGGATCAACCACCACTGTTTCAATAGCATTTATATTTCCAGCAGCCATTGTTCTAAGGTACATCAGCTCTGTCTCCTTTACTATACCTTTATAAGATGAAACTTCCTGCATAATGCTTATTTAACTTGCATTGTTTTCTGATTTTGAAATGGCAGGAATGTCCATGGTGTATCGACTTCAAGAGAGAAGATTGTAGCTGCGATAATGCTTGTGCTTGCAGTTGCTACTAGCATTATTGCTATTTGGACAAATTTATACAGCCTCGCAGCAAACTAATCGTTGGAATTTTTTTTGCAAGCAGTCCCCTCTATGATCACTTCAAAGAAATATGTAAAGTCATTAGTTTTCCCTTTCTTTTCATAGCATTTATGTTTATATCTTTTGTGAAATAGGTTTTGTCAGGAAATGCAATGTAATAGCTATAGGAAGTGCAGTCTTTGTTGCTATGTACTTGAATCAGGGAAAGATAAAATTGTTACAATTCTTTACAACCTTATCTTCTTGCGTTCCATTATGAATGAACAAAGAACATATGAATCAGACAGTATTGAGTATTGAGAATTGAAGCTTGATTTATCTGAATAAGACTATGTAATTCCTTTCATCCGGAACAACAAAAAAACGAAGAGTTCTATAAGATGGAAAAAAAAGGAAGACAAAATGATACAGTTCTTCAAAAGCTTAGCACTATGGTCTATGGAGATACCTAGACTTATGATCCTTTTCTCTAAAGAATATCTCAGTTGGGAGAGACAGCGAGGTTTTTATCATCTAGCTTCTCAAGTATATTTGACTTGTATGTTGAAATGTCTGAATCTTCCAAGGAATCTGGAGTCGATTTGATGATAGAGAGTGCTCCATTAGAGTCCAGGAACTTGGCAGCTTCATCTGTAGTCAAGGAGAGTTGAAAATTCAGATGCATTTGGGGAAATAAGCATGCTCAAGAGGACATTAAAGGAGTGAGCAATCCTGAGGTTCTTATATCCCAATGAATCGATGAAATTGCAGAAGTAGAAGAATCACTAAAAGAACGTGTTTAAAACAAAACTTGCCTGATTTTGAAAGAGCAGCAAGCGCCTTGAGAGCTTCTTTCCTTGTCTTGTCATCTTTAGCACTTCCCAACATATGTAGAAGCTCTTGAGCCCCACCCATCTCTACAACCTTCATTCTCCTTTCATCTTTATAAGACCAAACCAAATCATTACAATACATCAGCCAGGAACAAGTTCCATCACTGGTGAGACCAAATAAGTAAAGATTCAATCCTTTCTCTTTTCAGCAAACAATCAGAGAGTAATTCGAGTTAGAGAGAGAGCTTACCATCAATGGCAAAACGGGAAAGCCTAGAAGCTCCCATTCTCTTAAATAAGGGATCCTTCACATGTAAAAGCGATATTGATTGCTGAATCAAGTTATCACCTACGACAGTAAGTGACAGTCAGTAAAGTAAACATTAAAAAATGTAACAAAGCGGGTTCCGAACTAGAGATTCACATACCCAAGTAAGGGAAAAACTGGTATCCGATATACGTAGCTGTCCCAGCAAAGAAGATTTTGAGACACCAGCCTATTTTCCTCTCAGCTTCTTCCTCCAATGTAAGGTCATCTACAAAATGGAGAAGCAAATCCAAGAACATCAACAACAACACACACAAATCTCAAGGTCTTTTTCTTTCTTCTTTGTTGAGTGCAATTCCACACTCTCTTCTACTCTTATGGATCATTCCCTCATCATTAAATCTAAGAGTTAACTACGAATTCATCAAAACTATGGAGTAAAAAGTTAAGAACATCAAGACACCCAAATCTAAAGACCCTTTACTTGTCTGTTGAGTCCAATTCACACTCTTCAGAGACCTCCTTTATGATCTAGTCTTTATCATTGTATCTAAAGGACTAAACTAGAAATGCATCAAACAAAGCAACCACTTTGGAGTTCAATTACAACTACTGAACCAAAAAAAAGCTCTCATCAAATGCATCAAACAAAGCAACCAGTCTCTCATCTCATCACTAGTGTGAAGTGAGAATAGACTTCAACTACAACTACAACTACTGAACCAAAAATCTCCTCACGATTCCAAATCAAAATGACTACATTCTGAACTTATTCTACTCCAAATTTAAGCTCACGAGACGATCTCTTCACATATAACAAGTGACTCAAGCATGGAGAGAAAGAAAAAGGAGGCACCTTTCTTGTTCACCGAGGAATAATTACGAGATCGAGGATGATAGGCGTCTCTTCCTCTGCGAAAATGCTGCAAAAGTTGACTTCAGATTAGAGACGAATCGGCGACGATGACCCATTAGATTAAACCATTAATGACGAGAAAGGCACAGAAACTCTTAGAAATGGTAAAAGAGAGGAACTTTAAGACGAACGATTTGGGGGAAATTACGTTAGCTAGCTGCGCAGCAAGAATCCGCATGACTTGTCCAATGCTCGAAACCTTCTTCGTCTTCTTGTTGCGTCTGTATTGTTGTTGCTCTCACTTATGTAACTCGAAAGCATCAGGTGCTTCATTGACGTTTTTGACCATCTCCGATGAGCTCTTCTCTCTCTCTCGGCGGTGCTACAGGCTAGAGAGAAACAATTGGGCCTAAAAGAGCCTGTAACATATTTAATGGGCTTCTTTTATGTTTGCATATTGAAACTGTTATGGTTCCTGTGTTATGGGATGTTATCGTAGAGGTGATTCCTAAATTCACATGGAATTGTAAATTGTAAATTATAAAATTTAAAATACATAGATTTTGAAATAACGTGTTTTATTTTTGGATTTTAATTTTTATATTTTACATTTTCAAATCCATTTAAAACATACTGTAAATTTTGAAATCCAAAAACAAATCATTAAATTAATAACATGAAATTTTAATAAATATTTGTAAATCTTAGAACCAATAACACATAATTTTGAGGAGAATTCTAAAATCAATGATTAAATAACACATTATTAGTTTTTTTTTTCTATGATACGAGATATTTGGTAAAGGAATTCATAAATCATAATGATTGTTTAAAGACGTACTGTCTTATGATTAAGAACACCATGGCATGTAACCCAAAATACTATAAAAAAAAAAATTGAAAATAGAATTTATTATCTATATAGAATTTTCTTCAGGCATGTAATATATATGGTACGTATAAAAAATATAATATATCAATTTGAAAACAAGGAGTGATGTTTGATAGCCAAAAGCCACCCCCGTGACCTAATTCTCTATGATAATTTTGTCACTTAGAACAAGAGAGTGGGGCAGATGGAATGGGTTTTGTTTTTGTACATTCTTGTTAAGATATGTTTCATTTTTATTTTTGTCCTTTTGGTCCTTTCTAAAACTTCAATTACAGTCCATATATATGCGCTAATTCACATCTCTTTGGAGTTTTTTTTTAACTAATGAGTTGTCTTTTAATTACCATTTAACGAGAGAGAAATTGTCACAATGCAGCAAGCCAAGAATATATTTATGTGGATTAACACCGTACGTTTAACATATAATATACGGTAATTAAACTGATAAAATTACCGAAGTTAGATACATGCATGAATCCTTTCCCTAATACAATGGAAGCCTTCTAATGATCTCTTCACACGTGGTATTTGTGTAGTAGCCTCTGCAGTTTTGGATTTTCCAGTTTTTTTTTTTCTTGTTTTTTACTTCGGTCACAAGATTTTTCAGTTTTTTGTTCTAATCATAAAATTATCAAAATGTGCAGTTAGGTGTCATGGAATGATATTTGATTCGGACAAGGGAATACGATACATATGAGGAGAAGACAAAGGCTATAGAGCTGTCACGAACACGAGACCTTCTTACATTTTATATATTTTGTTTTATATATACTTATTTTATAATAAAAATCGAAGGATGGATATACATAACAATAATCTATGAAGAAATGAAATAGTCTATTAATTCTAATACTTAGTCACTTTTAAACCGATTTTTTTTTTAGTAACCAATTTGATTGCTAACGGAGCCTTTTTGGGAGGGTGGTGTCATTATCCTTTTTAGTATAATCGATTTGTAAATAATACATACATGGTCGTGCATAAAATTTTCAAAAGAAATGGTATGATACTATGCAATTTTGTCACTTTTAATATTATGTGACACTTTTTCCTATGTGGTCATTTGTTTAGAAAAGTATCTACGCATATTGTTCTATTCTTACAAATTTTCTAGACGATGTGTATTGTATACCGACTGATGTTATCTTGATTAATTAATTATAGTGTAGTTGTGACACATTAATAGTTGTATCTTTTTGTCGTCTATAATAGTTCTAACTAAGAAAGTACAATCGACTTATTTTGTAAGCGTCAAATATCAAAACTAATCCTCTATAAAGAAAACCCTATTTGTTTTACTAACCCAAAAAAAAACTTGAGTGTTATATTTTCTTCAAACAATGCAAATTCAATCTTGTATTTACAATAACGTGTGGACGGACACATATCCACTTCTATCAAAGCCGAAGTAAATCACGAATAATACGCAGCAGTACAAAAATATATTTCTAGTAGAATATAAGGGAAGAGACAAAATCTCCTTCGCATATGAACTTTTTAATGTCTAAACTCTCTCGCTCACGTCCCTTTCTCTCTACTCTCCATGACAACAACACCGTTTATTTCTCAACTTTAGAGATTAATAGGTTTTGTTTTTCTTTTTTACATCGTGAATTTGTGCATGTGAGTGTACTTCCCGAAGTGCAAATCACGTGAGTGCCAATTTATTTGACAAATCCCGAGCAATTGAAACCCTAAAAATCTATCGTTTCTAATCAAAAAATTAATCAATTAGGAGAAAATAGTCTGTAAAAGTAGAAGAATATGAGAAATGGTAGGGATATCTATGAGTCTATATGTGACAAGAATGAGAGCTTCCCTATTGTGTAGAGTGTTTTTTTTTGTGTGTGGTGATGATTCACCGGCACACGTGAATTGATGGGTACTTATATGTCCTTGTGGAATATAGACCATTCTATACCCTTATATACTCATCAGTCATCACAATATTGCATACTCTTGTGTAACTTTAATTTGGTTTTCTTTTTATCAAAGAGGTTTAAATTGAATGAATTAAATCAATGGTTCCCTTAATTAGCTTAGTTGTAAAACTAATGTTTGCAATGCTATTACCCATTAAGTCCTTAACCCCCAAAAAAGTCCAACTCTTAGAAGTATTCTAATCTACATTTTGAATTTCGACGTTTTGAATAATTGATTGTACTTAAATAAAATCAATGTGACAAAAAAAAGAAGACATCTATCAGATAAGATAATGATCCAACAGACCGTTTATAAAAAGAAAGGAAAACCAAGTTGTGGGTATAAGAAATGGAATGTATATATGCAAATGCATGCACATATATAAAGGTACATATATACAAGAAGATAGTGGATAGGTGAAGAGAGAGAAGGGTATTCATAAGATCCCCGTGAGGAGTGTTTGGAGGCATTCCAATATCACAACTAACATTCTTCTGTTTGCTTTTATCCTCTTCTTTAACTTCTTTCGATGCTCCTATTTTAATAATTATTTAGTATATATATATATATATATATATATGTACAAACATTTCTCATATAATTTCTTCCTCCATCACGAGCTCATATGATTACTATTTAAGTTCTAGCCGATCTCCTCGTTTCTCCAAATACTATATGTAGACTCAAGAAGAGAATTGGTCATGACCAATCACGGCACAATATTGTAGATCATGATAAGCATAAGAATCAATTCTCAATCGAAAAGGGAATACCAAGAACATGCACTTGAATCTTTACGATTCACAATTGGATCGTAGTTATTGTATGTATCTTAAAAATGATCACTTTACTGTATTTAGTTGTGTTATTGATTATCGAGAGATTCTGAACCAAAATCCACGCCTATCTTGAGACTAGTGAATCGTCGGATACTCTTGCAACTTAAGTTATGCTGTGCATATGCCAATTTACATTATATAGTTAAGTTTTGTTGTTTTAAGAGTAAAAAACATTATATTAATGCAGTAATATTCCCACGTATAATATATATATATATATATATATATATATGTGTGTGTGGAATATCGTGTAATTAAACATAGATGCAAGCAAGTAATTCACGAGATACCAATCGAATTTGTCCGTATATATCACATATTGTAGCGATAAATAGAGACTACACGGTAGACATGTGAGAGACTTTGAAGAAACTCAGATCTCTACATCATCATTCTCACTCATATACACTTTCTCTATATATATAGACGAGAACCGAAGAGGAATTGAGAAGGAAAAGCCAATTAAAGCATATAAGAATGGTTTCGAGGGAACACAAGAGAGGCTCCTCTCTTCGTGAGAAGTTTCATTTGCTTCGTTCAATCACTAATTCTCATGCTGTAATCAGATTCCACCATTCTTTTTTCTTACCTTTATTTACTCCAAGTCCAACCCAATTCGATTCTTCTATGATCATAAATTAAATTCAGTCCTACTATTTATATATTTTCTATATTTATGTGTATATTTCATTAGATGAACATTCATATTCATATATGTCCACATGCCAATTTAACCTTACGTGATCTCTATCTTTCTTTTCATCCATTAGAAAGATCAAACTTGTTTGTTCAAAAAAAAAAAAAAGATCAAACTTTACTCCGTTCATATATTTCTAAATATATACATTTTTCTCATATGAATATTTAAATATATATATATATATATATATATATATGTATGTATTGAAATTCTGCTTTGACGAGTATCAAGAAACTCTAAATTTTGACTAGCTAGTCGATTTGTGATATATACATTACTAATTCTAAGTATACTTCTTTGAGAAAAAAAGTAAAAAAAACTATATATGAAACATCTATGTTTTGACTTTTTTCTTATTATGTTCAATTTTACTTCTCCGATCAACAATATATATATGTATATATATATATTACTTGGTTCACTCCTAATCATATTAAATATATTTTTCTAACAAAGATACATATATAAAGGGGGCAGAGCATCATCGAGAAAAGGGACTAAACTTGTCATAGTGATTATTCAAACTGAGCAGTATCGCTGATATATATGCAACGCATGTTTTGCAGGAGAGTGAAACATCGATCATAGTGGATGCATCAAAATATATCAAAAAGCTTAAGCAAAAAGTCGAAAAACTCAACAATGAGAACATGTCTGAGCAATCATTCTGCGACCCTTGCGACTCAAATCCTACGGTATAAACATTTAAAGTATACATTGATTTCATTTATATTAAGAACCATTGACTAATTAATAATTTTTGGGTTATTCTATATTGGTAGGTTACAGTGGAAACCCTAGAGAAGGGGTTCATGATAAAGGTAATATCAGGGAAGAATGAGGAAGGCATGTTGGTTTGTGTTCTTGAAACCTTTGAAGATCTTGGACTTGATGTTGTTGAAGCTAGGGCTTCATGTACAGACACATTTAGCTTGCATGCCATTGGTTCATCACATGTAAACACAGTTCTTCTTCATCACCATCATTATATATATATAATAATAAATACTAACGAATGTAAGGATATTTATTTTACCTTTTATTGAATACTTACTTACAGAATGATGATGGAGACAGCATGGATGCTGAAGCAGTGAGACAGGCAGTGGCAGAAGCGATCAGGACCTGGAGTGATAGCCATGCATGATCCAAATAAAAGTATTTCATTCGTATCTATAGATATTTATAAATTTGTTTGACCTTGAAAGGGATCTTAGTCAGACATATGATTACGGAAAGAGAAAAAATCAATTGTTTGTCTCTCTGATATTTCAAATTTCTCAAGTAATTAATTTCCGTGGCACCAAAAGTAATTCATTCATCACTAATATGCGAATACTAGTATAGCTTGATCATATTAGAGATTCAAAAGGACATCATTATTCTCTGATTACTTTGATCAGCTCAAAAGCAAAGAAGATCCTCTCTTCATCTCACCTTCGATTCTTCAACTCTATCTGTTCTCTTTTGTCTTTTCGTCGATTCGATTTCAAAACCCTTGGCTAGGTAACGTTTAACCGGTCCTTGTTGGTGGTTTAATGAGCTTATTTTGTATTGTTAGTGGGCTTGAATATGGGCCACTTGTAAAAAAAACATTTTTTTACTTCCTAAAATTGGTCTGGAGATTCAAGAAATCAGATCAAGTAATTATACAGCTATTACAAAAAAAGAAAAAAATAGTAAAAAACCATACAATTACACTTATAGCTCACTAATTTAACTAGTCACTTCTCTTGCTTCTCGGTTCCATCAAGAACGCTCTTGTGATCTGCACACATAGATGCTGGTTTTTCTGAGAGAAAGCTTCGTACTTATCCGAGAAAACGACGTCTTCCATGTTCCGCACCACGAATCCTAGACAAGCCTCCTTCAGCGTCTTGCTCGAACCAAGATCCGAGACATCAAGAACGTCGAGAACGCTAGAGACGTTCAAGGAACTCAGCATATGTTGCTCGCACAACTCTTGCAAGTAATGAATCATGTACTTATCTGCCGCAACAAACAAGGCATAGACATGTTTCTCCAACTTGTCTGAAGCCAATGTGCCGGTGTATAGAAACTCCAAGAGAGCTTGAAGTTGCTCCGAGTTAAGTTCTTGGAGCGTTATGGCGTATTCTGGAGCACTTTTACATCCGTCCGAGTCTAGAATGTTCTTGAAGATCTCGGATTTTGAAGCCTATATATTGAAATCACCCAAGTCTTTGTTTAATAAAACAAAGTATAATATGCATGGTTGATTTTATAGGTAAATGTTTTTTTATTTTATTTTATTGTTACATGCTAAATGCTACCAACAGTAATGGATTTTGATCAACACACTATTATTATAAAATATATTATATATGAAAAATTAACTAATGCCACAAAAATAAGTAAAAAATATCAATGGAATTACCAGCAAAGCTCTATGTGCAGGAATTGGAGGGCCATCATCGCCCGCTTTTAGAAGAATGTCAGCATGAAGCTGTTCTTTGAAACCCGTAACAAAGCTGCTCAAGAAGACTATCCTTTTCTTCTGTTCTTCTTCGGTTTCTTTCATGTTTTTCATCCATTTGATCACCTTCTCTAATGGTTGTGGCTGGAATTCTCGAACGAATATATGTATAGTGAAAACTCACATAAACCCCATAAATTGATGTTTTTGATATATAATCAAAAATTGAAATCTTTGCAAACATATATAAGGAGCTTACCTCACAAGAAAACAAAGGAGAAGAAGAAAGAGATGAGCCATTCTTGACGGCGGACTCATGGGTCGAGTTGTCATGATCTTCTTTCGAGCCCCCAAGTTCCTTGAGCAGCGCGATAGTGGTTTTCGCCCCTTCGTAGCACGATCCACATATTGTGTTCCTTGGTGGTCTTAAAATAGTTGGCATTGTGGTGCAGATTGAGCAATCCATTGAATTTTCTTAGTTTGTAGTTATCTCTTCTCTATTTGTCTATCTCCCAATTTTATTGAAGTAAACTTGAGAATATGAAGAAGATCAATAGAGGAAGATGATGGAGGAGGAGCAGTTTCTTGCTTCGAACGCAAGTTGTTAAAAGTATTGTTCAAGAGTTGTTGTTGGTTAGAGATGGTTACGTTCTTGAAAACATTTTTTTAATATAATATATTTCGTTAATAATCAACTCGAACATGATTGTTTCCGGAAAGAGTTGTTGAGCATAATTTAACAAACAAAACAACGCAAATGAAATGATTTGTAAGTCATGAAGGAATCTTTTGGGGGCATGCAGTTGTATTGTATGGTTGGAACTTGGAACCTTCATGGGATATTATATACTTATTAATAATTGATATGGATAATGATTTATTAAATTAAGATAAATCACTATATAATAATTATCGGATTTATCTATTATTAGTGGTTGATCTGTTAAATGCTGACTGTATATGCTTCGCATGTACATGATCGATGTGTTAAACGTACATAATTAGTAAAATTAACTCATGAACAAGTTGATTAGAGAGGACATAAGAATATAGAGATTTGAGATACCATGGATAGCTTCAAAAGCTAAAAGACGTAAAAAGTTGGGAACAAAAGAAAAAAAGAAAAGGACTTGCCAACCTTTCAACAGCAAATATGTATAGTGTAAGCACGTCGCACCATTCATCGACATGATATATACGAATATGTATCTATACTTAACATTAATTGACTTTATTTTTTTTTTAAACTAATTAATTCATTTCTTTGTAAGACGAAGTTTTCCACCAAATATAGATATTATCTAGATTAGTATTTCGATAATGAAGAACGATAAAAGGTTTGCAAAAAAGACTTGGGTTGTTTTTTAATCACATGCATGATCAAATTAAAGATATCTAATTAAATCAAAATCGTCAATTTTTTTTCTTTGAATAAAAATCGTCAAATATTACGTTTCCGTTACATATAAAAGTTCTAAGACCTAATCAGATTCACATATATTTTATTTTATTTTAAGCTAGGAAACTAATTCTCAGAATTATTTGACAACCTCTTCTTCACCATATCGGTAAGAAATGTATCATTTAAATGGGTATACATCGAATGAGCAGGAAAAGAAAACGATTCAACTGAAGTGTTACAATGGTGAATGGATCGGTATATACCATTATCTCGCTATCATTTTCTGAGAGCGATACCACTATCTATTTGTGTGTGTTACACTATTTCTTACCAAAAACAATATATAAGTTTAAAATCATATGCAATATGTAATGTATTATTTCCTTGGTCTTGGGCTTATATAGTACCAATGGAAAGTGAGTTTTATACCAACTTAATGCCCAACTTCTTACAAAATACTCCCTCTCACAAACATTGATGTTTTGGAATATTTTTTTGTTCTATAAAGATTGATGTTTTGTAAACTTTAAGAAGTAATCATTGAAAATATTTAAAATTTTGAGTTGTTACTGGTTTAAAATTAAATACTATCTTTTTAGTCAAAAAAACAATATATTTAAACTCAGTAATCATTGCTTTCTTAAAATGTGTAAAAACTTATAAACATCAATCTTTTAGAGACAGAATAAGTATACTTATCAACGAGAAACCAACTTTTGCTTGTCTTTCACAAAAAAAGAAAAACAACTTTCGCTTGGGGATTCCTAATTCTTGTGGCCGGCTCTCACTTTTTTATATTCAGACCGATTACTGAATGGATTAAGTTTTATAAACAGTAAAAATTTGAGAATTTCACAGTATTTAATTTGTTATTTTCTTTTGGCCGAATTAGTTGATTAGTTTAAACATGTATAATAAAAGAAAGTCGGAAAAGATAATCCAAAATATATTAATCGACCAGAAACCAACTTTTGCTTGTGTTTCACAAAAAAATATAAACAACTTTTGCTTGGGGATTACTAATTTCTTCAGGCCGGCTCTCATTTTTTTTGTATATATTCAGACAGAAGACTGAATGGTATGGATTAAGTTTTATAACAAGTAAATTTGAGAATTTCACAGTATTGAATTAGTTATTTTCTTTTGGCCGAATTAGTTAATTACTTTAAACACGTAAAACTAATTAATAAAAGAAAGTAGGACCAACATGGGTCCAACATATTCTTATCAAAGGTTGAAAAAGGTGTACATAAAAATATTAGGTATTTAGCGAAAGCAGCTCTTACAAGAACACACACAAACAAAAGATAAAGAAGCGTCGTAAAGGTAGATTAGCCTTCTTTTTTCATCTTTAGTATACTTAAACTTGCGATGGCTTAGTCTCGGCTTCTGCCACTTTTGATTCAACATCAACCTTAGCCTCAGTCTTAGTCTCAGCCTCGGTTTTAGTCTCAGTCACAGCCTCGGCCTTTGGCTCAGCCTCGGCTTTTGGCTCAACCTCAGCCTCCACCGGCCAGAAAGAAGTCTTCTTTCCGGTCTTTGAAACTGTTTGGAAAACTGCTTCAGGCTCAACATTACCTTTCACTGTCACCTTTTGCTCCTTGATATCAATGTCAAATGACTCAACCCCTGAAATAATTTTATAAAGTCTGGAGTCAACAACTTACTAGGCATAAATATAAACGAATTATTTATAAAAATTATCTGAAACAAACATTGAACAAAAAAAAAAATAGAGAAACATGCAAACCTTCCATTTTGCCCAAGACTCTATTGACGGCACCAACGCAGCCTTGGCATGACATACCAACTTTGAGGACAACGGTCTGCATTTATTAGACGATTTGATCCGACAATGTTAGAACCATATATATGTACTAGTTACCGGACCATTCCGGTCCAAACTCCAAAGATATCAACAGCTAATTTTTATCACACTAATTAACAGTTATCTTTTTGCGTTCAAGCTTAATTATCACCTTTTTTAATAAATATTTTAAAATGACGCTAGGAAATTCTAAATACAGCTGATGGAACCTAGACCAATCAATCTCAATTCTATTTTTTTCCTTTCATGCAATTTTCTAATTGTCATATTAACCTGATGCTGAGAACCGATTAATCGACCAATTCAGACACCGCCCTGAATCTTGGAGCAATTGTTAGCATCTTTTGGAAATGAACACATACACACACAAACACTAAATCATTCTCTCTAAAAGAAAACATTGTTACAACGTTTTATGGCCAAGAACCAGACGTAAACCCAAGAAACGGAGAAGGCAGTAAAAAAAAACAAAAATTACCTGAGCCATGGCTAGAATGAGATGAAACGAAAGGAATAAGCTTTGAGAAGGATGATCCGGATTAGAGAAGGAGATGTTTGTTTGTTGAATGAAAAGAAATGGGGTCTTGTTGAATATTTATAGTAACGCAAAAGCAAAAAGGAAAGATTCGGAGGAGTTAGCGTAAAGGAAACGAGAGCATTGTGAATTAGTGCATTCACCATATATTCCCAATAGAATATAAAAGGTTTAGGAAGGTTTGTTATACCTGATGTGGAAAAAAAGCTGACCAACTTTTGTAAACCCACTAACAGAAAGTACAAGTACAAAGAATTTAGATGAGGTTTTCTTGTACTACACATATTTTGTTTGCAGTACCAAGTACTTAAAAAAATTTACATCTTTATATGGGGTTATTCAAAGTTTACTTTTATTAGATTAGTATAGATTTGACAATGAACTTATAGAAAACTATTTTTATACTGATTTTTTATTTGTTAATCATTCTAAAGAGTATCATGTGAAATTCAAAATCATACTCGAGTAAGATTCAGTTAATTAATATGGTTTCTTATAAGGATCCCCAGAAATGTTTTTGTCTCTTGGGTGGCTGTGAGACATATATAATACTGTTATGGTTGAAATGTAATGATAAGTTTTTCCATCGTGCTTCCTATAAGACACCAATGAAAACACATATCTACAGCATATATCTTCTAACAATGTGTTTAGCTTTGAAATTTGGCACTCGTTCACAGCTGACACTCTCGATCGAAACACCTCTACCAAACCGATATATGGATTTGTACTCATTTGGTTACGATCGCAATCTTAGTGTTCCAACACAACTCTCATTAATCTCTCATCATATGACTCGAAATACAAGATTATTATTTATTTATATTCCATCAAGCAGCAAGACAGCACAACACAACACAACGCGATACTACATTCCTCAATCCTCAATCGTTATTGAAGTTACTTGCATATTTTACGATGCTAAAATATTATACTTTGTTGTCTACTTTGGCTTCAAAGATCACATCACCTTAAAGTTGCAATTCCTTTTTGGATTGGTCAACAACACGCAAGAGTCTTTTGATCCATTTATTTAAAATCTGCCCCAATTTTTTTTCTTTTTTAATTCTCGTAATGTGTTTATCATCTCAACACCTCAAAAAGCTTTAAAAGAGAGAAATGATACGATGCAAAAGATACCTAAAAAATATGGACTGTATTGCTCTACTACTCTCCTCCCACTTTTAAAAAACAACTATCCTCTGTCCCATTTTTTTTATTTTTAAGTTTTAATTTCATCCTCTTTTTTTAAAAATTATTATCCTTACAAAAAAAAAAAGTATTTATTAGAAAATAATTTGTTGATCCTTACACTTCATAAAGTTTTCAAAAAGGTAGAACAATAATACTATAATACGATCCAAAAAACAATAAGGGCCCAAATGACACTTTCCCAATTTGGGCTTCTCTTAAATCAATCCCCTGAAATTAAGCTCTCAGTCGATCGAACCTTCTTCAGAACTCTTCTTCTTCTCCTTTTCGACCTTTCTACCTTCCCGCCAACAGCGAGTGTAGAATCTTCCCCCCCCCCAAAGATGAATATTCCGACGCGAAGATCACCGGGGAAAAGAACGGAAGCTCCTCTCCCCGTCGGAGGACGAGTTCAGAGGAAACCGCTTGCCGATTGTACCAACATCGTCTCCAGATCTTCTCGACAACAGCCATCTTCTTCACTCAAATTCGCGAATCCTAGTCTAACTTCATCTCTCAAGAGGTTAGTCGATCAAACTACGCTCAAGGAGAAACCCAAAGATGTTGTTATTACTTCCGAGACTGCTTCCGAGAAAGCTCCTCCGTCTCCTGCTCCTGCCACGAGCGTTAGACCCGTCACTCGCCGTATGTCTGCAGATCTGGGTTCTCCGGCCTCTGCTCCTTCTCGTCCTCAATCATCTCGCTCTGACTTGGGTAATTGCTTTATCTGCGATAATTTTGATCCAATTTGGTTTTTATTGTATAGATTTTGATTTGAATTGGATTTGTGCGCAACTCTAGGGTTTTAGGTTTCTGGGTTTTGGGGGTTTTTAGTATCAAGTTAGGCTTCATTTGTCTGTTGATTTTCAATTGATAATTCTGCTGAATTGGTTTTGGTTTCTATCTTAAGCTGATGTTTAAGAACTTTCTTATGCTTAGGCGTTAGTAACAAGGAGTCTGCAGAGCCATGGTCTGTTTACACGGTGAGAAGGAAGAGGAATATAGACACATCTCCCTCTAGTGCAGCGGCTCGCATGCGTCTGGACTTGACATCAAGCGCTGGGTATGAAAACTCATTCGATGATATATGATTGTTTGAGTTTTGTGGATATAAGATCTGGCATGTAGCTAATTGGAACCAGGCTAGAACATAGTACTTGCTACTTATTTTTGTTGGTGCTGTCTTGTGGCTTGTTCTCTATTCTTTTGAGATTTTTTTCATCAGTCAGATAGATTAGATGAGATGGCTAGAATTACTGTTGAATCTATCATGGCCATCAGATTTGTCTAACATTTTGTGGCTTGTTGAAGCATGTCGCTGTTAGTTAATTCTCTTTGAAATTTGTATCACAGGAAGAAAACAAGTCAAGCAGATGTAAACAAAACGAAGCCCTTGAAAATGGCTCCCAAAAAGGTGAATTCAGGAAAGCTCTACCTATATACTCATCACAAGTGTGATAGTTCTGTGTTGCTCTTATCATTCTGTGGAAAAGTAGCCATTACTTTTGATCTATCGGTTTTTGGGCTCTATCAAACTGTATGTCAGTGCATTGTATGTTTCAACATTGATAGATTACATTGTTCTTCTGTCATGATTTCTGAAAACCAGTGCTACACCTAGTTGGAAGATGGATGCCTAGTCTTTCATTTTCATGTATATATTCTTCTCTTTCCATAATGTGGATTCAGAATATTATCATGAGATAAGCTGTGATTGTTGTTAAGTGAGATGTGCAACTTTTATCTCCTTTGTTCATTTGAGCCGTATCTCTACTGGTCCCATATAAGTTTACTCCAAATCTAATTCTTTATCTATGGTTACATTACAGAGGCAACGGACAGTAAAGCAAGAGAACGAGAATTTGGTTCATGCAGCTTCTCGGGAATATATCGAGCAGCAGAAAGCATACTTTGCAGAGATAGATGCATTTGAGCTGCCAGTAGAAGATGCATCTAGTAGCGACTCAGACTAAGTAAGAAGAGATAGCAGTTTTAAGGATATCATAGAGACACCATAACCCGTTCGTATTCACTGTATAGCTACGGAGTCTTCTCACAGGGAATGTTACACTGGTCACTTAAGTAGACATGACAAGCCAACCTTTGTGTATACAACAGAACTATCGGTTTATAATATTTGACATCGTTTCAGTGGGAGAACGTTCTTGGTTCAAGATATGAATTGACAAAAAGCCTGTCCACAATACAAGCTATATATACACGTAATACAGTTACATTCACACATCAAGCACTAACACTGTATGTTCAATGAGACAACAAAGCAGCTCATAGAACAAATCATGAACAACAGAGCATAGATTCAGTCATTCACATAATCAAGCTTTGTTCTTGTCGTTGGTGATGAGAACTTTACCAGTACCATGTTTCTTCAGACTCTCCACTGATCCGGAGAACAGAACTCTCTTCAGACTCCCCATTGAAGAACTACATCCATTTCTTTCACCATTGGAGTAACACAGAGTCGAGGTAGGCGACGAGCTACGCTCATCCTTTTTGTAGTTAGCGTAAAGAAGTGGCGACTTTTTGTCATGACTCACTCGTTTTTTCGAAGAATGTGGTGGCGAAGAGGAAAAAGAAGATGAAGAAGACGTAGAAGACCAAGAAAACGATGAGCTGGTAGTCTTTTTACTACCGTGTTTGCTCCTCCTGAGATCATTGAACATGGACATGGACAAAAACTTGCTTATTTTTGTTCTCACCTTGCCCTGTCTCTTCGGTGTCGACAAAAGCTCGGAGGAGTAATATGAGGGAGGTGGCGTGAGCGGCAGAGGAAGAGAATCGGAGCAGAGGTGGTTTTTGGGTGTGCCTGGCCTTGACTCCCATATGAATGGTATGGAGGCTCCGCCATAGTAGGAGCATCTCTCGTCATCGAATGCATAGTCATCTCCAAATCTTCCTGACATTTAGAGTGATCTCTTTGACTCTGTTCTATGTGTTTGAGTCTCGCTAAAAGTGAAAAAGAGTAATGTGTTTTGTGAGTAAAAACTAGTTTTGCGATGAAACAAAAGAATCTTCTTGGCAGGGTTGTATATATATTATCGTGGATATTTATTCTGTTTTTCTTTTTCTATTAACAGTTTAGAGATTTTTCGAAAGGAAAATTTCATATGGATGAGCATATTACAAGTATAAAGAAGATAATACACATAGGAAAAAATGGTTAGATAATAAATGAAAGGTGGCTATCTTACTGAGCTCGATGTGTATGCTATTACTTAATGCTTTTCATTAATTACGAGAGAGTCGTGGGGATCACATTACATTATTGGTAAACCGTTGGTAAAAGTTTCGACACTGTATGCATTGCTTTGAGTAATCAATATTTGTATTAAATATGTTACCTTAAGTAGGATTCCCGTCTATAAACTTCTTTTTTTGGGTGTTCTTGTAATTAAGGAAATAATTATTAACAAACTAATCCACACGTTTTAATCTTTAGAAGATAAATGAAGACTTTTCACCTGCCAAAACTTTAGAGCCTTAATTGTTTGTCGTAATATAGAAACTACTCACCACTGTCGACTCCGCAGACTAAACAGTTGGGGTATGTTAACACATCCAAAAAAGATACGATACGAGTACATTCAATGATATAGATATATAGGCTTATATGTATAAAACCAACGAGTGAAGAACTAGTGCAAACTGGTAACACCCGACCTAACAGTAGTAATTAGAAAAGGTGTGTGTCGGTTCTAATGCGTTGGGGAGATACGTATGCGGGAAAAGAAACAGAAACGTGAAGGATCGAAAGACAAAAAGTGATGAATTAGGACGGTTGAGTGATGAGAAGGCCGTGTATCAAAATTAATTAATGTTTTGGTTTCCCAATCGTATTCGTACGTGGTCCGTTTCTCCCTCCTACTCGGATTTGATGGCCACACAAATTGGTTAGACAAAAAATAAAAAAACCTATAAGGGAAAGCTCCACCTATTTATTTCACGCATACATTTACTAGTAAACATTAATAACATAGGCATGGGAAGAAACAATTATAATTTTTCATATAACGATATCCGTATTTTGAACAGAAACAAACAACTCAAATACTTTCTACATAAACACAAAAATAAGCATAGAGCATAACAACCGAGTCCAAATTCGTATCAACGGCCCAAACTCGATTCCTTAATCTACGGCCCAGTAAGAGAAAAAGCAGCGAATCAATAGAAGCCACGTATCTGAATCATCATCATCATCATCATCAATCAAAGAAGCCTTTCATTGTTGTCCGGGTCGTGGTGTCGTCGTGAGTTGCGCGCGGCTTTGATTACCGAGAAAACACAATCATAGAGAAGCTCTCAGTCTTGTTTGCTTAACTATGATTACTCTAATGGATCCCTCTTTACTTATTTTTCCCTTTCGATTGATTGTTTCTCGAGAGCGCCGAAAATGTCGGAGAACCCTGCGGCGGAGACGATTCCGGGTACACCCGTTATCCGGGAGGTGAGAACCGGATCCGGGTCTGAGAATTTCAACCCGGTGAGTGCTAGGAGAGGAGTTGTGAGAGCTGAAGTCGATATTTCTCCACCGTCGTTTGGTGGTCGTCCCTTCAACCTTGAAGACAATTTGGTAACTTCTGTTTCTAATATCCGATTCGCAAATTTCTTGTTGTTCGATGCATCTGTGAGTATCAGTGTCATTAAGGGTTTGAAATTGTATGTTCTTCAACTGTCGTGTATGCTTATAAATTTGATAGCTGATTCGATTTGGTGAGGTTTTATGCTGACACTAAGTAGAAAATTTCAGAACTTTGTGTAGTAGTGAATAGTGATCACATCATAATGTAAGGACAGTTTTGTGTTAAAAGTGTGTGGACAGTTTCAATCGTCTTGAATTGTTTGCTCTGCCTCTGTGATAGTCAGAATATGATGTTATCTTCACCCAAGTTTGAAATTTTAGGTTTATGTGTGCGTTTATATATATATATGCGCACATTGCTTCTGATTCTGAAACCACCAAGCTATTGAGGGCTAGAGCCGGCGATATATTCTGACATGATTGGTTCTTTTTTAATATGTTTGTTGGTTTGTCATTCTTCAGGAGGGTGTGAGAGAATTTGACATAAAGAGAATGAAAAAACAGACTGTGGAGCTTGAGAAGGATCTGATTATGAAAGAGTTAGAGACTCTTGATTTTCTAGAAGCTCTTGCATCAACCAAAAGCATTGTCGAAGATTTCAAGCGGCAGCTCCAGCAACAAGCAATGAGATGCAGGGAGACCCCTGAACATTTGCGTTCACACATCAAAGAGATGATCGATGAACGCTCCCATCGTAATCCACAGAAGTCTCCAGATCTGACCCTCATGGAATCTAAGCAGGCCAGTATGAAATTTGGTAAAACCATGGATGATCTTGCGTTGATCCAATCCTTTGCTGAATCTCTGAATATGACAACGAAGCAAGAGAAAGATTTCCTTGGAGCGGCGTCTCTAGCTGAGGAACTTAACAGTCTGAAGTTGAAACCACAAGGTCCTGACCAAGGAGAGAGGTTCAATACGGAGAATTTACCTGTGAACCCACAATGTGAACAGGTTAAGATGGTAGTTGAAACCAATGATTCAGCTTACCGTAAACAGAGCAAGGCTTGTCTAAGAACTGCAGAAATGAGAATGGTTGCTGCAAGAAAAATGGAAGAGGCTGCAAGAGCAGCGGAAGCACTTGCGATTGCTGAAATGACCATGTTGTCCAGCGGTAAAAACCAAGACGCTCTCTGCTTCCCGGAGCAACCAAGTTTTCCATTAACACTTGGAGCACAGATGAACAAAGAATTATCCACCGATGTCTCAAGAATAGAGATCTTGAGAAAGCTGGAGGAAGCTAATGAAGAAGTCAAACAAAGTAAACAAGCCTTGGAAATTGCATTAAACCGGGTGGAAATAGCCAGTGTGAAGCAACTTGAAGCAGAAGATGCGGTTCGCCAGTGGAACATAGAATCATGGAAAGACCAGAGAGCTATTAGACCAAAAGGAACGACGAAAAGAGATAGCTTCTCTCGACGCTCCTTCTTGAGCCATGTGAAACAGCACGAGCCACGAATCTATCTCACAGAGCCAATGCTGAAACGGAACGTATCAACGGGCAATGTTCTAACCCGGAAACAAGTCCCTACCATCGACGATGATAATCAGTTGGTGACACCGAGGAGAAAGTTTAAGTTCATTCACACACATCAAGCTTCCATTGGAGAAACAGTGTAAGCTAAAAAAACCCAGCCTTAGAAAACATGTTTTGCCCATTTCTGTTTGTGTTTTTTTCTTTCTTGGTTTGATCATTGATGCGTGTTATTGCTTCTATCATAAGCAAACCCAGATGATTAGAGTGAAAGGTGTTGTTCTGACTCAAATGTGACGAATGTTAAGAAAAAAAACAAATAAAAAAAGCTTCTAGTAATCATACTTAATTATGGGAGTTAGTGAAGGGCATTGATCATATGATTTAGGTGGTGTGGTGTGCAGTTTCATTATTATTATATGAGTCTTAACATTTAAAGTGTTAGATTAGCTAATTTAGGTGATCCATAATCAATACAACAACTATGTTTTATTTTTATAACGTAGGTCTTTTATAATGTTTCTAGATTCTCAAAATGAAACTTGAAACATATAGTTGAAGACTTGAAGAACTACGATTTGACCCGCTTATAGTTTTGAGAGTAGTCAGATTCAGAATGATGACGTGTCCAAGACTTTTAAGGCAATCTTACCTTTCCAATAAGTAAAAGCCACGTGTTTTAGTCTTCTCAACAAAGATTTCGTCTGGATTCCTCGTATTGGCTCAGAAGATAAGAAAATAAAAACCAAAATGAACCCAAAAAGAAAAAAAAGTAGAAAATTTGAAGAGAGGCGTGGGTTAGCAAAATCATAGTCTCAAGCTAAAATGTGCCACTCCCAACACGTGGGCTAGTCTGTTTCCTGCGTGTCAAGTATCCAACGGTACGTTCATACTTTTTTAAGAAATTAGGTTGCTATGGTCTCGTTTCGTGTCAATAATCCAAAAAAGACATCTTTTTTATTTATTGATTTTGTTTCTCCCAAGCATTAAAATTGTTGTAGCTTTTTGAGCATTTTTTTTTTAAACCTTCTGCTTTGCTTATAAAACGCAAAGGATGTACGGTACACAAAGATCCAGAGATCAAGCTCCATGGAAACCAAAAATAATTAAGAGATCTCCTTATTCAATATAGTCAATAGACTAACCTATCGATCTTTAGAAAGATCTGGTCGATGGATCCATTGCATGGCTGCCGGGCCGCGGCATCCACCTCGACTTATCGAGTCTCTCCGAGCATGGTACCGGTATGCAACCATCCTTATAAATCTCATTCTTTAATAATATACCTTCTAGGCAATAGGCATAATACTCTTTAGTATATATGATTTTGATATAGTTATAGTCTTTATAGATATACTGAAATTTATTAATGTGGTGGCATCACGTGCAGGCTAGTTTCAGGGTAAAGTAAACCATATGGAGAAGGGAAGATAGAAGAGATCTCTAGACGTGGATGGGTTTTTTTCGGTTCAAAGATGGAATATACATATCAATTCACATTCGGGGTTATATAGTTGAATCGGAATAAAGCTTTGATAAGTGGACTGTTCTTACCTAAGTGGGCATGATGGTAGTCCAGTACTCTTGTTATCAATCTATATATTTGGGTTTAGCATATAGAATCATTATTAATTAAGTGTTAAAGTATTCTCCATCTAAGTTCCGTTCATCCCAGTTCCCACATTACCTCTAAAGGTGTCTCAAAAGGCAAGTCATTTTTTCTGGCTATTCAATGCAGCTTCGATTACTAATCAAATACTACTACTTTCCACTAATTTTTTTCCCCTAATTTGTTAACTGTCTGTAGTGGAGAAAATATTAATGGAATTCTTAGTTCCTAGTATGTATGAATATGATATGTTTTTTATATATTGTAACTTGTAAGTAGGTCACCAACTTCACTAGAAATCTGTCAAAAAGCTACATATTTATTTATTGGGAAAAATGCCAAAAAATACCCTAAGTTTATTTTATTTGGAAGTTTAATACCCAATGGTTTTCCATTGGAATAAAAATACCTTGTTTATTTTTTTGATGCTTTTAAAATCGTTATGTTATATTGATTTGTTGAATCAAATATCCGATTTAACAGACGTTAATTTGCTAAACGGAATCTCTAAACCGGGTTAATTAAACCAAACACATGCGTAATTTAGGGTAAACGAAAGACACTGTTGCCCTTAGTTATTTCCCCCAAATCGATTTCATAATCTCAAACCCTAAAAACAAAATTCCCAAATTTCTTTCTCTTCGTCTCTTCGTCTCTCCGTTTCCATGAGAACAATATGTGAGTTTAAAGAGAATGTTGATCCCATACGAGCAGAATGTGTTGGCTCAAAGGAGGATCGAGAACATCGTGATTGGTGAAAAACCTTCAGATTGAGTCAATGAAAGTGCAAGAGAAGAAGATATGATCCTGCGTTTCATTCTCTTGATATAGCTAGTAGCGACCCCCTTAGGAGGAAAGACGATCACAAGTAGCGAAACGGTGTCTTGCATCGAACATACAATAAACAAGTTCTTTGGGATGCTGGACCTAAAACCAAATTGATTTACATTAAAGTGCAGACTCTAGATTAGGCTGAAGAGTGTGCCATATGAAATCACAAATCAGTATTGAACCATAAGTTGTATCACTTTTTTCTTGGATAAATTAATTACAGAGAACTTGGAAATGAAAATTATGCTCTCAGAATATATATTAATTTCATATCCTTAAAAAGCATGATGTTTTAATATCTTACGTAAAGTTTTTATTATGTTTTTTTTTACGTAATTTGATATATGTTGGGTGCGAAAATGATAGGTTATTTAGAAAGCAAAACGGGAAGTTTGTAAATATACATCAGTGACTCTGGTTTTTCTATCTACAATTAGTATAGAGAAACTTACATAAATATAATTCATTTCTTCTTTCACATACTCCTCATGATAATTAGATTGACTTCACTCTTGGAAAAAATGTATGAGATCCCTTCACGAGCCAATGACTTTGACAAGGCATCGACGAGTTGGTCTTTATATGAAATACAAGCCAACTCTAAGTATTTTTGAAGTAATTTGATTCCTAATGAACTGATATTCGAAGGCGAGCTGTTTCATTCTCAAGTGGAATACCAGATTAGTACATACATATATATGTTGCATCTACGTTATTACAATAAATTATTGGAGTAGAAAGTAACTAGAGGTGTCACGTTCTGAAATCCAGCGAGTTTTGGAATTGAAGAAGTATTTGCCACTGAGGATTTTTACCATGTAGCTTCGAAGCTACCTGCAAATGATGCTAGAAGAGGGTAAGGATTACAACACTGTATGCTCTCATGAAGAAATACCGAATCAGACGTATCACTTTTTCAGTGTACCTAAAACAAGAAAAATATTATGAAGAATTGCTTTGTAGACCATAAAGTTTTTAATAAATATCAACAGTGAATGTAATAACTATAATTAGGGTCTCCACATATCTCAAATTATGTAAAAATTTAAAACATTATGTTTTTTACATAAAATTTAGAAAACTTTTCTCTTTTTTTTTTAAGAGAATTTGTTAGTAATGCCATTTTTGGCATACCCCTTTTCAAAAATGCCCTTTTTTAAAATATTTTCATTTTTGTCATCTTTTACACAATTATCCTATGTTAAATTAATTTTTAGAATTTGTTTTTTTAGGTTTGGGTTCCCAATTTACATTTAGGGTATAGTTTTAAAGGGATAGAGTTCAGAATTTGAAGGATATGATTTTAATATTTATTTGAAAGCATATTTTTTTCTTTTCTAAGATTTCTGTAAATAAATTTAAAAGAAAATTAAGAAATAATTTATTATATATGTTAACTATAGCTTTCTTTACTTTTTGAAATTGGATTTTCTTCTATATAAAAATAGTCCCTCTCATATTGCTTTCCTTTTTTCATAGATATCCTATCTCAATTCAACACATACAATTTAATAATTATTTATAATACAGATTCTGAAATTGTTGAGTCAAACTCTACCAATTAATGTCTATTGTACTATATATACAGTACAACGAAACAAGTAATCTTCACATTTTCCATCTCAACCAAGAGACAAAACAAAACATCAGCCCTAGATTTTATCACTGCCATGTCGTCCAGTTCGTGGATGTTGGAAGAGACCACCTTACCAATACTTGGCTGTCTCGGCCAAGGCGACTATGGCTACATCTCTCTCGTTCGAACCCCTAATGATAGTATGCTCATGGCTAAGAAAACATCTTTCCGCAAATACTCAAAGAATCTCGAGAAAGAATTAAGGATCTTACATCGCTTCGGCTCCATCGATTGCAACATCGTACGACCCAAAAGCCCTATCATCTATCACGAAACCATGCCCGTCAATGTCAAGGTCAGCTCTATTTACATGGAAGTCGCACCGCATGGTTCACTCAAAGACATGCTAACCAAAGCCGGTGGGAGATTACCGGATAACGTGGTCGGGAATTGCACACTCATGATTCTTAAAGGGCTCAAGTATCTTCACCAGGCAGGTTACGTCCACTGTGATCTCAGGCTAGAGAACATACTCATCTTCAAGACCTACACTCATGGAGAGCTTTGTGAACTCAAACTTGCTGATTTCGGTTTATCCAAGGAGCCTAATGGACCTATACCATTGGAAGGGTCTCTTTTCGTGGGAAGCCCGGATTACTTGGCTCCAGAGACGGTCGGGCCACGTAGGATTATCTCGCCGGCGGTTGATATATGGTCTTTAGGTGTTATGGTGATTAAGATGTCGGGGCCGCCGCCTCTTGTTAGTGTAAGAGAAAGAGATCTTTTCCTGTCGGAGTTTCTATCACCGATGGCTTTCGACTTTGTGATAAAGTGCATTGTGCGTGATCCGGAGGGTAGAGCCACCGCAGAGGAGCTGCTGAGCCATCCTTTTGTTAGGCAAAGTATTGGGGTTCCACCGGTTGAGATGCTTCCGGTTCCTGCTTGCTTAAGTGACGGAGTGGTTCAAGGAAGGTTTATCTAGAGAGAGCTGGAAACTTATGAAAAGCTCCACAGGTGAGAGATTGATTGATGGTGGAGATTTATTCTGTTTGTTGTTATTGTTTTCTTGATGCAAGACTTGTTATGGTTTAATAATTTGGTCTGTTTTCAATTCCTTTTCTATTAAATTTCTTGTTGTTCAAAAAAATTGATGGGAATATATACCTGGTATTTGCTATCACTTGATCCCAAAAACATCATATGTATTCGTTTAATTTCATATTTATAAAAATGAAAAACAAATAAAACCTTGAAAATCTAACCGCATTGAAATATTATAAAGTAATACTTATATACCTAATGGAAAATGGAGATTATGAAGAGTTTTGAGAGGATTTTGTTTTGCTATATATATTTAGCCTAGTTGATCAAGTCAGATCCCAAGAGTACTTTAGCTAGATATTTTTTGATCCAATCTACAAGAGATTTAAGATAGATAGATCCTCATCAATATCATATGGTGGTGGTAGATTTATGGTATGGTGCTTCCGTGCTTGTTATTGAAGAGAGCTCCCACCTTGTTGTACGTATTAACCTAGTGAAAACCACTTGGGCTAATATCTCATGTCATTGAAGAAAAAACTTTGGGATATTTTTTATAAAAAAAAGAAAGAAGTAGTTTTGTTGATGTTTCAGAGTGATGGAGAATTGGTGAACTTAATATAGGCGGTTGTGTTTCCACGAAGAGTGCGCTCTCTCAGTTATTTGACTCCAATGGTAAGCTTCGTTTGATATATACGTGTAACTTCTAGGATCGGTGTACGTAGTGACATCTTCATTGTTCTGATATGAAAAAAGAAAATGACTTACATAAATATAATTCATTTCTTCTTTCACATACTCCTCATGATAATAAGATTGACTTCACTCTTGGAAAAAATGTATGAGATCCGTTCACGAGCCAATGACTTTGACAAGGCATCGAAGATTTGGTCTTTATATGAATCACAAGCCAACTCTAAGTATTTTTGAAGTAATTTGATTCCTTAGAGCATGATTAGTGGGGAGTACTTACAAAGTTTCTCTCTTATTTGGGCTCCAAAATAATAATATACAACCCAAAAATGGGTCTAATATCGAAGAATCGATACTATGGGAAGGATTCTGAGCAATACTTGAAAAACGCTACGTGGCGGCTTCTGAATGGATATTAGATAAATATAAAAGCGTTTTTTATTTTTTACTCATTTTCTTTTCTTTTCTTCCCGAAAGTCTCTCTCTCTTCTCTCTCAAAAACTCCGGCGAGAGAAATGGCGATTCGTATGTAATCGGAAAAATCAATGGATTCACGTCGAATTCATTGAATTTTCCGGCTTAAACTGGTTCGTTGATGGTCAACCTGAGGCGTTTGGCTTCCAGATCGGTGTCTCATGGTGATTTGAGGGTTGGGTGTTGAAGTTAAATCGACGGTGGAGGTTCCGTTTGGCGAGACAACGACGACGGAGGTTCCATTTGGTGGTACAAGGACGGGAGAGGTCTCTTCTGGTGGTGTACATCGAACGCGAGCTTCACTGGTTCGCAAGTGGAATACCAGATTAGTACATACATATGTTGCATCTACGTTATTACAATAAATTGTTGGAGTATGTTGGTGCGGGAATTAGCATCCCCAACATACCGATCTAGACCCGTTAAACAACCAGCTATCTAAACCGGGAATTCGGCCTAGGATTGGACTTCATCTCTGAAGGCCCAATAACACTGAAAGGCCCATGGACGAGGTGACGAATTCGGCATTTCAACTCGCCCAGCGGCCGACCTAGCAAGAAAGAAAAGACTTTCCTTATTAGCTCGCCATCTTGTTAGGAAAGTCAATATATCCAGTATATTCGAATATATTCTGTAGATCTTTGAATACCTATAAATAGAGGGCAATTCTCTCATTGTAAGATCATCGAATCATTAATACAAAACCCTAAATTCCTCTTTATTCTTGAGCAAAACCTAACTTGTTCCTCAAGAGATTTCATTTCTTCTCTTCTTGCTTGCTTTGATCTAAATCCTTCAAGAGATTGTTATTGAATTTGTTTCTCTTCTAAACAAATTCATTGTGAGAAACCTCAGTTTCTACAATTGGCGCTAGAAGGAGGGGACCTAAGTTCAAAAAAAAAAAAACACTTCTCTTCTAGATCTCATCAAAAGCAAGAGCCAACACCACGACTTCAACTCCCATGTCTTCAATCCTCAACAACGGTACCAACACAACCGCCCCACGACAAGACGATCCAACCAACCGGGAAACCAACTCTCAGGACGTCGCCGCGGATCCACCTGTCGCCGCACCCACCACGCGCGTCTACGCGCGAACAGGAATTCGCCGCACTCCGGCCAACCCAGCAGATGAGTCCGCAGCACATGCCGACGGAGCGGATGAAACTTAGATACCCCGTGAGGGAGATCAGGAGGCCGACGAGAAGCCACCGGTCAATGGAGCTGTCGATGGACAGAGATCGCCTGTGCAAGTCGTCCAACCGCCCCAGTTCGTCACGATGGACGATCTTCGTCACGTGTTCGGAACGGTATCCAGGGATCTCTTCCAAGCTATCTCCGCAACAAATCAACGGCTGGATGCGATGGGACACAGCGCACCCCCGCCACGTCAACAGAACGAGGCACCGTCGCAGGAGGTTCGGAGGAACGATCCTTGGAACCGCCGCCTGTTCAGCGACCCGTCAGCTTCGACGTTCCGATTCCCGAACCAGCACGTACCATCCGTACTCGCATCTGGGACGCAGCCTCAGCTTGGGCAATCTTCCCAGGGAGGTCCGGCCACACCTTCTTTCCCTGACCTGGAAGAAATGCACCTCAAGATCAAAGCTATGGGGTCCCTTCTCCACCGAGCTGTCAACTCGGCACCCGAGATTGATAGAATGTTCGAGGCCACTCAGCAATCTCCATTTACCCGGCGCATCTTGGAAACATACGTTCCGAACGTGAAGATTAGAGTTCCAACTTACGACGGAATGAAGGATCCAATGAAGCATCTGACCTCGTTCATGGCAATCGTCTCCAAAGCTAGGTTCACCGAGGAACAGAAAGATGCTGGCCAATGCCAACTTTTTGTCGACAGCTTGATTGAGAATGCGCTAATTTGGTTTTCCCACATCCCCCCGGGCACAATTGATTGTTTCGAACAGCTGTCGACAGCCTTCCTGCGGAATTATCGGGTGTTCATAGAACGCAACGCATCCAGTGCCGAACTCTGGGAAGTAGTCCAAGAGCCCGACGAACCCCTGCGAAAGTACCGCACTCGGTTTGAGGAAAAATATGCTACTATAACGGTCGCTGAGGACGTCGCAATCGCTGCCTTCAAGAAAAGACTCATTCCCGGATCCCGACTGCACGTGGATCTCAATATCAGGGAAGCCACCGACCTAGACGAAGCCCTTCACCGAGGATCTCGAGTCGCTTACGTCGAGGAAGATGAGGAGAAACGAACTAACAAGCTCCCTCCTCGCCCGGCCAAAGACAAAAGTCGGGAAACCTATCAGGAACCTCGGAAACATCACGACCCGAGGGACCCCAAGCGCGGAGTGGTCAATGCAATATCCAAGGACAAAGGACAGAATACCGCTTCTTTCGATGCACAAGAGGAGCTGTACTGCGATTTCCATATGTTTGGCGGTCATTCAACGGCCGAGTGCAAGCACCTATCCAATTACTTATATGAGAAGTACCTATCCGGCGAAATCAAAGCTGTCTATCAACCGAAGGCTTCTCGCGGTGGCCGCGGTAGTAGAGGTCGAGGAGGAAGGTTTGGGCGATCCAACCCTGGCCGAGGTAAGAAGGCGCCAAACAATCCGATAACGCACCAGATTCTCCGCAGCAACCACCCCCCGCTGAGCAACAGGCGCCAGCGCCAGTGGAAGTCCCCCAGACGCCGTCCAAGCGTCAGAAGGGACAGCAGAACGATCAAGCGGCACCTCGGGGTCGTATCTCTATGATCATCGGTCAAACCGATGAATGCCCGGATTCTGTACGAGCCCTCAAAAAGCGAGCGCGTCAGATCTGCAGTGTCCAGGCGATTTCCGAAGAAGAAGCGCTAAGCGCAGACCCCATTGCGTTCACGGCAGAAGACGCCAAGGGGATCCACCACCCTCATAACGACCCCCTAGTGGTGGAGGTCAGAATGGGTGAGTTCGACGTAGAACGCGTCTTAGTGGACACCGGTAGCACGGTTAACGTCCTGTTCTCGCAAACACTGGAGAAGATGGGCATCACACCAGAGCAAGTCAAACCAGGAGGCAGAACGCTGACCGGGTACGACGGCGTCGCTAAAACATCGATGGGCGACGTAAAACTACAAGTCCAAGACGGTGGCGTAGCGCGCAAGACCAAGTTCGTGGTCATAGACGCCCCACCAATCTACAACGCCATCTTGGGTTCGCCCTGGATCTACTCTATGCAAGCAGTTCCTTCCACCTACCATCTCTGCCTGAAGTTTTCAACGGCCACGGGAATTTATACGCTGTATGGCGACCAGAAGATGGCCAGGACCTGCTCCGTCCTCGAGAAAAAGCAAAGGCGGAAGGACGACGCATAGCAATTACAGGACGAGGATCACACCGTTGATCCTCACAAACCAGAGCGCGATCGGCTAAAGGCCACAGGATGCCAGATCATACAAGTCAACATCGACGGGGTAGACCCCTCTCGGACGGTCGGGATTGGGGCTGAGCTCGATGAAAAACTCAAGATCGAACTGATAGCGTTTCTGAAATCGCGATCCTCAATGTTCGCCTGGTCCACAAAGGATATGGTAGGCATCAATCTTTCAGTGATGTGCCATAAACTGAATATCGATCCCACCTTCAAACCAGTTCGGCAGAAACGACGACGTCTCGGCAACGATCGAGCAAAAGCGGTGCAGGACGAAGTCGAGCGACTCTTGAAGGCCGATCAGATAATGGAGGTACAGTACCCCGACTGGCTAGCCAATCCAGTGGTGGTCAAGAAAAAGAACGGCAAATGGCGAGTTTGCGTTGACTTCACCGACCTCAATAAGGCATGTCCCAAGGACTGCTTCCCGTTACCTCATATTGACCGACTCGTAGAGGCCACAGCAGGCAACCAACTCCTCTCATTCATGGACGCATTCTCCGGATATAACCAGATCGCAATGAGCCCAGCCGATCGCGAGAAAACCGCATTCATCATGGATAGAGGAACCTACTGCTACAAGGTGATGCCATTCGGCCTGAAAAATGCAGGGGCGACCTACCAACGCCTGGTCAACACGATGTTCGCTGACCTGTTAGGGAAAATGATGGAAGTCTACATTGACGACATGCTGGTCAAATCCCTTATAGCAGATCAACACATCCAGCACCTCGCCGAATGCTTCGACATCCTAGACCAATTCCAGATGAAGTTGAAACCCACCAAGTGCACTTTCGGGGTTACCTCGGGCGAATTCTTGGGATATATCGTCACAGAGCGCGGAATCGAGGCGAATCCAAAACAGATTGAAGCAGTGCTCGGACTTCCATCGCCAACCAATAAACGAGAGGTACAGCGCTTAACAGGTCGGGTTGCCGCGCTAAACCGTTTCATCGCCCGATCAACGGACATGTGTCTCCCATTTTATCAGCTTCTTCGGGGCAATAAAGACTTTCATTGGGACGACGCCTGTGAAGCTGCCTTCGGACAGCTTAAGCAGTACCTGACCAATCAGCCAGTGCTCGTGAAGCCCGAGGAAGGCGAAACGCTATACCTCTACATCACAGTTTCCATCTCGGCGGTAAGTGGAGTGCTAGTCCGAGATGACCGCGGTGATCAGCGCCCAATATTCTACACAAGAAAGGCCCTCAACGACGCGGAGACACGCTACCCAACCTTAGAAAAGCTCGCCCTCGCCTTGATCGTCGTCGCACGGAAGCTACGACCCTACTTCCAGTCGCACTCCATTGTCGTGTTAACCGACCATCTGCTCCGAACGGTACTGCATAGTCCACTTCAATCCGGGCGAATGGCGAAGTGGGCGATCGAGCTAAGCGAGTACGATATCGAATATCGTTCTCGCCCGAGCCTAAAGTCGCAATTGCTTGGGACTTCATCACCGAACTGTCCCCCGACCTCGAAGAGACCATACCAAAGGAGGAACCCTGGACTTTATTCACTGACGGCTCCTCCTCCAACCAAGGATCTGGCATCGGGATTATACTCCGATCTCCAACGGGCGAAGTCCTCGAGCAAGCAATAAAACTTGGCTTCAAGGCATCAAACAACGAGACTGAGTATGAAGCCGTCCTAGCTGGGCTACGATTAGCTCAAGGACTGGGGGTAACTAGCATCCAAGTGTTCTCCGACTCCCAGCTAGTGGTTAGCCAGTTTAGCGGGGAGTACGGCGCTAAGAACGGGCGCATGGAGGCATATCGCCAGTTACTCCGAACTCTCTCCGCCCAGTTCGCCTCGTTCGAGTTAATCAAAGTTCCGAGGAGCGAGAACGCGTCAGCAGACGCTCTCGCCGCCCTGGCAAATTGTTCCGACCCGAGTCTACGACGGACGATCCTGATCGAGTGTATCGAAGCGCCTAGCATCGATCACTCCGAAATGACATACGCCATCAGCAACGCCGTGGACCCAATGGAAGTCGATCCACCCGTCCAGGAGCCCGTAGAAGCGGACAAACCACCAGACGATTGGCAGCTCGAAATAAAGAAATACATCGAGGACGGCAAGATCCCAGAGGATCGCTGGCAAGCTCGCCGTCTGAAAGCTCGATGCGCACACTACGCCATGATGGGAGGCAACCTATTCCGACGTAGTTCGTCTGGAGTCCTTCTCACCTGCGTCGACCGAGAAGAAGCAGAACGAATAATGACGGAGGTCCACGAAGGCGATGGCGGAAACCACTTCGGAGGGCGTGCACTCGCGCTGAAAATCAAGAAGGATGGACATTACTGGCCAACCATGATCGCCGATTGTGAAGCATTTTCGGCGAAATGCGAGCCTTGCCAACGCCACGGGCAGATGAAACATGTACCTCCCAAGTTGCTAAACACAGTCACCGTGCCGTACCCCTTTATGCGTTGGGCGATGGATCTCGTCGGCCCATTACCCCCATCGAGGTCAAAGAAGTTCCTCCTGGTCCTGACCGATTATTTCACTAAATGGGTGGAAGCGGAGTCGTTCAGCAAGATACAATTGCTCGACGTCACCAATTTCATTTGGAAAAACATTATCTGTCGCCATGGGCTCCCTTACGAGATCGTCACCGACAACGGGACACAATTCACCTCGATGATCACCAGACGCTTCTTAGGCAAATGGGGAATACGCTTGAGCACCTCGACCCCCCGATATCCTCAGGGAAACGGCCAAGCCGAGGCGACCAACAAAACCATCATAGACGGGCTGAAATAGCGTCTCGGACTCAAGAAAGGAGTGTGGGCAGACCAACTCGACGGCGTGCTGTGGTCCTACCGGACTACCCCTCGCAGGGCCACGGGGCAATCCCCGTTTTCGTTAGCATACGACATCGAAGCTCTGGCTCCAGCCGAGGCCGGAGTGCCTACTTTGCGCCGCGCTATGCTAGTCAACGATTCCGAGCTCAACGACAGCATGATGCTAGATAACATCGATTTCGCCGAGGAGCTGCGCGATCAAGCTCTCGTCCGGATCCAGAACTACCAAAACGCTGCATCTAAATACTACAACAAAGCTGTCCGCCAGCGTAGGTTCAATGAGGGCTACCTGGTATTACGAGAAGTGTACGAGAATACAAAGGAGATCAACGCTGGAAAACTTGGTGCTCGCTGGGAGGGGCCGTATCTCATCTCCAGGGTAATTCGCCCAGGAGTGTACGAGCTCCTGACCATGGAAGGCAAGCAGATCAAAAATTCTTGGAATGCGGCTCACCTCAAACGTTACTACTATTAGACCTTTTTGTACACTACGAACTACGACTGGCTTGATCCCGGATTTCGGGTACGTAGGCAGCCCTTGGTTTCTTTCACGAGATCTCGAGGGCACAGCTAGAAAAAATAATAACTTGTTATTCCATTTCATTTCATTCCTGCCATCTCGCCACATACAAAGAGTATTCGACATCGGCGTATCGCCTAAGAAAGGTGGAGCATAAAACAAAGAGAAGGAACTACAAACAAAAAAAGAAAAAAAAGAGGGGGTGGCGATCTAATGCTACGATAGGTCTCTAGTCCCGGGGAGCAGATGCGAAGTGTGATCTCCCACCTGTGATCTCAACCTCCTCGGCGATTCACAGGCGCAGAGCTCGAGAGGTCAGACTCCAACGGCTCCTCGACAGCTATACCTTCCAGATATGCCCGCCAGTATTGACACTCCCGCCTCAGCCCTTCTAGCCGGCCTGCTGGCATTTCTGCCCCCCTGTTCGCCATTTCCTCCAGGAACGCAAGGGGACCCTCCACGGTATGACTCTCTCGAAAATAACGATCTGTGGCCTCCAGGTGGAGGATGTACCGGCGTAACCTCTCTATACGGCCCCTGTAGATCGGGATTTCCGCAACATGCAGATTCTCCGATTCGCCCAACGGCTCGTAATCACCCCCTGGCAGGTCGGGTAACAAGGTCCTGACGACCTCCCCCTCACATCGATCGCGATCGGCGAGTAGTCGGGTCATGCGCCAGCCTGCCAAATAGAGGCCTCCGGCAATGAGTTCGTCGAGAACCGCGATGGTTCCTTCCAAGCGGCAGAGCTGACAGACGAGATCACTTTTCAGACGAAACGCCTTGATATACGAACTCATCCGCTGACAACGAGCTCGGTAGACGCGTATCTCTCTTTGTAAGGGATCCTCCTCAGTTCCCACGGCGAGTTCGTGGGATGGAGGCGGAATCGCCTCTTCTATGGGAAGGGCGATATTCGACGCTTCCGGGTCGAATCTACTAACTCCGGCAGCGGTCAGCTCTCGAGCTCGCCTTAACCATGCAGATCGTGTAGTGGTAGGCATACTTTGCAGTTGATCTTTCTGAAGTTTGGATGAGAGATGCTCAGCAAACCTTCTCTTCACCTATTTATAGGCGGGGATGGGGGAGATAAATGCTGCGTCCCAAAAATCTCGCACCAATCAGATCGTGGGAAGAAACGCGCTGCGTCCATAGATTCTTCCGCCAATCAAATTGCAATGTGAAACCGCGTCTGTATTTAATGCAGCGGTTACGCCACGGGAATGCGCAAAAAAAAAAAAAAAAAAAAAAAAAAAAAAAAAAAGAGGACTACTACGTCTACTCAGTTCGGAACCAAACTACTCGACATCTCGGCCATGTGATCGACCTACTCTCCAGCGGGAGATAAATCGGACCCAGAGAATTCCGTTGGAATTGTTTCGATTCTAAGTCTCCAATGCGAGACACATCGAGCCCAGAGAATTCTTTCAGAATTGTCTCGATAACTCCTTGACGAGAGATAAACCGAACTCAGAGAATTCTTTTGAATTGTTTCGTAAGTCCCAGATCGGACGAATGTAAGCCAGACCCAGAGTTGTAAATTTCGCTTTTCCGTTTTCCAAAATGGGGCAAAGAAAGTAAGCCGAGGCGTCATACCTCGCCCCTCGTTCACAAAGTACATTTACGCTTGGGGTAAACTACCCTCATAAAGGATTATTCAATGTAAGCTGAGAGACGTCTCGCCTCGTTTGAATTTTCAACTAAAATAAATTTTATTGCAAGGATAAATTGTCTGAACAACATAAATGCGATAGAAAAGTGGGAAATAGCAGTATAACAAAAGGTCAGATCGCCATAGCATGTCAGTCATCCAGGTCGACTCCGGCAGCAATCTTCCTGGTATCAGCCCTTAGACGTTTCGGCATGGACCATAGGAGTTGAAGTCTCGTCTTCTCCCAGTCGGCCGGATGCGATTCCAACGCCCTGATCCTTTGCTCGGCCTCATCCATGCGAACAACGGCTTTTTCTCTCTTCGCCTTCAAAGAAGTAATCTCAGCGTCCAATATCGCCAGACGGTCGTCGATTTCATTCTTCTTCATGCGGTGATAGTACAGCTTGTGACATTGTTCGCGGTGCACGGATTTGATCTGCACACAAGGTAGTCAATCAGTAAAGGTTTGTTGCGTCAAAATTGCATAAATAAAATAGGATTGTTACTTGGCGAACGAAGGCATGAGCAGCGGCGGCTTCGATATTATCAGCACGTCTGCTCGTGTAGAACGTCTTCACCTTGGAGGGCATGAATTCGCCGCTCAAAGCAAAACTTGGTTCGCTGGGAATCGAGTTCTCCGACTGATAGCACTCTTTGCAGTAGTCAATCAAGCACTGAGGCATGTCCGCCACCCTGTCCAGACCATTCTCGATCCAGAACCTTGGGTGGGATTCAAGTAGCTTGAGTTTGACAAGCAGTTCACTTCATGTGATTGCTCTATCGCGGCTAGTCGTCCGCGGTACTCGGAACGGCGCTCTTCGATGCGAGAGAGGAAGGTTTCTAATTCCAGCCTCTTCTCCGGACTGACACGGAACATTACCATCCACGGAGCTCGGATGTACGGGTAAAAAGGCATCCCTCGCTTAATAGCTTCCGAGTTTGAGAACGTCGGGACATCGCCCCTGACGTCGATTAAGGAAGCAGTACTGTTAACAGAGCTTGGCATCTTGCAATTGTCTCGTCGGAGTTACGGTAAAATCAATCATGGAGTAATCATATTTATACTAATCCTGGACGAAATATTTCCAATTTCGATGTTGGAAAATTACCATTTTTACTGAAGAATAAAGAAAAAAGGGGCGATATTCCATGCAAAACACAAAGGAAAATTTCCAAAAAACAGAAGTCGGTCGCAGAATAGGCAGCAATGTCACAGAGTCTTGAAAAGGACAATACAAAAAGAAAAGACAAACAGGAAATGTTCTTAGGGGACGTTTTCTGGTAGACCGGCATGGAGAAGTCCAACGTTGGAGCCATACGGATGTGGAATGGAGTCTGGAGCCGCATCCCCGGATTGGAGCAGTCCAAAGCCGAGCTGATCGGGAGACATGTCAAGATCGCCTTCCTCGAGCTCTACGAGATCTAGCGCTTCCACTTCGGTTTGGGCGACCTCCCGCTTTTTCTTGATCTCGGCTACGAGATTGTCTGGGATGGATGCACCATTCTTCAGAAGGTAATCCATAATCTCCCCAAATCCGTTCGCCTGGTTGAGAACATCCTCTTTCGGACGGGCCATTTCCTGATCACGCAGATAGTCCTTCACTTTGTCGAGACGATACTGCGCTTTCTTCGCGGTGCCTTCAACCTTTGTTTGGCGATCTAGGCGAAGTCGCCTCGTCTCGGATTCGAATTTCGCCCCAAGATCATCGAACTACCTTGTCAGCTTGGCTTTCTCTTCCCCCAGAACTTTCCCCTGCGATTCCAGCTCAGCAACCCTGCCTTCCAGGTTTTCACAGTCATGCTCTTTCTTCGCAAGAAGATCCTTTAGCTCCTTGATCCTCTCGTTCTTCAACTTATCCGCTTCTAGGAGGTTTTCCAAACACTCCTTCATCTTCTCGAATTCGGCCTCTACCGAGGCCATCAATTTAACATGCCTATCGTATATCAAAGTAAGTGACGACATATATGCGGCGGTCTGCAGATTGGAACGAGGTGAAATGAGAATCAAGTTTTGCAAATCAGTAATAAGGGGGGAGACGCGACTCAAACCTGAAGGGCGGACTGGGCGGCCTGGACGTATTGGTCTCTGAACTCGAGTTTATCGACTGGCGGCATCATGACCGAAGATAGCGTAAGTTGCCTGCACAATTCCGCGGAGGCTTCTCTATTGCACACGAGAGGCGTCTCCCCAAAATAGTCATAACAAAATTGGTCGGTTCGACCAGCCGCGCGTTCAACTCGGAAGCGGTCATGTGATTCGAGACCAGCCTCTTCCGCTGAGCGTTTCCGGTTTGTTCCCTGGGCGGAGGCTTTGCCTTTACCTTTCTCTTTGTTCTTGTCCTTCTTGGACTTCTTCTTCTTTGAACCGTTACTCGGTTCAGGGGCGATCTGAACTGAGACAATCGGCTCAGTCGGTGGAGGAGGAGATGACTCATTGGGAGCCACGTTTTCGTCCTCGTCGTCAGGAGCCAGGAGCTCGTCCTCGTCCTCAATATCGATGAACTCATTCTCCGTTTGTTCTGGCTCGGGGTTGATGGCCTGTTCGTCGTTTCGATCCATGGACCGGAGCATCTCGGCGGCGATAATTGTGGTTGGTGGGACCTCGGAAGTTTGACCCAGTGAGCTTGCAAAGCTGGCGAACTGCGTTCTTGCCTTACCCATCGCTGCTTCAACATGGCGTCGTGAGATTTGAGCCCAGCTACGGTCCGCTACACTGAGGAGAGCGTCTTTGATGCGTTCGAATTCGGACGATAGTCTCCGAGTTAAAGAAGGGCGAACTGTAAAATACATGAAATTCAAAATCAGGTTAGAACGGTAGTGTCCGATTTAACGGGATAGGGAATGAGATGATACCCGGCGAATCATTCCACACTATTCGGCGACCGCATTTTGGATTTTCAAAAGAGCGATCGTCAACTCGGACAAAGAAGTAGCGAGCTCTCAACTTCTTGAAGTTGCTGACTTTTTCCCCCGGAAGGAAGTTGTGAGCCGGCTTCGCGTTAACTATCCACAATTTGCTACCCTGGCTATTCTTGAAGTTTGTCAACTGTTCGAAGCATTCCACTTCGAGAAAAACCTCCACCTTGGCCGCGAGTGTGAGGGCGGCGACGAAGTTGCAGATACTTCCTGGGGTGAGTTGACATATCGGAATTTTTCGGCGATGGGCGTATTGGGTGAGCAAGTTAGGAAGAGGGAAGAACAACCGGCATTGGGAAAAGAATCCCTCATACAGGCAAATATACCCGAGAGGCGGAGTCCACGGACGTTGGTGCTCTCCGGGAATAATAATATGAAAACCAGAATTGGCCAGGCCACACGAGTTCAACAACTCGCCAACCGACTCACTAGTACTGGTCGTCTTCTCGCCCCCGATGTCACCTCGGTGATCTCGAAGAGGTGAGAGGTCATTGAACATAACATTATTAGGAGCGAGCCGGACCGTTTCGCCGCCCAGGTTGTCAAGGGGGAGATCGGAGACTGGTGTAGCGTTTCTGTGATCTTCGCGATCATCTTCGTCGATCAACGAGGGGATCAGAATCTCGTTGGATCTGCGCCTTGAAGAGCATTCGGCCTCTTTTGGTCTATTCGACATCTCGCCTCGGACCGATCTGACATCGTTCAGAGATTTCCTGCTGACGCTCTTGTGGATTAACGGTTCGCTTGTGGTTGCCGATGAAGAAACCATGACCGAGGTGAAGAGTAACGCAGATCGCCGAAGAGTGTAGGAAAACTGATGAATAACAAAGTAATGAAAGGCGAAGAGAGAGAGAACGAAGTGATTACCTTTTTGACGAAACGGCGAAAAGTGAAAACACTCGGTGGATACCGAGTATTTATAGACGGGAGTGGGCGGCAACCCTACGCGGAGTCATGATTGCCTACCGTAACCTACGCGATGTTTCAGCTTCCGAGTTGACAGATGTGACGTATCAGACACGTGTCGCCAGACTAGAGGAGGGCAAAGCGGCGCGACGATCCAGGAGTATCTAGATTCGGATCTCTTTACGGACTAAATCGGATATTTTCTCTTAAAGTCCGGTCATTCGAATTAACTTCGATATGTACCGAACTGAGGGGAGACTAATTGTTGGTGCGGGAATTAGCACCCCCAACATACCGATCTAGACCCGTTAAAGAACCAGCTATCTAAACCGGGAATTCGGCCTAGGATTGGACTTCATCTCTGAAGGCCCAATAACACTGAAAGGCCCATGGACGAGGTGACGAATTCGGCATTTCAACTCGCCCAGCGGCCGACCTAGCAAGAAAGGAAAGACTTTCCTTATTAGCTCGCCATCTAGTTAGGAAAGTCAATATATCCAGTATATTCGAATATATTCTGTAGATCTTTGAATACCTATAAATAGAGGGCAATTCTCTCATTGTAAGATCATCGAATCATTAATACAAAACCCTAAATTCCTCTTTATTCTTGAGCAAAACCTAACTTGTTCCTCAAGAGATTTCATTTATTCTCTTCTTGCTTGTTTTGATCTAAATCCTTCAAGAGATTGTTATTGAATTTGTTTCTCTTCTAAACAAATTCATTGTGAGAAACCTCAGTTTCTACAGAGTAGAAAGTAACTAGAGTCTAGAGGTGCCACGTTCTTAAATCTAGCGAGTTTTTGAATTGAAGAAGTATTTGCCACTGAGGATTATACCATGTAGCTTCGAAGCTACGTGCAAATGATGCTAGAAGAGGACGAGAATTACAACAGTACTGTATGCTCTCATGAAGAAATACCGAATCAAAAGTATAACTTTTTCAGTGTACCTAAAACAAGAAAAATATTATGTAGACCATAAAGTTTTTAATAAATATCAACAATGTATCTAATAACTATAAACTAGGATCTCAACATATGTCAAATTACGTAAAAAATATAATTTTAAAACATACTTTTTTTACATAAAATTTGGAAAATTTTCTTTTTTATAGGATATGATTTTAATATCCATTCGAAACCATATTTTTTCTTTTCCAATTTTTTTATATTTAAATTGAAAACATAATGGTAATTATAGCTTTTCTTTTTGAAATAGATTTTCTTCTATATAAAAGTAGTCCCTCTCATATTGCTTTCCTTTTTTCGTAGATATATCCTACCTCAAATAAACATACAATTTAATAAATACTTATAATACAGATTCTGAAGCCAGCTGGAAATTGTTGAGTCAAACTCTACCAATTAATGTCTACTGTGTATATATAGAGTACAACGAAAGAAGTAATCTACACATTTTCCATCTCAGCCAAGAGACAAAACAAAACAAAACATCAGCCCTAGATTTTGTCACTGCCATGTCGTCCAGTTCGTGGATGTTGGAAGAGACCACCTTACCAATACTTGGCTGTCTCGGCCAAGGCGACTATGGCTACATCTCTCTCGTTCGAACCCCTAATGATAGTATGCTCATGGCTAAGAAAACATCTCTCCGCAAATACTCAGCGAATCTCGAGAAAGAATTAAGGATCTTACATCGCTTCAACTCCATCGATTGCAACATCGTACGACCCAAAAGCCCTATCATCTATCACGAAACCATGCCCGTCAATGTCAAGGTCTGCTCTATTTACATGGAAGTCGCACCGCATGGTTCACTCAAAGACATGCTAACCAAAGCCGGTGGGAGATTACCGGAGAACGTGGTCGGGTATTGCACACTCATGATTCTTGAAGGGCTCAAGGATCTTCACCAGGCAGGTTACGTCCACTGTGATCTCAGGCCAGAAAACATACTCATCTTCAAGACCTACACTCATGGAGAGCTTTGTGAACTCAAACTTGCTGATTTCGGTTTATCCAAGGAGCCTAATGGACCTATACCAGTGGAAGGGTCTCTGTTCGAGGGAAGCCCGGATTACTTGGCTCCAGAGGCGGTCGGGCCAGGTAGGATTATCTCGCCGGCGTTTGATATATGGTCTTTAGGTGTTATGGTGGTTAAGATGTTGGGGCCGCCGCCTATTGTTATGGTAAGAGGAAGAGTTATTTTCCTGTCGGAGGTTCTATCACCGATGGCTTTCGACTTTGTGAGCAAGTGCACTGTGCGTGATCCGGAGGGTAGAGCCACCGCAGAGGAGCTGATGAGCCATCCTTTTGTTAGGCAAAGTATTGGGGTTCCACCGGTTGAGATGCTTCCGGTTCCTGCTTGCTTAAGTGACGGAGTGGTTCAAGGAAGGTTTATCTAGAGAGAAAGCCGGAAACTTATGAAAAGCTCCACAGGTGAGAGATTGATTGATGGTGGAGATTTATTCTGTTTGTTGTTATTGTTTGCTTGATGCAAGACTTATTATGGTTTAATTTGGTCTGTTTTCAGTTCCTTTTCTATTAAATTTCTTGTTGTTCAAAAAAATTGATGGGAATACCTGGTATTTGCTATCACTTGATCCTAGAAACATCATATGTATTCGTTTAATTTCATATTTATAAAACTGAAAAACAAATAAAACCTTGAAAACCAAACCACATTGAAATATTATAAAGTAATACTTATCTATATATAATAGCAAACTCACTTTTTTGTGTCAACTTTTAATCCAACGGATGAGATTAGTTCCAGTTTTAATCTAACGGTTTAAAATTATTAATCTTGTCTTTTCGTCGCATCCCCATCTTTCAAAAATCACACCTCTTAGTTTTTGCATCTCTTTGTTGTACCTCCTGGTTTCAAAATCACATCCATTCATTTTTCCACCTTTTAAATCACACCTCTTAGTCTTTGCATCTCTTTGTTGTACCTCCTGGTTTCAAAAATCACATCCATTAATTTTTACACATTTTAATTTCACACCTCTATGTGTTACACCTCTTTGTTGTACCTCTATGTCTTACACCTCTTTGTTATACCTATTATTCTTGTCTTTTCATTACACCCCCATCTTTAAACCCACTTTTTTTGTGTCAAATTTTAATCCAACGGATGAGATTGGTTCCAGTTTTAATCCAACGGTTTAAAATTATTAATTGTGTCTTTTCGTCGCACCCCCATCTTTCAAAAATCACACCTCTTAAGTTTTTCATCTCTTTGTTGTACCTCCATGTTTCAAAAATCACATCTATTTATTTTTACACCTTTTTTATATCATACTTCTATATTTACACTTCTTTATTGTACCTCAATGTTTCAAAGATCACATCTATTAATTTTTACACCTTTTTATTTCACACATTTATGTGTTTTTTACTCTTTGTTTATATAAAGTTGCAATGTTTTGATCAAATAAATGTTTTGTTTCGTTTTTTACTTGAAATGTAAAATTAACAATGTTAATCATTTCAAGTTTTTATTTCCCGTGCGGCAACGCACAGGCCGACATCCTAGTATACTTAATGGAAAATGGAGATTATGAAGAGTTTTGAGAGGATTTTGTTTCGCTATATATATTTAGCCTAGTTGATCAAGTCAGATCTCAAGATTACTTTAGCTAGATATTTTCTGATCCAATCTACAAGAGATGTAAGATAGATGGATCCTCATCATATGGTGGTGGTAGATTTATGGTACTTCCGTGCTTGTCATCGTCTAAAAATATTTTGGGATAATTTTTTTTGAAAAAGAAAGAAGTAGTTTTGTTGATGTTTCAGAGTGATGGAGAATTGGTGAAGTTAATATAGGCGGTTGTGTTTCCACGAAGAGTGCGCTCTCTCAGTTATTTCACTCTAGTGGTAAGCTTCGTTTGATATATACGTTTAACTTCTAGGATCGGCGTACGTAGTGACATCTTCATTGTTCTGATCGGCTGAGGGAAACTTAAAATTGTATTTTGACTATAGCCTAATTCTGTCTTTGCCTTTGCAATTATTCCCTTTTTCTAGATAGTTTTTCATAATCAGTAACGAAGAAGGGTTTCAAACTACCAAAGTGAAAGTACTAGAAACGTTCCACAACAATCATGATCTTCAATACCTAATTAATACCATATCAACTAAATCCCTACGAGGTTTTCTTAGAAATGATCTAAGACAAATCTATCAAACGCTTATGACGAGTCTAATTTACCATATATAAAAAACTAAATCCGTAAAAATCTCATCCCAGTATTAATCTCCATTCTCTGAGACAAATCCATCAAACATAGCTTACTATACTTTACCATATCTAAACAAATATCCTTCAAGGATAAAAACTCCATCGCAAGTTCTCGTACTTACCTAAACATAGTGGACTACATTCGAGACATGAATGGAAGCAGAGTATGACGAATATCCTTGGGAGCTTGTGAATTTGCTGACTGATGTTTGACTCGTGTGCGCTAATTAAGAAAGATTGACTACTTATTGCAATCAAAGAGTAGTAGTGAAATGTAGTTTTGAGTGTTGTTAACATATAATGTGTTAGAGATATGCATACAATGATTTTTACTATTAAAACTTACAATACAACCTGATCTAGTTAATAGTTTTAGTAATTTGATAGATTTCTTTACGTCAAAGGTTGAGCTATGTGTTATTTCAAATACGTACGGCTTGAATATATTAACCGTATTCATATACTGAGAAGGTTGGTGAACAACAACAGTTAGTGCAGAGTCTTAAAGAAATCCGATCATAGAAGGATGAAGACAAAGTACTCAACAACAATATTTGAATATCGAGACTTACATTCTTTATCTCCAGTGTTTCCAAACAAACAATCTTATTGTAATCCGACTAAACAAACAAAAAAAATCTTATTGTAGTTTTCTATGTCCTCAATCCTTTGTGTTTGATCTCTTCAGCTTGGTTCTACAGATTCTTTGACTGCTCCATAATGCTGATCAGCCTTTTCTTTCTAATATGAGATAAATCGTACTTTAAACTAGTCATGACCTCATCAACGGCTTCTAATACCAGGTTGCAAAAATTTTTGGTTATTTATGGTCGAGTGAAGAATAGAAAAGTTTTCAACCGTTGCCGGATTGGTGAGATTTATGAAAATTTGAGCAGCTATTAAAAATAAGAATAAGAATAATATGAAAATGTCGAACTAAGCTTTAGAGCTTTCAGTATTCCCTATATTTTTATACATTAATTATAATTGCTACTAGACATGATTTTATGATAAATAAATATAAACTAAACTAATACTATTTATTATTATTAATTATTAACTTTGAAAATCATTAATAATAATAAATAATATTAGTTTAGTTTATATTTATTTAAATCATTAATACTATTTAAATAATAAATAATAATAAATAATTAATACTATTTAAATAATTAATAATAATAAATAGTATTAGTTTGTGATACTATTAATAGTATTAGTTTGTAATAAATAGTATTAGTTTGTAATAATAATGATTTTCAAATAGTATAATAATACTATTATTATTAATTATTTAAATAGTATTAATGATAAATAAATATAAACTAAACTAATACTAAACTAGAAAAATGTTTTATGATTATGATGTTAACTTTGAAAACATTTTTCTCTTCCAAATTAATTAAGAAATAATCGTTTGATTATATGACTCTAGATATAATGAACAATAGTCAAGGACAGAATAGGGATCCTCGCCAGCACCAGAACCAACAACAACCCAGCTCTGAACAATGTTAACTTTGAAAATATTTGTTTTTTTCAAATTAATTAGGAAATAATCTTTTAATTATATGAAGTATATATGTTTGAAAAAAACACTTTTTCTTGAAGAAAATAACGTCTCAATGGTTTTTTTTATCTAAATAAAAATTCTTCAACAAAAAATCTCCATCACAAGCTGCCTAAACATATTGGACTCACATGTGCTTTTTTTGTTCTTCATATTATTATTGTTTAAATTGAAATTTCAAGAAAAATCGAATAATCTTTTAATTATATGACTAGGATCGGACTGTGCTATGAGTACTCAAGGCTATATATAATAAAGAATGAACAAAAAGAGGAAAATATATAATGAGATGGGATTTTAATAAAACTGTAGGGCTAGCGAATATTTTCGGTTAATTGATATGATAAACATATTACATGGTGTTTAATCCCAACTAATCATATCATATTTTATGTTGGAAAGAAAAATAAGTAGTATTATGATTTGGTAGGATATAATAGGGAAAATCCGAAAGTAGTAATTGGCAATCTAACGTGCTTTTAATAAACTAGAAACTTACCAATTAGTGTTGATTACATAGTGACATAAAATTGATTAGGTTTTGGTTTTTGGTTTGAAATCCTAACTCATGCTACACGACAATCCACGAGACAATTATCTAATTTTATTTAAAATAATATTAGAACTTTAGGTATTTAATTTAATTTTACAGTTATAAAAAATTTGAATTGTAAGTCAAATTTGCATCAGTTGGTATGAAAATAATGTTCAAGACTTATATCTATATTAACATTTTTGAAGTACATTTTGTTTTATGTCTTTTAAGCTTTGCTTATTTAAATTTTTATTTACAACATTAACCCTTAAAAAATTCCATAAATAACATTGCATTGAAACTCAAATACTAAATTTTCTTAAATCGACCAACATTTGTTATATTTATTGCAATAAAATCTTAACAATATCTATACATTCCGATTTTTTTAAAAACAACTATACCCATTAAAGTTTTAATCCCATATAATCACCAAAACTATCTTTAGAGATTTTGTTTGTATAGACTTTCAATAGAAATTTTTGCTTTACATATTTTGATTGTAAAATGTAAATTTAGTCATCTACATTACTTGATTTGAGGTACTTAGGGGTTGATTCCTCAGATTTTTCACATTATAATAAATAAAACTAAATAATCCGGTGGTCTTTCTATAAATTGAAGTACATTTGGTGTCCTTTAAGTCATACTTATTTACAAAGTTAATCCTTAAAAAAATGCAAATACAAACAGAATCAATTAGATTCCTAAAATGTCTCTACAAATTTGGTTTATAATTTTCTAAAACAATTTATATATTAAAAAATATATTACATTTAATAACATATGCCAAAAATATCTATACAATATTTTCTTCTTTTAAAAACTCTAATATTCAGTAATAACTATATTGTTTCATATGAACAATTAAAACTTTAATGGTTATTAATATGCTGATAAAAAATGTAAAAATAATTATTTCACGGGTTAAATATAATAAATTGGAGTATTTATAATATAAATTAATATACGATAATATACTGCATAATAACTTTTATGGATATAATTCTTTCACGGGTTAAATCAAATAACTTTAAACTTACGGATTAAATTTAAAAACACTAAAATTTTTAAAAATATAATAATGTAAGAATAATTCTTTCACGGGTTAAATCTAAAAATCAGTAAAAATTTCTATTTTTATAACCATAAGAAATTCGATACGGTATAAATGTAACATTAGTATAAATAAAACTAAATAATTGTCGTTGCGGTATACAACTGATCAAATTTTATAATTAACAATTAAAATAAAATTATACAATCTTAAACTCTAAACAAAATAAACAAAATTAACACACAAATACAATTTTAATTTTTTTTTTTGTAAAATTATTGTCCCGCGGGTTAAAATCTAGTGTATACTTAAATATTTAAACTGAAAATATGAGAACTTTGGTTACTATATACTTGCTGAAGTAATTATATACACTAATTTTTTTTGGAATAATATACACTAACAAAGTAAAGGTTGGAATAAATTAATTTGTTTTGCATAATTAAAAGGAAATATTGTTCAATGATTGATAACATTTTCCTTTGTTTTATATGTGTCTTTAATGTGTAAAAAAGGAAAAGACACACTTTCGGTAGCCAAATTCTTTTACTATAATTGTCAAAATATTACTCCCTCCGTTCTAGTTTAACTGTCGTTTAAGATTTTTGCACACAAATTAAGGAAACTATTAAATTTTATGTTTTGCCCTTCATTAATATATTTTATAATTTTTTCATTGGTTGAAACTTTAAAACAGTAGGGATAAGATTGGAATATTCATCAAACATCTGCATTGAAAATCTAAAACGACAACTAATATGACACAAAAATTAAATCGTAGAACGACAGTTAAACTAGAACGGAGGGAGTATGTCGTAAAGAAGAGAATACAGATGGATCATTACAGAAAAAATGAGGCCCAAGGAAGAGCCCACCAAATAGAATATGGAAAAACACCAAAAAAGCAAAATCTAACATCTTTCATTATCAGTGTCAACAAAAAAAAACATCAACTTCAATGTCAATTTCGATCCTTTTGGATTATCTTCATAAGTAAATTAACTTGTGCGATTATACATAACTATTGAAAATTTGCAAAGAACATGTTTGGTAACGTCAGATCCAAGCCAAACAGAGAGATCCGATCCACAATTGTACCATGGGATGAAAGAGACCAACAAATCGGCATGACAAACGACATCACAATCTGATTTTCACATGCAAAGGTAAGTTAATAAATTAGCTCTCAGAACTATGTGAATAAGAGGTTGATATATAGATAACAATCGCGGCAAATAAGCAGAGAGAATGAGATATTGGGATTGACGTTATCAACAAAATCCGCTGCCGTCTTCTGACCCTTCGCGGTTGTCGCAGGGAATCATATTACCGGAACGCCCTCGAACAATTAAACTAATGAGATAGAGGACATTATGTCTTAAGTCACGGCCTTGGAAGATGCTCTGTTGCCATGTTGTCTCCATAGGGACCCTTCACCTGTTATTTTGACCTTAGTATGTGTTTTTTTTTCAAATACGTATGTCTTGAATATATTTAACTTATTCATGTACTGATGTAGAATATAAATATGAGTAATGTATCTGCAACAGTTTGATAGCCCTCAGTAGCTTGCTAGTTACTAAAGTGCCTCACAAACATAACGTTGCAGACATCCGTTGTGGATTATATTTTTGGCTAATTTGAGAAGCAGAGAAAAATTCAAGACCCTTGAAACTGCTACACAATTTTTTACCACACAGGATTGTTCTTCACTATGATTTTTAATCCATAACTAACAAAATTGGCTCCTTTTGTTACTCTATCAAATACTTACTTAGTTATTAGCAGAGGGTAAAACCAAAACTAACAACTGCAATGAAACCTTGACTTACTGTTTTCAACAAAAGTACCAAGTGCATGCAATTAATAACAACTGTTCTAGACCAAAAAAAGCAATATAGTTACCAAAAAGAAAAAGGACTGTGTTTTTTACTTTTTTAAGACAAAAGGCTTTATTCTGTTTGATCCTGAGTCTCTTCTGCTCCAGTACCAGAGGGGATTTCAGAGACTTCTGTGGTTATCTCTTGTTTCTTTTCAAAGGTTTCAGCTGTTGTGGCATCTTTGTTCTTGTCCTGGTTCTCAGCCGAAGGAAGATCACTCTTCTTCTTAAAGTATTTAGCAACGAAATCTTCAGCCATGCAGGTGGTGTATCTCTCTGTCAACAAGTTCTTGATGCATTTTATGTAGGAAAAATCCTGTTTGGTCCCATCTGTTGAGACAACAAAGAAACACCTCGTCTCCTGGAACAATGTGTGTTTATCCACCTGCGTTGTTTACCATACCCAAAGTTTTAATCTTCTCGTCTCCAAATATGTATATATCAGAACAAACATCAAAACAATATACCGATTTGTACCGTGATATACTCGACGCCAGCACCAATCTTTGCTTCTTTTTGTGGATGGAAATTTAGAATCTTCTCCTCGACAAATATCTGATGTTCAGACGAAATTGGATCACCATCATTGTACCTTCATCAAAAAGAACATATTTTCAGAAACATATGGAAGCCATCATGAGAAACTAAAAGCCAAAGATAAGTGTCTTTTGTCTTTGATCTATTGTCCAAGTAACTAAACATCCATATGTGTCCCCATCTTACTTCATATACTACAGTGATCTGGAAATTGAATTAAAAGAGCATACCCGGACTGATGCATTATCTTCCTGACAATATTCACGATTGGCTCAATATCTGAGAGAATATCCTGTTCCTCAGAGGTAAACATGTCCAACCATTGTCTTCTTGCTGGAAACATGTATTCCTCTCCAGTTATAGGTGGCCTTAGAGGGTTCCTCTTTGCTTCCCAGTTACCTTGTGAGTGTTCAGATGGAAATCTCTTGTTCGGATTTCCCCACTGACTTCTCTGCTTTTCACTCTCATCTCTGCTTCTGGTGTCTGCCAATGCCACCCATGGATTTCCATCATCTTCATGGCTTTCTTGTGTGTTTGAATCTGGTTCTTTTCTCAAAGTCCCAGGGTCTATCACACTGTGAATCTCTTTTCCTTTGCTTGGAGAACCACATGACGGCTCATCACACTTGTTACACTCATCATTTAGCTTCTCCCAAGCATCCTGACTTGATGACTTGCCACTCTCCTTATTTGGCTTTTCCCAAGAACACTGACCTAATTCTATGGCACTTCCCCATGCTGAGTCATTATTGGTATCCTCCTCGTTTGGCTTTTCCCAAGCACCATCTTTACTGCTACCACTGCATGACCCTTTATCACCAAGAGAAACTTGCTCCCACTTGGATGCAGCTAGCTCACCTTCATCTAGTAATTCCTCAAACGTAGGCTCTTCAAGAGCAGGGTCTCGCTCAGGAGAACCCTCACATTCCTCAATTTCTTGTTCTAAAACGTCAAAACCAGAGGAATCAACGTACGTCTCACCATCTGTACATGATCTAACCATTTGAAGGAAGCTGTACGGATCTACTCCTTCATCATTTAGATTAGTCTGCAAATATGTTGATAAAATAAAATAATGTCAAAATTTCCAGCCAAGTTACATGAGAGACTAACTTAAAACGTGGTTCCTTAATATGGACTTCAAAAGAGTGATTCTACCTCATTTTTGTTCCAGAACAGATCAAACCCTGAACCCCGTACCAACGACCACATGCTTGCCCCAAGAACAGGACCCAACCACAGATGATAGGGTATCTTTATGGCATCTTTCAGCAGCTTTCTCAAAACATTTAATTGGATTCTGAAAACATTAAAGAAAATTCAATGATACGCATATATCTTTTGAAGAAACTTGTATTACAGATTTTGAGGAGCAGATAACTTACTATCACAGTTGCTTCTGTAAACGGTGCCATGATATCCAATGACTTGTTCAACGCCTTGTAACCTCCAGCATTGAAACCCCGCAGATTCCCTGAACAAGTCATGTGGTTTGCTAGAAGAACTATATGTTCCTTTAAGACTCCTTTGGATACTTTACTCACCGAAGCAGAGAGACGCTACATTAAAAAAATAGACATCCTTGCAAAGTCAATGAGCAAAATGATATCACCATAAAACATGGGACAAGTATCAAGTGTTAAATTAAATGTGAGGGGTAGTGCAAAATCAGGCACCTGAACTACTTGCTCAAAAGTGGAAGCTATTCCAAGAAACTCTTGCACTTGCTTTACAGAATATGGGATTGAGCGTCTTGTGTCTATCAGGTGAAGCACTGGAAGACAAGAGTCTATCACAACTCTCAATGCATCACCACTTTTCTTTACAGCAGATTTCTCAGCAATGACATCCAAAATCCATTCTCCTTTACACGCATCACAGTTTTGACTCTTCTTCTCTGGCCTTTTCCAGATAATATTTGCTGAGAAGATCCGTGGATCACCTACACAGTTTAGATACAGAATGTACAACAACATCATCAAGTATTCCTTTCTCAGAAGTATTGTTTACATGATATTCAAGAGAAAGGGTAAGAACGCAAGACAAATGCGATAATGTCAAGTACCTTTGATTACTGTTTCCATCAGAACTGGGTAAATTTGGTTGCAAAGGACATCAAGCGCTCTTTCTAGATTAGGATCATCAGCATTGTAATAGGAGAACATCAAGCACATCATACCAGATTCCTTGCCTCCACATGAATCTCCAAAACAACAGTTGTCTCTGTTAAATCCAGGAAGAAGAGAAAACCTCAGAAAACTACACAAGTAGACAATTCTAACTCAGCAGATAAAAAATAACTGGAAAGAGAAAATTACTGATATCTATTTTTTTTCCTTGAGATTATACAATGATGCATAATCTCAAGTCAACCATAAATGCTTAACGAACCTGACTGACAAAGTTGTTCTTTTCACGTGGTGAGTTTTCTTCTTCTTCTGCCCCAATGAGTTTATCATTCCCTCACACTTTTGTTTTATCTCATGCATACTGATGGCCAACTCTTGCAGCAGAGTCTATTAAACCAAACACAAGTCAAAGAATAAATTACAGGCCAAGGTTAGCTAGACTAAGATACTTCTTCAGAACATCGAGGGTCTCAGAAAAATTAAATTATGCAACAACCAGAGTTCAGACCTTGTTTAGATGAACGTGACCCTGAAGGAAGAAGTCGTTTACATAATTCTCCATATGAGATTGTTGCTTCTTGTATCTGCAAGAAAGTAAGACAAAACAGATATTGTAAAGAGACATGTTAGTAAATGCAGAAAGGCACAAAACACACTAGAAAAGGGCAGCAACTATGGTTATTAGAAAACAAGAGACTGACTTACTCAACTAGAAACTCCACTGCAGTTTCTCTAAGACTTATTTTCTTCAATATGTTCTTGACTGTGCAAGCAGCATTTTCTTGGCAATACTTTCTCCCACATAAACATTCATTTAGAAAGAGAATCACCCTACGATCATTATCTGCATTTTGGAAGTTGGCTTTGCAAAGTAGCACTTCCTGAGAAAAAAGAAAACAGTGTTAATGTACATACAAGGATAAGTCAATATCCCAACAGCTTGATGGACTCATTAGAGAATTCTCCACCTTCATTAGCTCCCATGGTGAATTACTACTAGGTGAGGAATCAAGCACAGCTTTATAGGCAGGTTTCGAAATTGCAGTAGCTGCCAATACTCCAACAGCTTCTCCAGCTTCAAACAAACCTCGATGCCCCTGTTCAGAAGTTCCCTCAATCGCATACTTGAACTGAACAACTGAGTTCGTGCATGTGTTCCTTACTGTTCCATCGTAGGAGATCACAATATCTCGAAGATTAGCCATCAGATTCTTGAACAGGGTCCCAGACTCAGTTAAACCTCTTAAAGATCGACCAGTGACCTCTCTGGTTGCGATGGCATGAACCATCTCTTCATATGGATCCAACCCTTGAAGGAAACAACTCTTCACTAATCCAAATTCTACAGACGAAGAACAAAACTGACTCATGTCTTCAACTAGATTCTTAGTGTAAAATTTCTCTTTATCCGAAAGCTGCATACCCAAAAAACCTACTTGCTGCACTAGCTTATCAATGGATGAGCCATTGTTCATGTCTATTAAGTTTCTCATAGAGTGTGATTTCAACATGTAATTAGCAGCGACCTCCTTCACATGTTGTATGCTATTCTCTAGCTGAAACTCATCTTCATTGGTTGATCTCAAACGTGACACTATAGGAGAAATTTCCCTGATCATGTTGTGAATGACACCAATGTTCTCCTTAGACATAGAAAAGTCTTCAAGGCTAATACTAAATCCCTCAGTGTTAAGGTGTTCCATCAACATAGGCTGCAATGAGTCAAAAAATCCAAGAGCTTCCTTTGCACCTTTCTCCAACAAAATCGAAGTTATAATGCTCTTCATGAAGGATGCCATTGTCTCAGCCCCATAATCAAAGAACAAAATTTCACTTTCTTCAACCATAAACTTGTCTCCTTTGCAGCTCAAGTGGTCAGGAAAGGTAAGCTGCAGAATCTGAAATACCGTCCAAGCCGAGTCAGATTCACTAAAGTTCCTTAGAGCGGCTGGTGATAAAGACAAAGAGCTATACATGGACAATTGTTGAGCAGCTTCTTTGTCCAAAAACATCTTTTCCAACATCACACGGAGACAAAGCATTGCATCACATCCCAACTGCAAATTAAGTTGGCCCGTGTGTGAGCTGAGTAACTGATTCTCAATTGAGAAAAGCTCCCTGACTTCAGCCTTTGCCGCCAGTGACTGTGGATAGAAGATGTGGATGCAGTCGCCATCGAAATCAGCACCAAGGGGGCTACAAATAAGCGGATTGATCTTGATAGCATTGTCATCATGGATGTACACTTGAAGGGCTTGAAGGGAATGCTTATGAGTGGTTGGTGGTCTGTTAATGAACACAATATCTCTATCCCTCGTCATGCGATTTACGATCTGCCCAGGTTTTAGCCGAGTTTGCCCTTTGGCTGCATCTCTCAGTGAGTAGTTCAGAGAACCTTGGCTGTAACTCAAGCATAAATCCTTGTTAACCAGCTCTTGTAGATATCCTATGTTGTGAACAGTAACCCTCTCCTCAAAAGTGAGTCTCCGAGCAACATCATAAGGTATTCCAATCTCATTCACACGCCTGTAGGCATCACCAGTGATGACACCGCGGGAAGAGAAACCAGAACCCTTTCTTATGAAGAGTGCTTTCAATTTCTCAGACCAAGTCTTGGAAGAACAACTGTCCTTGTTGACCTTGCCTACACCATATCTCATATCTACGTTTCTTGATGTCGTACCCCTCACCTTTAGATAGTTGTCCACCACTCTGTAAATTTCATTAGCTTCAGCAGCATGTGACACAAAATTTGTCTCACCAGACCTAGAGTTTTTAATATCTAACACTTTCTTCAGAACATCTCTTAGCCCACTTCTGGATGGATCCTGAAAACAAGAATAACAGAAAAATGCATGAGCTCATCAAGCATTGGCCATTGAGAGATACTGGCGTTGTTGTAAGTTAGTTTCAGTTGAACATACCGTTGACATGGAGAGGAAACCATCAGAAGAGAAACTGCGTATTGATAAGCAGTTAGGCGGTACTGGAAGATATTCTAGTATATAGCCTTCTTGTGGCTTATGCCCCATTTCTGTAAGCTTCTTTCTTGTTTCTGGTGGGATTCGTCTTAAAACCTCTTTCACCTGTGTTTATTTCCCAGAAAAGTAACTTTCAGGAACAAATAAACACTGTACGAAAGAAATAGACTATTTAAAGTAGAGAATAAGACCTCTCTTGCTAGTAGAGGTCTGGTATAATCGCTCCCATAGTGATAGCCATATCTTTTCAAGAAATTCCAACAACCATCTTGTAGTCTCGACCTAGAAGGGAGCTTTAGTTCTAAATAGTAAGCTCCATCCAATTTCGTCACTTGTATTGAGATGTGAACAGCTTCCTAATATATCATTGAAAGCAAAAACGCTTTTCTGTAAATTTACAAGACATTCTATTTAACACACAATGGCAGAATCGACATGGCGGCTTTACTCACCTCACAGCAGGCACCTAAAAACCGCTTGGCAAGACCATGGCTTGTGCTCTGTCTCTGTAATTAGAAAAGTGAAAACATATGGCTTAAGGCACTTATTCTCTGAGTGGATCACCAATAATATGGAAGTCAAGGAAACCGAAATGTAGTAGTAATACCTTAGTCTTCTTTATCTTTAGACAGTTCAAGCACAAAAGGCTCAGCATTTGTTTGAGCTCTGTGATATGGGCAGGATGGTATATTGGTATTGGCAGTTCAATATACCCAAAATGACCTGAAAATGAATAAACAAGGATATTAGAAACGTTTTTATGTTACAGGAGATTCAAGAGCTTCTTCTATCATACACAAAACCAAAAAAAGGGTTGATTTACCTTCACATTGATCAGGTTCCGTGGCACCACAAGCTTCACATTTGCCAAACTCGAGAGGTAACCCCAAGAAGGGGTTAGAAAGTTGGCTTGCATGGTTGATTGGACCCTCACTAATTGATGATGCACGCTATGAAAACAGTGAACCAACCAGGCCAACGAAAACTCAGAAGAGCAGATAAAGATATAACACAAAACTCATAGCACAAGAGCAAATTCTTTACATGGGGCACCACAATATATAAATAACAATTAGTTGACTAAAAATATTAAAAATGAGACACAATAGGGGAATCGAACCTAAGATCTTAGGAGTAGCATGGGGAACTCTTACCAACTAAGCTAGAAACACATTTATTTGTCTAAGCCAAATATCAAATTTACAAAATCTTTGTATCCTTGCAGCTGCAAGTAGATCCGCCCCTGAGAGGAGTAATAGTATGTCGAGAAAGTTTTAAACTTTCCACTTACAATCTCGTTGTGAGTTGCTAAGGCGAACGTGATTCCTACGATTTCTCCTTCCAGAACTCCTGATGATGACGATTCCTCGTCCTCCATGACAACCCTTAAAAATCAAAACCAGAGGAAAAAAAAAAAGACCCAAGCTATAAGCTTAAACCACAAAAAATCGTTCCTTGAAACAAAAGGTCGTGACTTTCTGAACAGAAATCTAAACTAAAGAAGACCTCAGTGTTTTTGTTGCTTTGCCGCAACAAAAAAAAAAAAAAAAAAAAAATGTTCCTTGAAACTAAAAAAGGTCGTAACTTTCTGAACAGAAATCTAAACTAAAGAAGACCCCAGTGTTTTTGCTATGCCGCAGCCAAACAAAATTGTTCCTTTGAAACCGAAAGGTCGTAACTTTCTATTTTTAGGAAAAGTTTTCAAAATGAAGAGTCATTTGCAGTGAGCAAAACAAAGAAATCATCACATTCCATCAGCACAAAGAACAACCACCACTGTAAAAAGCTCTTCTTTTCTACGCCATTTCTTTCTTCCTTTCACGGACATAAAAAAAAAGCAGAACGCAAAAGACGAGAAAATACCTCGAAACGACGCCGGAACAGAGTTTTTTTTTGGAGTGAAAAGAGAAAGAGAAATAGAAAGAGGAGTGAAGAGAGAAGAAGAAACGAAGAGGCTTTATTATTTAATCTATTTGCTGCTATCTGACAAAAATCTCTACGAGTTCATATTTCCGGATTCTTCTTTTTTTTTCATAGTTATTTTTCAAAAAACGGAGCGAGACTTTTCGAAATTAAATTAGGCTGGATTAGTAGAAAAAAGTAATAATTGTGTGAAAATCATATATATAAAAGTAATGTTTTGGTTTCTCTTTATTGGTTGATTGTTCTTTAATGTTTATAATTTTTTTATTTTTATTTACTTTCTAATCATTTAATTGCTTTTAACAATATTTAAGACTCAATTAACACAATATATTTATAATTCACACATTAAAATAAAATTATAACTGAAATAAAATAAATTATGCATTAATCATATTCCACCACTCAATTTTATTCAAACACAATAAATTATACTTATGCACTCACTTTTCTTTGGTAATTTCCATCAATTTTTATCATATAAATAATTATTCTCTCATTCTCTCGTATTAGCATTCTTTTACTTTCACATTTTCGTATTTTCTAATTCTCTTCCACTTCTCTCATTTTCTTACACAATACTTCAAATCATTTTTTTATTTTTGATTTCTTATTTTTGTTGTATGGGTTACAAAAAACTAAATGAAATATCATTGTAAAATTTTAACTAAATCCTCCAAAGATGAAACTAATAGTATGAAATCTAGCACTATAAATTAAATTGATGAGTGAAAAAACAAAAAAACAAAACCAAAAGGATAGAAGTTCTCCTTGGGGTTTTAGTTTGTCATTTCAAAAGTAATATTTCCAATTTGAAAAATTATGCATTATTGTTGAGTTTATATCAACAAAACAACCAAATCATGTGTAAGTTAAAATTTTGAGCCCCTTGGTATTCTTTTTCCTTAAGTCAAAACAAATTAAAATATTTATTTATATTAAATCACAAATTTAAAAACATTTAATTTACATATTAATATAACATTGAAATCATATAAATTATGCATTAACTATATATTTCTCCACTCAATTGTATTAAAACAAATAATAAATTAGAATTGTAATTCTTATTTTTCTAAATATAATTTTTCATCACTTCTCTTCATATAAATACTCATTCTCTTATTCTCTCATTCTTTCATTCTCTCATCCTCTTCCACTATATCTCAATTTTTGTTTTTTTTGGTGTTTTTTGTTATAGTTGTTGTATAGGTTAAAAAAAATCAATCCAAATATCATGGTAAACACGTAATCCTAAATTTTAATTTTAAATTTTAATTTTAAATTTAAATTTTGTATGATATGTATATCTTACATTGTTTATATATATATATATATAAAAGGTTTCACTCTCTCCTTATTGGTCCATTTAGCATTTAATTTCTAAAATAATCATATTTATTATTAATTAAATAATAATTTAATAATGTACATTAATCTATACTTTAAATCCACACTTTAATACTAAATTGTAACTGAAATGACATAAATTATGAATTGACTATTGTTTCCATTCATTTTCATTCAAACACACTATAAACACACTATAAATTATAATTAACTCTTCTATTTAAATAATTTTAGAAATATAACTTTCATCCCTTGAAATCCTATAAATAACTATTCTCACATCATCATTCACCATATCTCACATTCTAAATATTTTCTTTGTTTTGTTTATGTTCTTGCATGGGTTTAAAACTCATGGTAAGAGTGTAATTATATATTTTGTTAGATTTATCTTATATTTTGTTCAATTTTATTTCTTTGTTTTTATGTATTTTTTCCTTCCTTCTTTGTCTTCTTATTATTTTCAATTTTCAATTACATATATATAATAAAATTTTGGTGGCTGTAAAAGAATTTATCGATGCAGATTCAACAACACTAATTTCGATCAAAGCCCAATGAGAAAATCAAGCTAAAAAAATCATCTTCATTCATGTATATTTATTTTATTTTCTTAGAGTATGTAATATTTTTTTAAAAATAAACTATTATAGTAGAATTATTAAATCAAATTTTTTAACTCTCTTTTACCTCCAAAAAGATTTGTAGTACATTTTTTGGTATACTCATCATTATATTTAATTTTTGTGACCCAAAATATACTTATGTAAAGATCATTATAATATTTTTTAATTCAAAAATTTGTAATTTAATGAATTTTCTATATAAAAAAATTTGATATTCTATTTCCAAAATTTTACTACAAAAATAAAATTATTAGAATTTAACCTAGCAATTTAGCTTAAATTAAGTTGAATATAAAGATATTAAAAATTAAATTAATCTTTGGGATTTTTTTATTGCATTTCATAGGAAATATATTTAATTGATACTTTAAAAATAATTATGCAATTTAATTATTAAATATTTTTAGGTAAATTTTGAATATCATAGTCAATTTCTATTTTTATCATTAACAATATTTTTAAATAGCCGGTATATCTTGATATTGTATGATTTGAATAAATAAAGTGTATTATTGACATTTAAGAATTTTGTTTGTTATATATGTATTTTTAGGAAGAATTTCAAAAATACATCTTTTTCAATACCACATTCGAAAAAGCTTTATTAAAAAAATATTCTCAGAAAATTCTCATAATTTTATGATTATTATAACCTAAAATAAATTAACATAATTAATATAACAATCCGACCTTGACAATCCATGTATTATGTATACATAAACGGACTGATCTTTTTTTTTTGTTCCTTTTCTGTTTGTAGTATACGTATGCATGGTTTTTTTACTACGTATCCCGACTATGTTTTTATACTACGTATTTTAACACAAATTTTTACGTTTCAGAGTCCCGACGGGGATGTCATCGACTGCATCAGGCGAGAAGATCAAATAGCCTTCCGCCATCCGCTTCTCAAAAACCATTTACTTCAGGTTAATTTCCCGCCCTTCTTGTTTAACATACCAATTATACATGTGTTATATTTGATTAAATTTTCCACGTCAAATATAACACATGCATATTTCTCATCAGAACCAGACTATCAGTTCTAACGCCGCGGATTGAGCCACCAATGGACATGACTCATGAGGTACGTAATTTGATCTGTTCTCGTTTTGGTGGGCTTCTCATTTTTTAAAACGTGAATTTTTTTTTTTTCTATTTGGTAGGTTTTTCTTTTATTTTACTTATGTTTTGCTTATATATTATTTATATTCTGCTTATTTTTTTCAAATTGTTTGCTTATTTTTTAATTGTGTCTAAAAATATTTTCATTTAGTATCCTATTTTAATCTATATATACATTTTTGAAGTACATTTTGTGTTCTAACCCTTTTATTTGTACTTAGTTAAAAACTTATTTACAATTTTAATCCCTAACAAATTTCTTAAAATAGCATTACTTCAGATTTTGTTTCCTAAATATTTTACATTCCATTTCAACTAAAAAAACTTATAGAAATCAATATGAAAACAGAAACTATGATATATTTAACCACACATTCTATTTTGTTTTGAATATAAAATTTTGTGGGTAAATATATAATAGTTTAACATTTATGGTTCAAAATGGGAATCAAATTGTTGTTTACTCACCGGCTGTGATTGCTCGAGGCGGGTTCTCTAGTATATTTCCAGATTCCAGTATTCAAGCATATCAGTTGGTGAATTTAACAACTTCCATTTTGTTGATTCCCATTTTGTTAAACTATGATATATTATATATGTTGAACAATTTAAAAGAAAACAACAATGTGATTCCCATTTTGTTTTCCAAAAATCTGTGAGCTCTGATTTTTAATGTAAGAAGAACTTTGATTCACATTTATTTAAATATTATAATTAATATATATATATATATATAAAAACTTAATAAAAATTTAAAATATTACGAATATGTAAAATTAAAAAAGTTTAGAATACTATATAATATGGTTATATAGTAGATGGGTTAAAAAGAGAATATGTTGGTATTAATAAAGTATCATTAAATTTGTGCTAACGCTGGTTAAATCCTTATTTTATTATTTTTCCACTACTAATATTAGAATATTTGACATATAAAATTAAGCTGGTTTAACTAATTGTGTAAAATAATTAAATCATTAGGAAAATATGACTTAATCACAGCGTATAAATTACTTATTATGTATTAAGATCCCTTATTTTTTGTTTTAATAATTAAAAATCAAAATTGAATCTCAAACACTTAACATAACAAACTAAATATAACAAACAAATGGTCATGACATGTATTGCAAGTTAAAAAGTTAATATAAGAAAATAGAGTTATTCCTCTATTTACAAAACATCCAATATTTAACCAAAAAATATAAGTTATAATAAAATTAATATAAACATAAAATATATTAAAAAATTATATGCATGCGGTGTACTGCGGAATTAAAATCTAGTTCTTTACGATTATGGAACATCTTACCGCTCATGGGCTAATCAAATCCATATATTTTCGGAGACACCAAAGTCTATCTCACCATTAAGATGTGGAAGGCTAGATTAATTATTCATATTATTTTATTTTAATATTAATCAATAAATATACACAAATGTAATGTGAAAATTTCGGAGTTCGTGAATGGGTGTCGTCCTTAACATAGCGTCCTCGAAGCTGTTTTATCATAAAACTTTTAGGATATCTGGACAACGGTTATGGAAAGTTGCGTATATGTGCAACATAAAAATTACATTCTCTCAAAGTTCTAGCCACTTAAAGATTTCATAATAGAAGGAAGTCACCTTGATTACGTATTTATCTATTGGATTACAAAACAAAATAGACTTTATGAACAGAGTTTATAGACTTTACAAAATAAAATAGATTTTATAAATAGATAACTATAATGATTACTATATTGATTACGTATTTATCTATTGGATTACAAAACAAAATAGACTTTATGAACAGAGTTTATAGACTTTACAAAATAAAATAGATTTTATAAATAGATAACTATATTGATCATTGTAAATTATTAAAAATGATACATGAATATGAAAGATAACCAGAATACATAATAGAGAATTAAAGATGGATCTTTTCAACTTCATGACCTTATTGTGTGGTGAATATTGTAAGAGTATGAGCAGTAATAACTTATAAGATGCTAATCTAAAATAGACAATGAAGATAAACCTTTTAAAACAGAAAATAAAAAACAATGTAAGATATACACATAATACAAACTCTAAAACTAAAATTTAGAATTAAGCTTTTACACAATGATATTTAATTTGACATTTTAGACCCATACAACAACAATAACAAAAAACACACAATAAAAAAAATTGAGATATAGTGGAAGAGGATGAGAGAATGAAAGAAAATAAGAGAATGGGTATTTATAGGAAGAGAAGTGATGAGAAATTACATTTAGAAAAATGAAAGTTACAGTTCTAATTTATTACTTGTTTTAATACAATTGAGTGGAGAAATTTATTTAATGCATAATTTATATGATTTCAGTTTTATATTAGAATGTGAGTTAAATGTCAAGATTAAATGTTTTTAAATTTATGTTTAATATAATTTTTTTTATCTAAAATAGACAATGAATATAAACCTTTTAAAACAGAAAATAAAAATAATGTAAGATATACACATCATACAAACTTTAAAATTAAAATTTAGAATTAAGCTTTTACAATGATATTTAATTTGACTTTTTAGAGCCATACAACAATGATAACAAAAAAAAAACACAAAAAAAAAAAAAAAAAATTGAGATATAGTGGATGAGGATGAGAGAATGAAAGAATGAAATACTAAAAAAAATAAGAGAATGAGTATTTATAGGAAAAGAAGTGATGAGAAACTATATTTAGAAAAATGAGAGTTACAATTCTAATTTATTACTTGTTTTAATACAATTGAGTGGAGAAATATAGTCAATGCATAATTTATATGATTTGTATAGTCCTGGTATTCTTCAATTTCCTTATCCTAAGCAACAAGGTTCGCGTAAATGTAAGGAAGATACTGTTTGTTTTGATCAGATCTGATAAACAGAACTGATCCTTATCAAATTGAGTCCACCATTCAATTTGATCAGACCAGAATTTCACGAATTAATCAAACGAATTTCTAAAAACAAATTAATTAAACCAGAATTTCACGAATTTTCCGAAACATTATCACGATTCGATCGAAGTTTTAAACAACCAAATGAAATTACAATGTTCATAAAATTTCCCAGAAAAAAATCTAAAAACAAAGAAGATAACAAACACAAAGAGAGATCTGATCAAATCATAGATTCCGCTAAGGTTGGGTAGTGTGGGGAAAGCTATTGACCAATTTTTGCTCTAGGAAATAATCTTCTTCTTAACTTTCACAAGTGAATTAGTAAATACCATTTGGTACCAAACAATGATTAAAACCAACAAGTGTAGTAACAAAAAAAAAATATATATATATATACATTTGTTTGGTTTAGCTTTTATAAATAGAAAATATTTGAGATATATGATACAATATTTTCTTTAAATCGCAAAATTTCATACCCAATCTGGAAGGATTTGAGTTGAGACAAGTTTTTTTTGTAACATAACATCTATGAAACAATCGCTAGCTGAGTCACACTTCCATGTCCTCTTCTAATTAATAACTGATGATTTGGAAACTTTTTGAACAAATCACACATTATTTCACAAGCTATGGATATTCTCGTGTTGGATATTCTAGCATATTCTAGCAATCTTGTTGCTTAGTCAGTGAGTCGTTCAAAGAATTTAAGGAAGGAGCATTCTGATCTTAGAGACCGAAGGGTGGCGATTATGGAGCATTTAGAGAATTTGGTGTAAGAAGTTGACGGCATAAACGAAAGGATCAAGGAAATTGAAGAATACCGGATGTCAGTTGAAGAGATAATGAGGGGAGATTGATCTTGAAAAACATGTACAGAATGTTACACTGGATATAAGTCTAGATACTGTTTGTTTGTTCACCAACCTATGCTTGATAACCTTAGTCCTTGTTATACCCCAACTTAATGATCAATAATATTTATTTTGCTTTGAGAGTTAAACTTCACTGTCAAGTTCATTTTCTATCGAAGCCGAGCTCCACTAGCGGCTACAAGCAAACCTTACTTGTCGCATACCAGCAATCCAGTAATAATACCATTGAGACTCTTCTTATACCGCAACTTCCCTTATCAGCAAACAGCTTCCAATTCACCTTGAACACCTCTTCTTTTCGCCCTTATACTGTAACCTTGAGGGCAGTCCTAATTCTTGTGATGTGAAACAACTCCTTGAAGCTCCAGTGTCTCATTACTTTAGCAGCTGTACAACATAATGACATATATCCTCCAGAAAATAAAATAAAAACAGTCACTTAATCTTTCTAAACAACCTTTATGATCCTGCAATTTGATCACTTCTTGACTCATAAACCTGAATTTCAAGATGCAGCAATTATAATACCTTTACTTGCTTTCATTCTCATCAATGATTTTTGCCAGTCGCCACGTCTTGATTAGCTCATAGTTTCACGTTATTCTCCGTCTTGCTGTTTTTCTCCTTTCGCTCGCTTGTAACACCGCAACAAACAACTAACATCATCACCAGTAATGAGCATCTTAACTTCTCATTATAAACCTGAGATTAACATGGATAAAGAATATCTTACTTATGAAAATTATTGGATAATCAAAAACCGAATTACGTTTGATGTATATTCGTAATGATGTGTAGTATGGGGGCATTAAGAAGAAAAATCGGAGGGACATACGTAGGACTTTTTCAAATCCCCTATATATTAATAGAGAAACACTCTCTTGAAAAAGCTTATGTGTCGCCGCCAGAGAGCTCGAGACACTTTTAGCAAAAAACCTTAAATTTTCTACTTAATTACATTAACATGCCACTATATTAAAAAAACAATTAACTGAATAATAATTAAATATGTCATCAATTTTTACACAAATTTAAATATTATATATTAAAACTAATAAAATAATTACATACTATTTTAAGTCAAAATTTCACTAAAATTTACTTACAAATATACAAGTCAAAGTTATATTATTTTTAAGAAATTAATATTTATAAAATATTGATTTCTTAAAAATAATATAAGTAAAATATTCTAAAAAAGCTATAAAACATATAAAGTTAATAAAAATAAAGAACATATAACTTATTAAACATATAACTTATTAACAAAATCATATAAAAATATTATTTTTTATGTTAGTATTATTACCTATCATAATAATTTAAATAACAAGCTTTCAATAGTTATTATAATTGATTATAGAAAGAAATATATTACCCCTGAATTATCTCCAACTCATTGAAGAAAACTTAATTCCCAATAAATATAGATTTATATATATTCATAAATATATATAAAAATGACAACAAATTAGGGGATATCATGATGTGTGATTATTTATAAATATCTAAATATGTACACTAATTAATCTCAACATTTAGTGTGATTATTCATTAAAAAATGGAAATATTGATAACCAAATAGGAATATACGTTTTAATTGTACATTAATCAATATGCTATTAAAAAAGAATGAGACAATAACCCTTATCATTATAAATAAACTTAGTACCCAAAAAAATCATAATATATTTAAAATGAGTGATATATTTAAAAAACTTTAGTTACATATTATGTTTGACACAAACAAATATTGGTTCTAAAATAATAATTTTACTTATAAAAATTTTCTTTAAATCGATTTATCCCGCATATGGTGCGGGTTGTTACCTAGTCCTACGTTGAAGGTAAAATCTATAGAGGAGAACTATTATTATAATTATGGATGAGCAAAATGATGAATTTATTTGTTATAAACTAATTTGTAAATTATTGTTTATTTAAAATGAATGTAATAGTGGATGGGACATATGTGGAGGAAGGATGGGTGGACAAAACATGCAAGATTTGCCAAAAGGACACAAAGGTTGAAGGTAAAATCTATAGAGAAGAACTATTATATAATTTGGATGAGCAATCCCTTCCGTTTATCAGACAAACGAAATCATACGTGGCAGTTTGTTATTGGATAATAAGCTAATGTAATGAATTAATTGTATTTTTTTCCTTTTTTTTAATGAAAGTATTAGGTGCCTTGTTGTAATCAGATTCCATTGGATTTAAAGACTTTTTTGTGTAAAACTCACACAAGTCACTAGCCTGGGTTTAAGCAATCTTAATTAACGACGCATTGAGCTTAATTTCCTAGCTACTGCTCATAATATCTCCTATGGCGATGTGATTACCACAAATTATTATCTTTTGAGCAAAGCTCTATATATATATATCTTATTATCATATCGCGGAATATAATTCGAATTTTTAGTTTCTACATGCAGTAAAGATATATAATTTTCTCTGCGTAATTTAGAGAATTCTTGTTATTAACTTTTTTTTAGAGCTAGAAAATTGATATAGTTCTAATTCTATAACAATAAAAAAGTTAATTTGTGTTATTACAAAGGAATTACGGATTATTTAAAGTAATTAACCGACCTTTTGCACACGATCCCTTTAAACATTTATAGAAGATTCGAATTCTATTCGATATTGTGGATCCATAAAATGTGGGGTGAGCAGTTTTTTTAAAAATAATTTTTGCTTAACTAAATCAAGAAAAGGGAATCTCCTTTTTAATAAAAGAGAAGTATACAACATAGTTTTTGTGGATTTTATGTTTTTAATAAATGGTTACAAAAATGTTATAGATGGGTTATAGATTAATCTATATATTAATATTAATGGTTGCATCTAAATATTAGGGATATTCCAAACTTATAATTGATATATTAATGATAACAAATAAAATCATGAATAATCCAAACTGTATTTTTGGAAGATTTTAGTCATATATCACGTTGTTTCCAAAGATCAAGCACAATATTACAAATTTATTTTCCACATATTTTATCGATAGACCACAACGTTAACCAAAGATAGATTACGAAATTGATAGATTGATTGGTTACATGTTAAATAGTGGGTTACAAGATAAATTACGAAATAAAATTTAATCAGTGTTATAGCACGTGTACTTATCTAGAATCATTAACAATATAAAACTTACAAAATATGTGTTTTTTTTCAAGCATTCATATTTAGCATATGATTTTATTGCATAATGTTTTGTCCAAAAAAACTTTTAAAAATAATAACATAAATTATATTTTATATAAAAAATACAATATAAATAAAATAAATTTCAACATGTCCTCTAGTACGTATAATAAAACAATGGAAGTCCACCACTATATTGGACATTTGAGGCTGCATTTATTGAGTCGATGAAATAATTCATCTGCACATTAATGTCAATGTGAAACTCTTTGCTTCTAACAATATGAATGTTTGTGATACAATAAAACAATCTTGATGTTCACTGTTCATCAATTAATTTAGATAGGAAAATAGTAATTGTGTGAGAATTGTTATTAGATAATTTAGATAGGTTTTTTTTGACAACAAAAGAATCAGCTCAAATGAGCCAATTAGAGGAGAAAGTGCTTACAAACAAAACATGCTGCGGAGATAGTCGCGTTTGGCGTGCCAAAGAATCTGCACTTGGCGTGCCAAAGAATCCGCACTTACATTCGCATTTTGGGAACAAGAGATAGGAAAAAAGAAGTAAACTCCGCTTGATCTATCTTGATATCGTCGAGGTAGGGTGTGAAAGCTAGTCAGTTGTGAGGAGAAGACACCAACTAATTTAGATAGGCTTAAAATGTGTCTTTTAACTCTTTATGTTCGATAAGTAGAAAAGCTTTAAACCATATACTACAGTATATCAAAATTTATGTATACTAAAAATTAATGAGATTACCTTCGAGCTTATCAGCTTCCATAGGGAATCAAATTTAAGATTAATATACAAAGGCAAGATTCAGAGTAAAAAAAAACCAAAAAAAAACTGTCAGCTTCGTATTTGCTTCATATCGATTTTTTTTTTTTCTTTTTTAACAATGGGCCTATGTGATGATATGAGAAAAGAAAATGATCCAATGAGGGTCTCGAAAAAACTAAATAAAAGTTGTAACGAGGTAAAATTAAAACTGTAAAATGTAGAATGAATTTAGTTGTCTCACTTAAACTGTATATCGATCGGTTGCGCATGGGTAGGTTAACTTCATATAAGCGTTTTATCTTTAGCACAGGATAGGAGCTCGTTACAAAAACTTCCAAGACATTTAGACCATAAATGTACATCATCCTCTGTCGCTTTCATATTTGTTAAACAAGATGTCAATACAATAAACATCGTTTTTTTTTTGTATGTAAATTAACTTCGATTTCTATAAAAATAGGCACAAAACTGCAAGAATATGTTAGTTACAAACAAACACATTCATATGATTTTGGGGAACTTGATCATCATTTAGAGAAGAGCCTGGTGAAGAAATTTCCAGAAGAACTTGGAGGATTTTGAAGACAAGAGACATAAGCATATCTCCCTAACTTGTCAACTTGTTTTGCATCACCCTTTGTGTCCTTTTTGCAAATCTTGCATGTTTTGTCCACCCATCCTTCCTCCACATATGTCCCATCCACTATTACATTCATTTTAAATAAAAAATAATTTACAAATTAGTTTATAACAAATAAATTCATCATTTTGCTCATTCATAATTATAAACAAAGTTCTCCTCTATAGATTTTAGTATTTTACCTTCAACGTAGGATTTGAAAAAGTCCTTGTATATCCTTGTATTTTAGTATTTTACCTTCAACGTAGGATTTAAAAAGTCCTTGTATTTTACCTTATTTTATTAGTTTTAATATATAATATTTAAATTTGTGTAAAAATTGATGACATATTTAATTATTATTCAGTTAATTGTTTTTTTTAATATAGTGCCATGTTAATGTAATTAAGTAGAAAATTTAAGGTTTTTTGCTAAAAGTGTCTCGAGCTCTCTGGCGGCGACACATAAGATTTTTCAAGAGAGTGTTTCTCTATTAATATATAGGGGATTTGAAAAAGTCCTACGTATGTCCCTCCGATTTTTCTTCTTAATGCCCCATACTACACATCATTACGAATATACATCAAACGTAATTCGGTTTTTGATTATCCAATAATTTTCATAAGTAAGATATTCTTTATCCATGTTTTAACTATAATAAGCAAGCGTTACATTACATGTTATCCAATAATTACACGTGTGGACCAAACCTGTTCTTGGGTCATCTTGCCACCAGATTTGGTGGCTTCACGAGCCTCGTAGAGAAGATTAGCGTCTTTCTCCGACCGAACCTGTGAGAAGTCTGAAGTCCAACGCATCAGTTAATTGAGTAAACAACGAAGTCTCCTCTTATTCATTCTTCTTCTTGTTCTTCTTCTCATCATATTTACTATATTGCTTGGCCGACACAACGACCCATCTAGGACTCCGGTTAAATCTCGGCGAGGTTCTTGAGTTGGGGTTGGTCGTGGATATAAATTAACCCACTGTTGTGTTGGAGAGGCAGCAGTGCTCTAAAACCCATCTTTTGTAAATTTTCACTTAATTTTCCAAGTTAATGGAGATTGCAAATTGGGGATACATTTATATATAAGATAATAAAACATACAATGAGGTTGTGAGGTGGGGGTTGAATATATAAAACGGGGGCTATAAAAAATGAAGAATATGGCTTTGTGATTGTTAATGTGGTTACGTGAGAGTTTAGTGATGTGATGATTTATGAGACTTCTTCCAAATTTATTTAATTAATTTAGTTACTTGTGTACAGTTTGTTAAATACAAATATTCGAATCGTAGCCATTTAAAAATTCTGAAAATCATACTTAATTTCCTGTATAGAAAATGGGAATTGTTGTAAAATGTAGGGATTTTTAAGCAATTTCTTTCTCTTTTTCTTTTTCTTTTGGTAATAGTTAACCCTTACTTTTTTTTTTGGGTGAAAAGCATTCATTATTTTCCTTGGAGAAGAGAGGAGAAGATTAAATTAAATTTAAATTTTATTAATATTGAGCTAAAATTGAAAACTAATAAAGATGATTCATAAGCCTATTCCGGAACTAGTTATTATATTATTTTATCAAACTCTTTTGGAGTTGGCCATTTTATCTAGTTAGCCATTTTCGTGTCCTTGACTAATGACGATTGTCAAGAAGATGAAAGATTCAGTCTTGTTCCTCGTTGTGCTCTTCTCTTTATCTGTTTTGGTCTCTCAGTCCATCGCAGGGAGAGTCAAAGCTCCGTTGTTGCAGAGCAATACTGGTGGGTTGGTCTTCAGCAAATCATTCAATTCGATCTATGATACTTCTATGTACGGACGCTTTCAGCTCCACAAATGGGGTAGGTTCAAGTAATTAGCTTTTTTGGATTGAATCTGTTTCTGCTACTTAGTTGTTTTTTTGGGTTTGTGCTTAAATGTGAAAGGAACCATTTTTATGTCTCAATTTTGTTGTAAAGTTGAAATTTTTGAATCTGTCTTATTGGAGTTGTGCTTTGTTAATGGATAGATGGAATAGCTGGAATTTCTTTGCTTGCAATATCAATGAAACAGTCATGAAGGACATGTTTCATCTTTCTTCTTTGAAAAACTATGTGTTGCTGATATCTTACTTACTATATAACTAACAGCTGATGCTTTGGTCTCCTCTGGCTTGGCTGATTTAGGATACATACATGTCAATACTGGTATTTGTACCCTTGGACCTGTCTCTTCATATTTTCTCTATCCGAGATTAAAGCTTACTGCTTTAACGTTTCACAACTTTTTTGTTTGTTGCAGATGATTGTTGGTCCAATTTGTTACGCGATTCAAAGGTAAGGTTGCTTGTATTATTACTCTTCTTGGGAACCCTAGAGATCCTCGACAGAACAGTACTCTCACTCAGATCCACGACAGAACCCTAGAGATCCTCCCAGGCAGCAACACAACAAGCAAAGCTATACTCATGATCGCTAGAACACTCATCCTGACTAGGTGGAGTTTCTAACTAATTAATCAGAGAAAACTCTCTTGTCCGTTTTTTGTTTGATTGAATTTGTTTCTTGGTGTTAAACCCTGTTTGGTTTGGTTGTAGATTGCTGCGGGGAAACGTCCAGCGGATCTTGACAGGGAGGGTTACAACTTCGGGGAGCTGGGACATAGTCAATGACAGCAACACAACAAGCAAAACTATACTCATGGCCTTTCTAATGATCTCCAGAACAATCGTGATCATCATAGTAGTGTTCTGGAGATCATCAGAAGAGCCATGAGTATAGTTTTGCTTGTTGTGTTGCTGTCTTTGACTATGTCCCAGCTCCCCGAAGTTGTAACCCTCCCTGTCAAGAGCCGCAGGACGTTTCCCGCAGCAATCTACAACCAAACCAAACAGGGTTTAACACCAAGAAACAAATTCAATCAAACAAAAAAACGGATAAGAGACTTTTCTCTGATTGATTAGTTAGAAACTCCACCTGGTCACGATGAGTGTTCTGGCGATCATAAGTATAGCTTTGCTTGTTGTGTTGCTGCCCGGGAGGATCTCTAGGGTTCTGTCCTTGCCTCTGAGTGAGAGTACTATTCTGTCGAGGATCTCTAGGGTTCTGGTTCTGCCTTCTTTGATATTCGGAGTAAGCAGCGTCAAGCTGGTACACATAAATTGTATCTTTATGTTCAGCCACAATAAAACATTTAATCTAACAGACAAAACAGGAGGCCAGTGGTGTGAAACGATACCTCTGCGGTAGTAAGGCTGCTACGGCGCTTGTGAGCATCATCGTGACGACCATCATGGTGAAGACCATCCATCTACAGACACAATTTATATAATTCCTAGTGAAACCCTCATCCATTTCAAACCTGTTTAAACAGAGGAGTACTGAAACGTACCTCTGCCATACTTAAGCGGCGGCCGTAATTGTTCCTCTTCATCTACAAATTGCGTTTTACCCAAAAAAAATCAATTGCATCTACAGAAACCCTAATCCTAAATTCACAATTAGAAAGATCTCCTAATCCTAAATTCTCAATTAGAAAGATGTCGGAGAACTAAATCGGGTTTCAATAGTGCTTTCAAAATTTTCAAAATTCCAATTAGAAAGATGTCAGATTAAGTTCTTACCTTCAAGAAGCGATTTGAGAACCGGAAAGATCCGTGAGGCTTAAGAGACAGCTGTATCAGAGAGAGAGCAATGGATCAGAATTAGAAAGTACGAATTCAATCAGGTCGAGAAGATACAGAAGAAGAGGAAGAAGGAAGAAGAAGAAGAAGAAAAAACCCTAATTCGCACCTGAAGAAGCAAAGAGGAAGAAGAAGAAATCGTGATCTTGGGGTCGGTCTCTCTTCTTCAACGAACAAACACACGAAAAGAACAAAAAGGTGATCTTACTCGTGAGCTGTGTTTGGCACGTGCGAGGCCACATCCTCTTTCAATTTTTTCATGAGCGTGGAACAACAGACGTTGCCTTACCCCCTTAAACTCCGTTGTTTTACAAGCCGCCTCTCATTTCATCTTTTATGGGCCAGGCCTTCTTCTTTCGGCCTTTTTCATTTATGGCGCTAATTATGAACATCTCTTCTAATTTATTTTTATTTTTATTTTTTTTTTCTAATTTAGCGAAAGCATTTTTAATAAAAAGACATTAAGTTAAACATTATTACAATGAAATGCCTGAAAACAGAACAAATATATGTAAAAAACGTGAAAAAGTGTTAGAATGAGAGAGAAAAAAAAGCGATTTGTTTGGCGACTGTCTCTATGGCTGGCGTCTTTGTGTCTCTTCGTCACGGAGAGCGGTTGTCGTCGGTTTCCGACGGTTTTTTCAGGGTCCAATAACGGTAAAACGGTTACAGTTATCTCGACTGCCTCTTACCCACATCTATTTAAACCCTGCGTATGTCTCTGGTTTCATTGGGTTGATCAGAGTGAAAGAAAATTTCTTTTGTTCATATTGATCATGTCTGAGATGATTCGGAGACAAATTCAAGAGATCGATTTGGGAATAAATGATTCCGTTATCAACCTCCCTGCTGCTCTGTGTGAAGAGGCCTTGAGTGAAACTCGGTTTAGCCTTCTTGCTAAACCAGTTAATCCCCGCAAGCAAAACCTGCGTGCTATGCTTAACGCTTTACCGCGCCTTTGGGGTGTGGGAGAGGAAGTCCATGGGCGGATCCTGGAGAATAAGAAAATACAATTCTTATTTCAATCTGATGAGGCAATGAATGCTGTTCTTCGCCGAGGGCCATGGTCTTTTAATGAATGGATGTGTGTGTTACAAAAATGGAATCCAACCAACCCGGTGGAAGAAATTAAGAACATCCCGTTCTGGGTCCAGATCAGAGGTATCCCGCATCACTTCCTCACACATCGAATGGTCACGTCGATTGGAGAAAATCTGGGCAATTTCATGGAAACGGACTTTGCGGGTGATGGTGCTGTCTTGGTGGATTATGTTCGCGTACGACTGCTGTGGAGTATTGATACTCCGCTGCGTTTTCAGCGAACTTTCCAGTTTGGTGCAACATCCTGTGTCCTGAAGTTTCGTTATGAAAAGTTACGAAACTTTTGCTCCCTGTGTGGTTTACTTACTCACGACTCTTCGGAGTGTCCTCTGCGTGAACCGGCTGAACCACCGCCACCAGGAGATGATGACGAGGGTCCTGACTACAATCCTGAGTGCTCAAGCCCTACTGAGGGGACTCCACCTGGGCCTGAACCAACTACTCATGCTTCTACAAGTCAGAATTCGGAGACACCAACAAGGTCAAAGAAGCGGAAGATGGACACAGGATCTCCTTCTGAGGATACTGGACCAGTTCCATTGCTCTGCTGTGAGATGAAACAGGTTCATGCTTCGGATGATACACTACAGAGTGTGAATACACGCCAGAGAAGAGAGTCGGATGTACTGGAAGTGCGAAACTGGATATTTATGCAACCGACAACATCAACACCGACGAACATGAGGCACTCGGCTGCTACAAACCCCAACACGATTCGAGAGGGCACGGTGGGCCAGAAGCCACCGGAGCCGCCATGAATACGGCCTTTTGGAACTGCCGAGGATTGAAAGGGAACCTGGCAGTTCGACGCCTTAAGGGAATCAAGGCAACTTATTCCCCGGACTTACTCTTTCTGATCGAGACAAAGAATCCAGATGATGTGGTGCGTGATGTTGCAGCAGAGTTAGGCTATGATTATGTTAGATGTGTTTCTCCATTGGGTATTGGGGGGGGTTTAGCTTTGCTTTGGAAGAAGACTGTTTCTGTAACTATCTATGAACAAGATGCACGTCTCATTGATTGTAAGATTGCTAATAAAGATGTGTGTTTCTACTTCTCTTGTGTTTACGGCAACCCTATTCGTAAGCTAAGACATATTCTTTGGGAACGTCTTCAACGAATTGCAATTAACCGTCACGGTCCATGGTTGATGTGTGGAGACTTTAACGAAATATTACATTCACATGAAAAAAGAGGTGGTAGAGTCAGAGAAAATTGGAGTCTTACAGATTTTAGAAACATGGTTCAAGTTTGTCGTGTCCAAGATCTGCCATACAAAGGTAACAATATGACATGGTTGGGAAAAAGACGTCATTATAATGTTGAAAGCTGGATTGATCGTGCTATGGCCAATGATGAATGGAGGGCTCTGTTTCCGCTCAGAGGTTGAATATTTAGAGATGATCGAATCTGATCACAGACCTGCTATCATTAAGATCAGCCATACCACTGATAAAGGTATCAAACCTTTTCAGTTTGATACACGGCTCTGTAAACAACCTGATTTCGAAGCTATGATCAGTTCATCTTGGAATAAAATGGAGCTTGGTTTGGAACCTACTGTCTTAGATCGTATAAAAGGTTGCCGTCGTGACATATCTCTATGGAAGCGTCAACACCTCACTAATTCTGCGAGTCGCATCAAGGAACTCACAAAGGAAATCGATGCTGCTCACACGGACATCACCACCTCGACTGCACAGATTCAGTCTTTACAACGTGATTTACTCATGGCATACCGAGACGAAGAAACATATTGGCATCTTAAAAGTAGGTGTCAATGGATGAATGAAGGTGATCGCAATACCAAGTTTTTTCATGCCTCTGTCAAAAATAGAATAGCAAGAAACCGTTTACTCTCAATTAAAGATCACCACGGAACAGATATTATTGGCAACCGGAATATAGCTAGTGAAGCAGAGAGATTTTTCAGTGATCTTTTTTCCAGCTCGGGACAGACTAACCTGCAGTCTGCAATACAATCTTTGGACAAGGTTGTCACTCGGGATATGAATGATAGTTTGGTACGTGAGATCACAACAGAGGAAATTAAGTCGGCTCTGTTTTCCATTGGACCAACGCGTGCGCCAGGCCCTGATGGTTTTAATGCGGCTTTTTATCAAAACTATTGGGATCTCGTTGGACCAGCTATTGTTACAGAGGTGAAAAAGTTTTTTGAAACAGGGGAACTACAACAAGAATGGAACCATACAAATTTGTGTTTGATTCCAAAGGGAACAAATCCTAATACTATGAAGGACTTCAGGCCAATCAGCTTGTGTAATGTCCTCTATAAGATCATCTCCAAGATACTGGTAATGAGATTAAAGACGATTCTTTCATCAGTGGTCTCTGAGCACCAGGCAGCTTTCATACCAGGCCGTCAAATAACGGACAACGTATTGATTGCACATGAGATAATGCACGCCCTACGTGTCAGGAAACGATGCGCAAATTCTTACATGGCTGTTAAGACTGATATCAGTAAAGCATATGATCGTATCAGTTGGGAATTCCTAGAGGCAGTGTTGATAAAGAAAGGTTTTCACAGTCGTTGGATTAGTTGGATCATGGCTTGCGTACGATCTGTCTCTTTCTCTGTTCTTATTAACGGGAGTCCATATGGTCGCTTCTCTGCTTCACGAGGTATACGGCAAGGGGATCCCTTATCTCCCTACCTATATATCTTATGTGCGGATGTTCTAAGCTCCCTGATTACACAAGCTATTGCTGAGAAAAAGATCCAAGGTATTCGTATCAGTACACCGGGTCCAATGGTCTCACATCTGTTATTTGCTGATGACTCTCTATTTTTCCTTAAAGCTGATTCAAAGAATAGCTCCAATCTACTTAAGATTTTCAAGCTTTATGAGCAAGCATCTGGTCAAATGATAAACTTGGAGAAGTCGACCATCACTTTTGGAACGCATGTTTATCAACATACAAGAGACAGAGTGCAACATATTCTCCATATTCCAACTACAGCGGGAGGAGGTAAATATCTCGGTCTTCCAGAACAATTCAATGGAAGGAAGATAGAGATGTTTAAATATATCCAAGACAAGGTTCAACAACGGACTGAGGGCTGGCACACAAAATTTTTGTCTGCAGCGGGTAAAGAAACTCTCATCAAAGCAGTAGGATATGCAATGCCAGTTTTCTCCATGAATTGTTTTCAACTGCCAATAGAGATTTGTTCAGAGATAGATAGTATGCTGGCCAGATTCTGGTGGGGAACTACGAAAGATAAACGTAAAGTTTCCTGGGTAGCTTGGAAAAGATGGTTGTGCCTAAAAGAAATGGTGGTTTAGGATTTCGGGATTTACACATGTTTAACCAAGCCCTACTGGCTAATCAAGCATGGAAACTAATAAATCGTCCACATTGTCTTTTATTCAGACTCCTAAAAGCGAGATATTTCAAAGATGACAGCTTCTTCACAGCTACAAAGCGGAATAAAGCTTCATATGGCTGGAGCTCGCTTCTGTTTGGTCGAGAGCTTTTAGAAAAGGGAATACAAAAAAGCATTGGTGACGGTTTTTCTACGAGCCTAGCATCGGAACCATGGCTGCCAACGTTACCTGCTCGACCTCCACGGGTACTACCAATGTCTGACACTACCTTGTTAGTCTCGGATATTATCAACCCAATGACGCAACAATGGGATGAAGAGAAAATCCAGGAACTGATACTACCTGAAGACCGGTATTTGATATATAAACACTTTCTTCCTTCAACACCAGCACCTGATATGTATTTGTGGAGCCATACCAAAGATGGGATATATACAGTTAAATCAGGCTACTGGTTAGCTATACACTCAAGAATGGAGCCTGACAGACCACAACCACCTTTATCATCGTCGCCAGTACTGGCTACAGGAATCTGGCAGATGCAGATAACACCAAAGCTAAAACACTTTCTGTGGCGAGTGGCATCAAAGGCTATTGGAGTGGGTGAGAATTTACTTAAACGAAACATTAAGGTGAATCCATATTGTGCTAGGTGTTGTTCTATACTGGAAACTACAGACCATTTGTTGTTCTCATGCCCTTACGCAAGTCAAGTCTGGCGAAAGGCTGATTTTCCCACTTCTCAACTTTGTGATCCTAATAGACCGGTTGAGGAGAAGCTATTGTCACTTATAGCTTTACATAAGGATAAGTCTTTGGATGCAACACTTCGATGCCAACCCTTCTGGATCCTATGGAGATTATGGAAATGTCGTAACGATCTTGTCTTTAATAAGAAGCTAACAACTGTGAGTACGCTTCTAAACCAAGTGTTAGCGGATACAAAGGATTGGCTATCTCACTCTGAAGCCATGACCAACCAACTAGTGCACACGACCGTCAGACAGCGACGCACTGAATGGACAAGACCCCAACCAGGATGGGTTAAGTGTAACTATGATGCATCACATCATGAAGGTGACAGAGAATCTGGACTTGGATGGATAATCAGAGATTCAAATGGGCATGTACTCCACTGTGCAATGGGTAAATTTCAAGGACGTCCAACTATAGAAGAAGCGGAATGCTCTGCTCTTGTGTGGGCAATACAATCATGCTGGGGATTGGGATATCGTTCTATAATATTCGAAGGAGACAACATCAATATCATACGACTTCTCAATGAGGCTGGCTACAACATCAGATTGAAGAGATTTCTGGATACTATAGCAGATTGGCGACAGAAATTTATTTCTATCCAATTCACCTACCGGAATAGAGAAAGCAACGCTTGTGCTGATATCCTTGCAAAAACAGCAGTTTCACACCCCTCTCTATGGGAGATTTATCATACTTGTCCACATTTTCTTAAACAGATTGTAAACTCTGACTTAAACTCTGTTGTAAACATTATTCAGTAATAAAATTATTGGAAGGAAAAAAAAAAAAAAAAAAAAAACGTGTATCCAAACAAATTTATATTAATATGAGCTAAACAGATTGGTATTATTAGTGATATTAGCCAACCCTAAATAATATCATATAAACCTTCCAAATCGAGTGCAATTAATACCTAACATATATATTATATATCACATAAAAATCGACTCTTATTAATACTTACCATAAACAATCTAACTAACCAATCCCCCAAATTAGCTTAAAATTTTTAAGGGAAATTCATATAATCTTAGTAACTTAATCTAAACAAATCGCGGAAGTTCACATATATTACATGCAATAGGTTTAGCCAAAAAAATCGGAGCCAAACAAATATTAATTGATTTTTAACACATAAAAATCAGAATCAAACAAATATGGGTACATGATATTAGTGTAGATGCCATTAAATTTAAATAAATCTACCCACGTAACTAGAAATAAACGTGTATCCAAACATATGCAAAATAATAAGTTTCATAATAATGCAACATAAATAAATCTTATCAGTTTGAATAATTAAGGTAATCGACATTTTAAATACTCAATACTAGGATATATCCTGTGCTTTAAAGTACGGGTCAACATTTAAGAAAAATATATAATAATAAAAATTATTGTTTTTTTTTAAAACTATTTTGTTTGAGGTAATATTTATTTTAAATTGTTATGTATTAGTCTATTTGACTACTAATTATTTCAGATTATTATAGTATTTTATTTTTGACGTATTTTATATTGTTTATTTGTTGTATTTGCATCATTATTATGTGAAATAAAATAGTAATTTTAATATTATAATTCTGAGCAAATAAAAATTATTAATTTATCATCTATATAAATTTAGTTATACCAATCCGCCAATGTGGAAATTAAAACACACATTTTCATACATTGAGTAATATTTCTTCGTTTTAAAAAATTCAAATCACAACATATGCAAAAAAATATGCATTTTATTAATTATAAGTATTATATGAAAATTCCAAACAATTTGTAAATAAAATAAATTAAAGATGATAGGAGAATCATAATTTGAAATCTTAAAAAAACTTTGAATTTAGTTATTAAAAATAATTGTATTGTATAGTTGGTTAAAAAAATTAGTTTTTAAAATTATGATTGGTTTAAATATTTAAAAAATATATAGTAATTTCGTCCATAATTTATTAGAGAGAGAAAATATTTTTTAAAATTTTTTAATAGTTGATCTGTGAGTGTTTTTTAATTTTAATTAATTATATTTATTTAAATTAGTTAATTAAATATAATTAATTTTTTCTAATGGCAATTGAATGTAATTTTTTACACATTTTAAGGTTAGTTTCATATTTGTACTTCTCAATTAATATAGTAGGATTTATTTTTGACGTATTATTACATTTTTATATTATTTATTTGTTGTATTTGCATCATTATTTTGTGAAATAAAATAGTTATTTTAATATTATAATTGTGAGCAATTAAAAATTATTAATTTATCATCTATATAAATTTAGTTATACCAATCCGCCAATGTGGAAATTAAAACACACATTTTCATACATTGAGTAATATTTCTTTGTTTTAAAAAATTCAAATCACAACATATACATAAAATATGCATTTTATTAATTATAAGTATTATATGAAAATTTCAAACAATTTGTAAATAAAATAAATTAAAGATGATGGGAGAATCATAATTTGGAATCTTAAAAAAATCTTTGAATGTAGTCATTAAAAATAACTGTATTGTATAGTTGGTTACAAAATCTTAGTTTTTAAAATGATGATTGGTTTATATATATTTTTTTTAAATAATTAGTAATTTCGTCCATAATTTATTAGAGAGAGAAAATATATTTTTAGATTTTTTAATAGTTGATTTGTGAGTGTTTTTTATTTTTAATTAATTATATTTATTTAAATTAGTTAATTAAGTTTAATTAATTTTTTCTAATGGAAATGAAATGTAATTTTTTACACGTTTAAGGTTAGTTTCATACTTTTACTTCTCAATTAATATAGTAAATTTTATTTTTGGCGTATTATTACATTTTTATATTTTTTATTTGTTGTATTTGCATCATTATTTTGTGAAATAAAATAGTTATTTTAATATTATAATTGTGAGCAGATAAAAATTATTAATTTATCATCTATATTAATTAAGTTATACCAATCCGCCAATGTGGAAATTAAAACACACATTTTCATACATTGAGTAATATTTCTTCGTTTTAAAAAAATTCAAATCATAACATATGCAGAAAATATGCATTTTATTAGTGATAAGTATTATATGAAAATTCCAAACAATTTGTAAATAAAATAAATTAAAGGTGATAGGAGAATCATAATTTGAAATCTTAAAAAAATCTTTGAATTTAGTTATTAAAAATAATTGTATTGTATAGTTGGTTACAAAATTTTAGTTTTCAAAATGATGATTGGTTTATATATTTTTTTTTAAAAAATAATTAATAATTTCGTCCATAATTTATTAGAGAGAGAAAATATATTTTAGATTTTTCAATAGTTGATCTGTGAGTGTTTTTTATTTTTAATTAATTATATTTATTTAATTAGTTAATTAAGTTTAATTAATTTTTTCAATGGAAATTGAATGTAATTTTTTACACATTTAAGGTTAGTTTCATATTTTTACTTCTCAATTAATATAGTAAATTTTATTTTTGACGTATTATTACATTTTTATATTTTTATTTGTTGTATTTGCATCATTATATTGTGAAATAAAATAGTTATTTTAATATTATAATTGTGAGCAGATAAAAATTATTAATTTATCATCTATATAAATTAAGTTATACCAATCCGCCAATGTGGAAATTAAAACACACATTTTCATACATTGAGTAATATTTCTTCGTTTTAAAAAAATTCAAATCACAACATCTGCAGAAAATATGCATTTTATTAGTGATAAGTATTATATGAAAATTCCAAACAATTTGTAAATAAAATAAATTAAAGGTGATAGGAGAATCATAATTTGAAATCTTAAAAAAATCTTTGAAGCTAGCACCGAGGGTACGTGCTGGTTATGAGATCGGAAGGCCGAGGGTGGCGGATCGTCAAACAGCTATCGGCTTAAGGGGCCATTTCTTCGGGCCGTTTGCGGCGGCACGGTATTTTGCTGAAGTGGAGGGGGCGCGCGGTGTTCTATCACGTCCAATCGTTGATTCGTATCGGATACCGCCTGGAATAGATCCTTAGAGATCATTCCGAACACATGACGGAGATCGTCCATGGAGACGAGCTGAGAAGGTGGTGTGGTTTGCGCGGCTGAAGTCTGTCTAGAGACAGGCTCATTGACGGGTGGTTCTTCGTCAGCTTCCCTGGTTTCGTGAGTGGGTGCTTTAACATCCTCTCCTCCAGTTGAGGGTGTTCTCGAGTCGTCTGCTGGGTTTTCCGACGTGCTGAAGTTTCGTCGGACATAAACGAGCATGGCAAGCGCATCAGAAGCAGAGGATGCATCCATGGTGACGTCTGGCGAACCGGTGGCTCCAGTGATCGGTTCGTCTTGTTGCGGAAGGGTCGCGTTGGTGACACCGTTATTGGATGCTGGAGACATGGTCTTGCTTGTATGACAAGTTTTGAAGGAATCTAAGAGAGAAGTAACTTGAGAACTTAGCGTCCCCACAGACAGCGCCAATTGTAGAAACTGAGTTTCACACAATGAATTTGTTTGAAGGGAGAACCAAATTCAATAAAACTATCTCTCTAAGAAATCAGATCAAAAGTTAACAAGCAAAGAGGAATTTAAATCTCTTGGAAAACAAGCTAGGGTTTTTATCAAAAAGAATGAAGAATTGGGATTTTTGTATTAATTGCTGGATGGATTACAATGAGGGAGTATCCCTTTATTTATACTTTGTCTTAGATTACAGAATATATCCACTTTCCTAATAAATTGGATCAAGATTAGGAAAGTTTCTTGTTCTTTGTTAGGTTGGCCGTCGGGTGATCTGGGAGGTCGGTTCTTAGTTCCTGAGCTGGGCTTCTTGATACTAATGGGCCTTCATTCGAAGGCTGAATCCATCGCAGGGCCGAACTCTCGGTTTAGATAATTGGTTTCTTTGTTGGTTTAGACCGGTATGATTGGGATGCCTACGTACCCAAAATTGGGATCAAGCCAGTCGTAGTTCATCGTACAGACGATTTTAAAATGGAGGGCGAATAGGGGACTTAGTAGTAATATCGCTTAAGATGAGCCGCATTCCAAGAATTTTTGACCTGCGTATCCTCCATTGTTTAGAGTTTGTAGACTCCAGGGCAAACTGCTTTTAAGATGACGTATGGCCCCTCCCAACGAGCGCCGAGTTTACCGGCGTTTATCTCCTTGGTATTTTTGTAAATTTTGCGCAAAACGAGGTCCCCTTTGTTAAAACGCCGCTGGCGAACAGTCTTATTGTAGTACTTGGCTGCAGCGTTTTGATAGTTTTGTACTCGTACCAAAGCTTGATCGCGCAGTTCCTCGGCGAAGTCGATCAGATCGAGCATCATATCGTTATTAAGATCAAGATTATCAACCATCATGGTGCGGCGAAGCGTCGGTACTCCCGCTTCCGCTGGAGCTAATGCTTCGATGCCGTAAGCCAGAGATAATGGAGACTGCCCCGTAGCTCGCCTTGGTGTAGTTCGATAAGACCAAAGCACACCGTCGAGTTGGTCTACCCAAGCTCTTTTTTTCCTGCTGAGGCGTTTCTTCAACCCATCAATTATGGTCTTGTTTGTGGTTTCGGCCTGTTCGTAGCGAGGAGTCGAGGTGCTCAAACGAATCTGCCATTTACTCAGAAAACGTCGGGTGGTCAGCGAGGTGAACTGCGTCCCGTTATCGGTGACGATCTCGTACGATAGTCTGTGGCGACAAATGATGTTCTTCCAAATGAAATTGGTCACATCGAGCGATTGCACTTTGTGAAATGATTTGGCCTCCACCCACTTAGTAAAATAATCGGTCAAGACCAAAAGGAAATGCTTTGACTTGGAGGGAGGTAACGACCCGACGAGGTCCATCGCCCAGCGCATGAATGGATACTGTGCAGTGATCGCGTTTGGCAATTCGAGCAGAACATGTTTCATCGGTCCATGACGTTGGCAAGTTTCGCACTTCGTCGAGAACACTTCGCAATCGGCGACCATCGTTGGCCAGTAATGACCGTCTTTTTTAATTTTTAAGGTAATTGCGCGTCCTTCGGAATGGTTGCCGCCTTCTCCTTCATGAACCTCCATCATTATCCGGTCTATATTTTCTCGATCTACACAGGTGAGTAGAATTCCAGAGGAGCTTCGCTGGAAAAGGCTGTCTCTTAACATAATATAATACGCACATCGAGCTTTTAGCCATCGAGCTTGCCAGCAATCTTCTAGAATTTTGCCATCCGCAATGTACATCTTAATCTCGAGCTGCCAATCAACTGAAGGTTGCGTTACATGCCGCACCAACAAGTAGAAAAGCTTTAAACCATATACTACAATATATCAAAATTTATGTATACTAAAAATTAATGAGATGACCTTCGAGCTTATCAGCTTCCATAGGGAATCAAATTTAAGAATAATATACAAAGGCAAGATTCAGAGTAAAAAAAAGAACCAAAAAAACTGTCAGCTTCGTATTTGCTTCATATCGATTTTTTTTCTTTTTTAACAATGGGCCTATGTGATGATATGAGAAAAGAAAATGACCCAATGAGGGTCTCGAAAAAACTAAATAAAAGTTGTAACGGGGTAAAATTAAAACTGTATAATGTAGAATGAATTTAGTTGTCTCACTTAAACTGTATATCGATCGGTCGCGCATGGGTAGGTTAACTTCATATAAGCGTTTTATCTTTAGCATAGGAACTCGTTACAAAAACTTCCAAGACATTTAGACCATAAATGTACATCCTCCTCTGCCGCTTTCATATTTGTTAAACAAGATGTCAATACAATAAACATTGTTTTTTTTTTTGTATGTAAATTAACTTCGATTTCTATAAAAATAGGCACAAAACTGCAAGAATATTTTAGTTACAAACAAACACATTCATATGATTTTGGGAACTTGATCATCATTTAGAGAAGAGCCTGGTGAAGAAATTTCCAGAAGAACTTGGAGGATTTTGAAGACAAGAGACATGAGCATATCTCCCTAACTTGTCAACTTGCCTTGCCTCACCCTTTGTGTCCTTTTTGCAAATCTTGCATGTTTTGTCCACCCATCCTTCCTCCACATATGTCCCATCCACTATTACATTCATTTTAAATAAATAATAATTTACAAATTAGTTTATAACAAATAAATTCATCATTTTGCTCATTCCACAAATTATAATAATAGTTTTTCTCTATAGATTTTACCTTCAACGTAGGATTTAAAAAAGTCCTTGTATGTCCCTCCGATTTTTCTTCTCAATGCCCCATACTGCACATCATTACGAATATGTATCAAACATAATTCGATTTTGATTATCCAATAATTTTCACAAGTAAGATTTTCTTATCCATGTTTTAACTAATAAGCAAGCGTCACGTTACATGTTATCCAATAATTACACGTGTGGACCAAATTAAACCTGTTCTTGGGTCATCTTGCCACCAGATTTGGTGGCTTCACGAGCCTCGTAGAGAAGGTCAGCGTCTTTCTCCGACCGAACCTGTGAGAAGTCCAACGCATCAGTTAATTGAGTAAACAACGAAGTCTCCTCCTCTTCCTTCTTCTTCTTCTTCTTCTTCTCATCATCTTTACTATCTTGCTTGGCCGACACAACGACCCATCTAGGACTCCGGTTAAATCTCGGAGAGGTTCTTGAGATGGGGACTTTGGTCGTGGATATGAACCCACTGTTGTGTTGAAGTGGCAGCAATGCTCTCAAACCCATCTTTTGTAAATTTTCACTTAATTTTCCAAGTTAATGGAGATTGCAAAATTGGGGATACATTTATTTTTATAAGATAATAAAACATACATAAGGTTGTGAGGTGGGGGTTGAATATATAACGGGGGCCATAAAAATGAAGAATATGGCTTGTGACTGTTAATGTGGTTACGTGGGAGTTTAATGATCTGATAATTTATGAGACTTCTTCCAATTTTGTTTAATCACTTGTCTATATTTTGTTAAATACGATTCTTCGTAGCCATTTTTAAAAATTTGTCTTTTTCTAGGGGTCAGAAAATAATATTAACTTTACTAAATAGAAAAATGGAAACTTTACTAAAATTTAGGGTTTTTAAAGCAAATTCCCTTTTTTTATTTTTTTTTTGTTAAGAGTCAAAAGGTTATATTGATTTTGGTGGAAGCTTTTAATTTTTTTCCAGAGAAGAGAAGAAGAAGAATACACGAGACAAGAGTCATTCCAAAGAGTGTGAGAGATGGAGAAGTCGGAGTTGACATTGTACAACACGATGACTCAACTGAAGGAAGTTTTAAAACCCATCAATCCTGGCAAGATCGGAATGTATGTCTGTGGTATCACCTCCTACGATTTCAGCCATCTTGGCCACGCTCGTGCCGCCGTCTCCTTTGACCTTCTTTACAGGTACTCTCATGTTTTCTCCTCCTTACAATTTCCGATTTCGCGTTTTGGTTTTGGGGGAAAAGAAAAAAAACCGATACTTTGAAACTGTTCTGTGTCTATTGTTTTAGTTTCTTTCTCTGATTTTGATAAACAATGTACCAAGCTTGGAGCTTTTGATTTTGATATATATCTCTCTAATGTTGCTCTGGTTTGGTTATGCAGATACTTACGGCACTTGGGTTATGAGGTTACTTATGTTCGGAATTTTACTGATGTTGATGACAAGGTATGGCCTTTTTTTTACTGCGTCTTGAAACTTAGGGCAATGAGAACACTCCTCTGTTCTCCTTCCTTTGATTAGTATTTGCCCTTGTGTATGATTTAGGTTCACAACTTTCTAAAAATCTGAAACTATTGGACCTGTGCAGGTGATTGACAGAGCTAACAAGTGTGGAGAGAACCCTTTAGCTTTGAGTAGTCGCTTTTGCGAGGAGTATCTTGTAGATATGGCTGATCTTCAGTGCCTTCTTCCCACTCACCAGCCTCGTGTCAGTGACCATATGGAGCTCATTATTAAGATGATTGAAAAGGTTTGCTCTCTTCTTTCTTCTTCTTTTTTTTTTGGTTTCCTGCTATGTTATTTGTTCAAAGATGGTGGTATAATGATCATGCTATAGTTCTCAGTAGTAAAGAATTTGATCCACATGCTTCCTTGCTATACAGATCATTGAGAACGGGTGTGGATATGCAGTGGGTGGTGATGTGTTCTTCTCTGTGGATAAATCACCAAATTACGGTCAATTATCTGGGCAACGGCTGGATCATACTCAAGCTGGTAAACGTGTTGCTGTTGACTCAAGAAAGAGCAATCCTGCAGACTTTGCCTTATGGAAGGTTTGACAATTAAATTTATATTTTTTTTTTGAATTCTTATCTGAGTCATGAAACTAGAGCAATTGAAGTTTATGCTGAAATTTATGCAGGCTGCAAAAACTGGTGAACCAAGTTGGGAGAGCCCTTGGGGTCCAGGAAGACCAGGATGGCACATTGAGTGCAGCGCCATGAGTGCTCATTACCTGTCTCCGAGATTTGATATTCATGGTGGTGGTGCAGACCTGAAATTCCCGCACCATGAGAATGAGATTGCACAGACATGTGCTGCTTGTGAAGATAGTGGTGTGAGTTATTGGTTACATAATGGACATGTAACCAACAACAATGTGAAGATGGGCAAATCACTGAACAACTTTTTCACGATTAGAGAGGTATGTTTCTTATTTGTTCCACTATTGTAAATTGAGTCTTCTTTGGGTGTGTGTGTTTTTTTTTCATGCTATGCTAATGCAAAATTGTTGAATTTGTGTAGGTAACAGCAAAGTATCATCCATTGGCTCTCAGACACTTCTTGATGAGTGCACAGTACCGTTCCCCTCTGAACTATTCGGTGTGGCAGCTAGAGGGTTCATCAGATGCTTTATATAGTGTTTATCAGGTACAGTGCCCCCACAATTTGATTAGCATCTCTTAAGGAGAAATGGTTTGAATGTTTCTATAACTCTAATCCTGTAATCTTTTGTTTATTCAGACGTTAGAAGACCTTGTCAAAGCTCTGTCGCCATATCGAGAAGAAATGAGTGAAGGTGTTGGAAAGGCAGTACAGACTGCAGAAGCCAAAGACATTATAAAGAAGGTGAAGAGTGAGTTTGAAACAAAAATGTCAAACGACTTGAACACTGCCCATATACTCACGGGTGCTTTCCAAGACGCACTGAAATTCATAAAAGTTTCAATCACCAAGCTCAAGAAAATGCAGAAGAAGCAGCGGATGTCGCTTGTCGTGTCACTGGTCGAGGTTGAGAAAGCAGTGAGAGAAGTTCTTGATGTGCTTGGTTTGCTCACGACTGTAAGCTACGCTGAGTTTCTGAAAGAGATGAAACAAAAGGCATTAACAAGAGCAGAAATGGGAGAAGAAGAGGTCTTGCGAAGGATTGAAGAAAGGAAAATGGCACGGATGAATAAAGAGTTTAAGAGAAGTGATAAGATCAGAGAGTTGTTGGCAGTTAAAGGAATCTACCTGGAGGATACACCTGGAGGGACTGTCTGGAGACCTGCCACCCCTTTGATTTTGAAGCCTAAATTCGGTTTAGGCAAGATCGCCTTGATTTTAGCTATCATGTTTATTTTCGTAGGCTTGTTCTTCTATAGTCGTTGAAACTCATTTCATCATTTGCTTAGAGTTTAGACTGTGTTGGACATATCACATATATATAATGAAATTACTTGAGATAAACTTTGTACCACACACAAAAATCATGTTCTGAATTCGTGTGGTAGTCTTACTAACTTTTTAAACATTGTCAGTAACCATCAGAAAACGTGGTAACTGAATATATTGGATCACCAATTCCTTTAATTGTTTTTATATGTAAATACATTTTGTTAATTAAATCTAATACAAATAAGTGGCTTACACTCAAACTAAATGGGACAGATTAAATTATATTGAGCTAAAATTGTAACTAATGAAAACGATATAATATGATGATTCATAAGCATATTCTGGAACTATTAATACTTTATCAAACTCTTTTGGAGTTTGGAGATATCGATACGACTCAATTTATCTAGTTAGCCATTTTCGTGTCTTGATTGACTAATGGCGATTGTCAAGAAGATGAAAGATTCAGTCTTGTTCCTCGTTGGGCTCTTTTCTTTGTCTGTTTTGGTCTCTCAGTCGATCGCAGGGAGAGTCAAAGCTCCGTTGTTGCAGAGCAATACTGGTGGGTTGGTGGTCTTCAGCAAATCATTCAATTCGATCTATGATACTTCTATGTACGGACGCTTGCAGCTCAACAATGGTCTCGCTCGAACTCCACAAATGGGGTAGGTTCAAGTAAAGTAATTAGCTTTTTGGATTGAATCTGTTACTGCTTAAATGTGAAAGGAACAATTTTTATGTCTCAAATTTGTTATGAAGTTTGAAAATTTTGAATCTGTCTTATTGGAATTGTGCTTTGTTAATGGACAGATGGAATAGCTGGAATTTTTTTGCTTGCAATATCAATGAAACGGTCATTAAGGAAACAGGTAAAAGCTTTCTTTTGTTTGATAGCTTCTAATATAAAAGGCTACTCACATGTTTCATCTTTCGTTTTTGAAAAATTCAATGTTGCTGATATTGTACTTACTATAATTAACAGCTGATGCTTTGGTCTCCTCTGGCTTGGCTGATTTAGGATACATACATGTCAATATTGGTATTTGTACCCTTGGACCTGTCTCTTCATAGTTGTTTGTCTATCTGAGATTAAAGATTACTGCTTTAACGTTTCACAAGTTTTTTGTTTGTTGCAGATGATTGTTGGTCCAATCTGTTACGCGATTCAAAGGTAAGGTTGCTTGTATTATTACTTCAGTAGAATTTGCTGGTCTAACTTCTGTAGTTTATTTCTTCTTTTTATCCTCGAAAATACTATCTGTAGTGAGCTCATGTCCTGAAGTGATTTTCACTGTGACTTTATAAATCACATTAGACGTTCGATGCTTATTGCTTACGTTTTTGTTTTGTTAAATCAGGGTCAATTGGTTCCTCATTCGGAAACCTTCCCATCAGGAATCAAGCTTCTTGCTGATTATGTTCATTCAAAAGGTCTTAAACTCGGTATATATTCTGATGCTGGGTAGGTTATTATTCATGTCCCTCTTTTGGTATGTTATATAAGCTCGATGAAATTATATGATGTGGTCTTCTCATGTTTCCGTTCTGAATATTTCCTTCTTTCAGCATTTTCACGTGTCAAGTTCGTCCTGGATCCCTTTTCCATGAAGTGGATGATGCAGACATTTTTGCTTCTTGGGTTAGTTTTCAGCCAATGTCGTTCAAACTTTCAGTTGTCAATGAGCTATTTAAGTTAACCATGTTGAGATATTGTATCCCTAGTTACATACAAGATCACAGTGTTTTTGATATTTGGTGGTATCTTTGTTTTGGTTTCTCATTGATAGACTTGATTTCCAGGGTGTGGATTATCTGAAATATGACAACTGTTTCAACCTGGGAATAAAACCAATCAAAAGGTTTGATCTTTTATGATTTGATATGGTACCATGTAATCTTTTTGGTATAAGTTTTTGAATGACTTGATATGGTTTATGGTTTCCAGATACCCTCCCATGCGTGATGCTCTAAACGCCACTGGTCGCTCAATCTTTTATTCGCTTTGTGAATGGTACATATTCAAAATGTCTTCACACAGGGTGACTTAAATTAGTACCATTTATTTTACCTTCTTTTTTTTTTTGCGTATGCAGGGGTGATGATGATCCTGCCTTGTGGGCAAAAGAAGTTGGAAACAGTTGGCGCACAACTGAGGACATCAATGATACATGGGCAAGGTGAAATCTCTTTGCATTAGATAAATCTCGTGTTTCATTTGCTTTTAATGAAGATCTTGTCATTTGAGTAGTATGATCATTGATTTGCTTGGAGGGGGATTGGTTCGTTTAAATCATGATCTGATTGCTTTACTTTTTTTTTACGTTTATGAAAGTATGACTACAATTGCTGATTTGAATAACAAGTGGGCTGCTTATGCTGGACCTGGTGGTTGGAATGGTAAGCAGTCATTTTAAATGTTCTGCTATAGTAAGAACTAGTACACTGAAGTATTGATCACAATTGTTTCCATTGCATCAGATCCAGATATGTTGGAAGTTGGGAATGGAGGGATGACATATGCGGAGTATCGAGGTCATTTTAGCATTTGGGCTTTGATGAAAGTGTGTAACTAATTTCATGGCTTCTTCATTTTCGTTGATGTCCTCGACTTCATCTCATCCTTGTAGCACTCTTGCAGGCACCACTTTTGATTGGTTGTGATGTAAGAAACATGACCGCGGAAACTTTTGAGATTTTGAGCAATAAGGAAGTTATCGCTGTTAACCAAGGTAAATTCTAATATTCATTGACTTGTTAGCTTCACTATATACATGATTGTCCACATATTCATTGGCAAAGAACGAGAATCTGAGAACATTTCTGGCTGCAGACCCACTTGGTGTTCAAGGAAGGAAAATTCCAGCAAATGGAGATGATAATTGTCAGCAGGTTTGATTTGGGAGCCACAGAATTATCAGACTTGTAGAAAATGCAGAAAAACAGACTTGAGGACTCAAATTGGTGATAACTGTTTTCATTGCAGGTGTGGTCAGGACCTTTAACTGGTGACCGTATGGTAATCGCTCTCTGGAACCGTTGCTCGGAGCCTGCAACCATTACAGCATCATGGGATCTAATCGGCCTTGAATCTACCATTAGCGTCTCAGTAAGGGACTTGTGGCAGCACAAAGATGTAACAGATAATGCTTCTGTTTCGTTTGAAGCACAAGTAGACGCACACGACTGTCATATGTACGTTCTCACTCCCCAGACAGAATCACACTCTGATGTATAGTTCTTTGTTGCGAGGCATCCAAATCTCAAAGATTGCCTTGTGTTTCTGTATACTCGATGTGCAATACGTGAAAAGTATTGTTACTCAAGACAACTTTCATAGTGAATAAATGTTTGTTACTCTCTGCGCAAATTGGCACAAGAAGAAAGTAATATTCAGGAGATCTGAAGGAAATTGATTCCAAACAAAAGACAAATAGCCAAAAACAACTGCTAATCTATACCACTGTTGTATGTTCTGTCCTAACAACAATGAAAAAGAGATCTCTAATGACACATTGGTCAACAACATAATCAAGTTTCTGTTGTATCTTTTGAATATAGAGTTTGTCCATGTGGTTAAGAGGACCTAGCACTCCTGAGGGTTATATCAAGATATCAACCAAAGATTTGGTCACAATCTCTAAAAGTCAAGAACCGTTCATGGTTTCGGAGGATCTGCTGTTCTCTTCTTTGCAATTTTCCAGTACCAATGTGCTTGAAGATATAGCATCTACTAGGTTTTCTGGTGGTAGAGATTGGCAATTTTCATCTATCTCCGGATCCACACATCTTGGAGATTTGAGCACAGGCTGATCTGGGTCGGTACAAGCCTCTGGTCTCACACATTCTTCTCCTTTGTTACCGATACAAGAAGTAGACACTTCACCAGAAAGATAGCAGCAACTACTGGCTTTCTCATCATCTATTATCTCAGCGGAAGTTTTAAAATGATGAGCCGATGCGTTTCTGCTACTCGAGTCTCTGAACCTGTCAGAGTATAACTGTCGACTCTGCAACAACCAGTGAGCAAAGCAATTCAGAAGCTTGCAGCAACAATTTAAATTTTAAGTCAGTGGGGTTAATCGCGTACCATGTAAGGAATATAAGTGCCGGTGCCTCTCCTCTTTCTCATGTTTTGACAGCCATTAGTTAAAGAGTGCAGAGGAAAAGGCTGCACTGAGGTTGATACATTGAGACCTCTCAGATAAAACTCGTTCTTTCGACAACTCACAAGGTCACGAACGATATCCCAACCACTCTGGTCCTTAACTTGAGAATTCACCGGAATATAGCTATGCTGAAATGTTCCAGGTATGCTATAGCCATGATACATTTGCCCATACACAAGTCTTTCAAAGTAACCTTTGAAATCTCCACTAAGTTCAGATAATTCTGATCTTCCAGTACCAAACGCAGTAACGGGATCATTTACATCTTGCCTTTGACCCTTACCATTCCTCTCCAAAGAGTTACGAAAGAATCTCTCCAGTCTCCATCCCATGCTTTCACCAGGTAGTGAAAGAACATCTCTGAGCTTTCGAGCTCCATGTGTAAAAGCATGTCTTAGTCGTTGGACATTTCCTAACAAAATATTTTTAAGAAAATGAACTTATTGACAACTGCTATATTTAAGAACATGAACATTTTGACAAACGCTATATTGATTACATCAAAAAATTACCTTGTGTAACACTTTTTCCAAGGTTGTTGCTGTGCTTTAGAGGATCAACTATATTGAGAGGTTTGATAGGAAACTCAAGACCATTCCCTTCAACAGCTTTAGTTGAAGCAGAATATAACTCTACACAGTCTCTTAAAAACTTCTCGTCAAGCAATAAGTCATGCTCATTTTCTGGAGAAACTGCTGGAAAGGTAGAGAGAGAGAGAGAGCAATCAAAATGTCAAATAGAGAGAATGCCACAAAGAGAAGTGTCTGTGATTTTTGGCGTCATGCTTACCCATAAGTTCTGGCAGGGAGGATATTGGCACACGACCACTGACACTGATACAGTAGTTGCTCCAATCAAATGAACCATAATAATCCAAGAACTTATACAGAACCTGTTGAAAGATAATGACTGTAATCTCATCTTTTGCATATATCACTTATTGTAAACGATGCTAGAGCTTCAGAAAAAGAGTGGTTACCGCTAAAGGGCCTGATAATGATGAATGAAATAGGTTGATGATGTGCAAGACTAGTACTGCCAATGCATATGTTGAGATCAATCCAGTGTTCGCACCAAGAATTCGACTCTCGTAGTAGCACCAAGCTTTAACTAAGATGATGCTACGCTTGAAAAGATGATCTCTCCCAAAGAGTTGGTCAATCTGAGGATACATAAAACCAGAGATTAACCAATAATTAAGTATCAAAGATATGCAATGATCGATTTAGTGGACTTATAGAGCCTGGTTTTGAATAGCTGATGGTACCTGTTCCAGAAAACATAAAGCACAGAGACCTGCCGTTTGATTAAAAGAGATATCCACAGCAATGTTCCTGATATTGCATTTTATGACCTTGACCTATCATAAATTAGCAAACTTTCTTAAGCAAAATTTGGGCAACCAAGAAAATACAAAACCGAAACCAAAAGGCTATAAACAAACAAACAAACAAACCTGTGCAGGGATAAACTGAACACCTGTTGCCTGGAATTCAGACTCGCTGTCTTCATTTTGAAGCTTATTGCACAATTGTCCATAAAAATCGTCATCCATATTTTGCTTAGTTAGGACCGTCAGATCAATGTCTCCATCTGGAAGATAGGTTTTAAGAGGCACCGAACCAAATGCAAAGACCTGTAACAAGTTTCCCATTGAAAGTTAACAGACGAAAAGGTTAAAGGTGTCAGCAAGAGAAGCAGGGTTTCTAACCTCAATTCCATCATGACTCTTGATTAGAGATCGTACATAATCAATGATCTCATTCCTACTTCTGTCAGAAACAACGACGGGTTGAATAGTGCAAAGTATCTCATGAGCTCTCTGCTCTGCAATCATCCAAGATTCCCGATCTATTGGCAATGAATTCCCTTTATGTTGTGCTGTTGGTAGTGACAATGAAGATGATGAAGAAGACGAAGACGATGAAACTGACAATCTTTCTTGAATAATATCAGCCATGTGAGCATAACTCTAAACTAACTTCAGGTTGATAATACAGGAATCCTCAACCCAACGAACCACTAATGTGACAGCGAGAGTGACATCTAGAAACAACAGAACATATAGAAATTACAATATATTTTGAACTGATTAATAGATAATGAAGAGGAAACAAAAGCAAAACAAATGAAGTGAAAAGGTAAAAGCTTGGTTGTCTAATTGCTTGAGCTACAAACAGGGAAGGATAGTTAAGTGATCAATACCTATATATATCCTAAGCAAGAGACCAAAGAAAAGAACAGAGCATGTCAATAGTGAAGGCAGTATTAAGGTACCTAACGTTTATCTTCCGAAAGCCAAATCAAAATATATCTACTATGGACCAGAACAGAGATAGCTACGGATGATGAAAGCTTCCGACCATCTAAGAGTTTAGGTTCAATAAAATCGAGGTTTAAGTACCTGTGGTTTTAGTCCATTTGTCCTGAGATTCCTTTGGATAATCTGTGAATATTCAAGAGGCTTTTAATTCCTGCGACAATTAAGAACAAACAGAAAAAGAAAAAAAAAATCAAAACTGGGAACAAGGGTTTAATAAGATTGTAACGAATCGAAATAACATTGTTACACATGAAAATAATACGGCATTGTGAAAATCTATAACTCTTGGTTCTGGTTTCATCATTTTAAGCTAAAACAAGGACCACGAAGATGACTAAAAACAAAAGAGAAACCCCCCCAAAAAAGAGAAAAAAACGAGATTCACGCGGTTTAACAAATTTTTGTTTTGTTCTTCTTTCTCAATCAATTCAATATAACACCCAAATCTACACCATTCAAAAAAAAAATTATCCCAAAAAATATTGTTATCTCATAAAAAAAAATGAAGATTTTGATGTAAATTATGCTTCTTCTATTCATTGGAATTGCTCTAAAGAGACCAAACAATAATTAATTCACCTCAAGACAAAAAAATTCCAGCTTTTTTTTTTTGTTAAGATCTTATGAATGAGTATAATAAACGCTACACCAGACACAATTTCAAACCCAAAGAAAAACAAAATCTTCAAAAGGAACAAAGAGAAACAGATATGAGTAAAATAAAACGGAAAAGATTTTTTTTTTTTTTTTTTTGGGATACCTCTTTGTATTCATTGATCAATCGAGAAGAAACCGAAATAATAATTTTTGTTTCAAACAAAAGAGGAGAAGAATTATCAACAACAGGAATAGAGAGAGTAATGGATACTTTATAAATTAATTAAAATTTATAAAAAAGAAATATGGAAGGTTTATAATAGTGAAGACCTAAATCAATCTGCCATGTTTTGTATCATTTAGAAAAAAAAAAAAAAAAAAAAAAAAAAAAAAACATCACCTGCCCCAGTCAAATAAATTTCTGCCCAATAAAAAAAAAATTGAATCTTCTTTTTTCTTCTTCTTCTTCGCTGTCTCTCAGTCTTAGTAATCATAGTCAACAACAACAAAACAAAACCCTAAATTTCTCCCAAGTCCAGAAACAGAAACTCTAATTCCATGAAAGGCAAAAAAAAAAAGCGTATCGTATCTTTCCGTGGTATATACTGTAGACGATTCACACCACCAACACAAACACTCTAAAATCTAAATGATAAACTTGATGACGTGACTTACTAATACGAGGTTTCATCTTATCCGTACACGTCTCTTTATTTCGGACGTGACTAATTCATTTTTAGAATAAAAGGATTTATTATTATTACAAAAAAAAAAATTAATCAGTATTTTCTTTTCCCGCTATGTTGTTAACTCTCTCTCCTAAAACCCTATCTTCTTCTTCTTCTCTCACTCTGCACAAATCTCAAAACCCTAGATGTAATAAACCCCCAAATTCAGCTCGATTCAAGAGTTCTAAACAAAGATCTCATCCCATTCACGTGAAATCCGAGGCTCAGATTGAGAGAGATCTCGAATTCGAACCGGGAGACACTTTTTTCCGCCACGAAAGCGCTACAGGACGAGACCTCGGCGTGTTGTCAGCGACGCTGTACAAGAGATCTAATGGAACCTTACGGGTGCTCGACGCGATGTGCGGATGCGGAATTAGGTCGCTTCGTTATCTTGTGGAGGCTGATGCTGATTTCGTGATGGCCAACGACGCCAACGATGATAATCGAAAGGTGATAACTGATAATTTGAGTAGTAGAGTGGAGAGAGGAAGTGGAGATGAGAGGAGATGGGTTGTGACGCATCTGTTGGCTAATAAAGCTATGATTGAGCGGTACATGGTTGCTGATTTCTTCGATATGATTGACATTGATTCGTTTGGTAGTGATTCGTCTTTTTTGAGAGATGCGTTTAATACTTTGAGATTGGGTGGTTTGCTTTACTTGACTTCAACTGATGGTTACTCTTCTGGTGGTCACCGACCTTATAAGTGAGTCAAAAAAGCTTTATTTTATAGAACATGATATGGTTTAGGGACTAAGGAAGGAGGTTAAAAGTTTAAACATTTCTTGGTTTGTTTTTGATGTGTAGTTCTTTAGCAGCCTATGGAGCATTTATTAGGCCAATGCCTTTTGGGAATGAGATTGGGCTAAGGATGCTTATAGGTGGAGCAGTGAGAGAGGCTGCTCTACTTGGCTATCATGTTACGCCTCTTTTCTCGTACTATTCTTATCACGGACCTGTGTTTCGAGTCATGCTGAGGGTTCACCGTGGGAAATTACATGAGGACAGGTTTTTGTTTTTTCTTCGTTCTGAATCTGACTAATAGGATTTTGAATATTGTTGGTTATGTTTGCTTTTTGTAATTGGAGTTTTCTTTGTGTCTTTTTGAACTGCAGGAACTATGGTTTTGTCACGCACTGTAATCTATGTGGCCATTCTCGTACATTGAGATTTGATGAACTTGGTTTGATGGGATGTCACTGTAGTGATACCAAGGCTTCTTCTTCCCTGGTTGTGTCTGGACCTATGTGGCTTGGACCGCTTCATGATGCGTCGTATGTGACGGAAATGCTGGAATTGGCAAAGGAATTGGGGTGGGTCGGTGAAGGCACTGGCATGGATCTGAGAAGCTTCTCAGTATAATGATTGAAGAGAGCGATCCAAGATTACCACCAGGATACACCAAAATGGATGAGGTTCTTTAAAACCCCATACGAGTTAATTTCATTGATAAGAAAGACGCATTTCATCAACGTTACATTGATAAGGATTTGTTTATTTTGTAAATTAGATGGCCAGCCGTGCAAAGATGAACTCACCTCCGTTGAAGAAGATGATGAGTGCACTAGTTAAGGTGGAGTAGTAATTGAATTCTAACAGCTTTGATCTCTTAATAAACTGACGTGAAAATACAAAGCTAAAAGGCTCTGCTTTTTGACTTTTTGCAGGAAGGATATGCTGTTAGCAGATCTCACATTATCTCCAATGCTCTCAAAACAGATTGTCCCATGTCAAACTTTGTAAGGATTGCCCAAGAAAATCTGAAGAGTTGACTTTTTGATAGATAATTTTAGTGACCTCTGTTTCTTCCTGTTTCTACTTTACAAAGCAATAAAACCCAACACTTCAAAATATTACTAGTCAGCTTATGACAAGTTAGGAGATACCATTTTGTTTAATAATGAGTGAATCTTTCATCATTCATACTTGTCTTCAACCAAAGGGTATCAAGTTGCACCAATCAAAAAAGAGTCGAAAGGGTAAAGTCAAATAAACTGAGAAAAAATTGGTCTATAACATTTAAAGCTCCATGCGGCAAAATTATCTGTAACAAAATGTAGAAAACATCTTCAAAATTTCAGACAAAAAGGAGACTGAAACTACAATAGAAACAGTTTTGGGTTGCAAGCTTCTTAAAGTCTTCAGGCACGAGGAGCAGCAGGTGCACCACCAGCGGGGCGAGGAGCCTGACCAGGTTGTCCTGGCTTGGGAGTATCCTCCTATAACAATTTATGATTTTTTTGCATCAGGTCAAGAGATTACAACAATGTCAACTTTTGCATCAGGTCAAAACTAGACATTAAAACAACTATTCAAAATACGATACAGTGTAGACTGTGGAGCAAACCATTGTAACCTAATTCCCAAGATGTATCAAAACCAGCGACATTAACTAATCAGCTGACTCTACACTAAATGCAGATACAGTGTTCTAAACCAATTGAAGTTCCAACTTATTATTAGTTGACAAGACAGATTATGCAAAACTGATTTGCTGAAATACACAATCACAACAAGAACAATCAAAAGGAAAAACAGATATGTCTTAATTGAAATGAGTGTATTGAGGAACCAACCTTGCGTCTGGCAAAACGAGGTGGTGGGGTACGAATCCTACGGTTGGTGGTGGATCGGACTCTCACAACGTGAGAGTGGATAGCACATGAGACACAGTATTGCATCTTAGCGTAAAGCTTTGGGAGAGTGTAACCTATAAATTCAAACATTATAAAATCAAATTAACACACACAATTCCAAAATGGTACAAATACAATCAAACAATGCGTAAATGAGGAAGCAACACATACCCTCGTAGACACTGGCTTCTTGAACATCTCTAATAGCAGCTTGCTCAACAATGTTCCTAACGATGAATCTCTTGATCGCCTTATCCTATTAAACAAAGAGAACCAAAGTCAAAATCAAAATTTATTTTCAATCTTTGACAAATCTTTAGTATCGAGAAAATGATTAGTACGGATATCAAACCTTGGGGCAGCATTTGCCACAGTTGGAACACCTGATTGGGTTCACATGACCACGGTTATGCTTGTTCCTTCCACCATTCCTACGTTTGAACGTCTGTAACAACAAAACAAACTCGAATTCAATACACAATTTTGCTTTCCAAGTCTCTGTTGAGCTTGACTCTGTGTTCTAAATGATGAGTCTAATCAAAGAAGGAGAGGAGACTTGCCATGTTGTGCAGCAGAGAGATTCAAGCCTCCTCTTTGCTTCAGTTCTATTTGATGCGGCGGCGACAAGGAAGCAGAAGATTGCAGTAACCCTAAATTTCGCGGAACAATCTTTAAATATATGCCGACCATTTCCGTTTAGGGTTTTATTAGTAGCGGGTTGACTATGAATTATTTGGGCCCTTGTTTGACCCATTTCAACCACATATCTGCTTCAAGTTATTCTAGCAAACGGGCCGCCAAATACAAATAAAAACCAATTGTCTATAATTTATTAAGAAAACCATTTGGATTTTTTAGAGATAAATTAAGCTGTCACAAATTGATTAGTTTATCAATTTCAAAAAAAGGTTGTTATAAATACATTCGTTAAGAAAACCACAATGGTGGAAAATTTTCAATATTCTTTTTATTCAAAAATTATCATTTATTGAATCTCAAATATTAAAACTTTATTTTAACTATATTCTTTTACATCTTCTACATGTTTATAACTATTTTATCAAACCAGACAAAATATAAATCCTACTATATTAATTGAGAAGTACAAATATGAAACAAACCTTAAATATGTAAAAAATTACATTCAATTGCCATTAGAAAACTTAATTAAAATTAATAAATTAATTAAATAAATATAATTAATTTAAAAAACGAAAATTGAGGATACTTTAAATAAAATAAATTGTAAAAAAGTAACAAAAAATATTTTATAATCAAAACTAATTTGTATTAGAAAAAAAAAATTTACAATTAAGATTTTAAAAATCTAATCAAATAAAATCTACAACTACAAATTTTATCCTACTATATTAATTGAGAAATACAAATATGAAACAAACCTTAAATGTGTAAAAAATTACATTCAATTGCCATTAGAAAACTTAATTAAAATTAATAAATTAATTAAATAAATATAATTAATTTTAAAAACGAAAATTGAGGATACTTTAAATAAAATAAATTGTAAAAAGTAACAAAAATCTTTTATAATCAAAACTAATCTGTATTAGAAAAAAATACAATTAAGATTTTAAAAATATAATCAAATAAAATCTACAACTAAAATTTTTATTCTACTATATTAATTGAGAAGTACAAATATGAAACTAACCTTAAATGGGTAAAAAATTACATTCAATTGCCATTAGAAAACTTAATTAAAATTAATAAATTAATTAAATAAATATAATTAATTAAAAACGAAAATTGAGGATACTTTAAATAAAATAAATTGTAAAAAGTAACAAAAAATCTTTTATAATCAAAACTAATCTGTATTAGAAAAAAATACAATTAAGATTTTAAAAATATAATCAAATAAAATCTACAACTAAAATTTTTATTCTACTATATTAATTGAGAAGTACAAATATGAAACTAACCTTAAATGGGTAAAAAATTACATTCAATTGCCTTTAGAAAACTTAATTAAAATTAATAAATTAATTAAATAAATATAATTAATTTAAAAAACGAAAATTGAGGATACTTTAAATAAAATAAATTGTAAAAAGTAACAAAAAATATTTTATAATCAAAACTAATTTGTATTAGAAAAAAAAAATTTACAATTAAGATTTTAAAAATCTAATCAAATAAAATCTACAACTACAAATTTTATCCTACTATATTAATTGAGAAATACAAATATGAAACAAACCTTAAATGTGTAAAAATTACATTCAATTGCCATTAGAAAACTTAATTAAAATTAATAAATTAATTAAATAAATATAATTAATTTTAAAAACGAAAATTGAGGATACTTTAAATAAAATAAATTGTAAAAAAGTAACAAAAAATCTTTTATAATCAAAACTAATCTGTATTAGAAAAAAAAATTTACAATTAAGATTTTAAAAATCTAATCAAATAAAATCTACAACTACAAATTTTATCCTACTATATTAATTGAGAAGTAAAAATATGAAACTAACCTTAAAATATGTAAAAATTACATTCAATTGCCATTAAAAACCTTAATTAAGATTAATTAATTAATTAAATAAATATAATTAATTAAAAATGAAAATCGGGGACACATCAAATAAAATAAATATAGAAAAGTAAAAAAAAAATCTATCCGAGTCAAAATTAATTCATACTTAAAAAATTAGCAGGTAAGATTTTAAAAACCAAACCGAATAAAATATACAGCTACAAATTTTATCAAAAAAATATTCCACTACAGGTTAAAATTATTACAAACAAAAAAAAGAAGCCACATAAAATAACAATGAATATTGGTTTCAAAGAGACATTTTAAAACTTTTACTAGCTATAATTAGTTGCTCTTTTTTACATATTAGTAAGAATTGTGTTTAGTTGACAAAAGTTTAAATAATTTTATTTATTACATATAAAATTTTTATTGACAAGTTTTCAATAAACAATTTTAAAATACAAAAATTATAATATAAGTAAACCAAATTTTTAATCACAAACTATTATAAATAACATTATAATAAAATAAATTATTACAAATTTTTATTAAAAAAATGTTCAGTCCTCGGTTTTCAGCAGGTTAGTATCTAGTTTGCTCTTATTTTAGTTTCCAAAACAACAACTAAAAAACCATTAACAAATCATTTATTATCTTTTCAAGGTACACTACACACTGTACATATGCATTTTAAACTTGTTATTGCAACTATGCTTATTACTCAAAGCTTCTGTTCTGTTTTACAAACAAGACAACATAACCCCAAAAAAAAAAAAAACTAAAGACTCCATATGCATATTTATACATACATAAAACTCAGTTTGTATCAAGATCACGGCTATGCTTCTCGAATACGTCCGCCGCATATTTCCAGTTGATCACACTCCATATGTTCTTCAAGTACTCCGCTCTTGCATTCTTGTACTGCATTACGGCCCGCACCGAATTGATCATTAGTTAACATTCAGTTCGATAATTTCCTTACTAAAACTGATATGTTCTACTACTCTATATATTAGGGCGTGTCATAATTGAGAATAGATAGAGTACCTGTGGATAGTAGGCATGCTCCCACACGTCAATCCCGATTAGAGGAACCAAGTGTGTTCCTTTAGTCACCAATGGATCCTGTATTTTCTCTATATGTCAAATGTTTTTCCTTTCTTTTTGTTTGTAACAATACTTGATAGATAGCTGATGATGTCACAAATTAGTTTAATTAATACGTTGACCTACCTGATTGGCTGTGGTCTCAACGACAAGTCTCTTTAGCTCTCTGTCTAGTCCAAGCCACTAATTAATTCAAATTAAAGGAACGAAAACCAAAAAAAAATTACCAATCATATTTACCAATCAATCAAAAATATTATATAATGACATTTTTCTGTATTTCAAACCACGATTTAAGAGATAAAAACGTGCCAAAGTTCATTGGTTTCATAAACTGAAAGAAATGGTTCATCGTTTGCTTATAGCCTTATAGACTTGTTACACGTAACACATTTGTTTCTGGATTAATGATATGATATATATCCTTTTTCCATTCAAACAGAGTCCTACATCACATATCCGATTCAAATAAAACAGAATATTTACGTCGTCAGAATATTCAAAAACTTTCATCACTAGCGAAACGTATTGTTAATGAGACTCTAACAAGAAGCTTACCACCCATCCAGATCCCTGCACAGCTGCGCCTTCTGCGTTCATCTTTTGGATCAATCCCTCTAAGGATCCGAAATGAGCATCAATCGCCGAAGACAGAGGATCATGAGGTGGCTTGCCACCTCCTTCCTATACCATTTTAGTTTGACCAGGCCATTATATAAGAGAGGAAACAAAAATCATCGTATATAGAAGATGGAGTAACGAAGAAGTAACATATTGGTACATGAACAGGGGCTAGGTTTTTCCAGAAGATTGCATGGTTAACGTGACCTACAAGCAAAGCAAAACAAATATATAATCAAATTCCACCGGAAGATTTTAATTAGATCTTAGTCATTTAATTAGAGCTATATATGTTTTGACCTCCGCCGTTGAACTTGATGAGGCTTTGGAGTTTGACGACAGCGGAGTGATCACCGTCGGCCATGGCAGAGCGAAGGCTGTTAAGGGCTTTGTTGTACTGAGTGACATAAGTCTGGTGGTGTTTCTGGTGATGTAGCCGCATAATCTCCTCGCTGATAGCTGGCTCTAGCGCATCATAAGCGTAAGGAAGATCAGGCAGTGAAGCTGTCTTCATTGATTCGAGACACGGGTCCATGGTTGTTCCTCTGGCGTCGTGAAGACTCGCTGCGAAGATCACAAAGACGATAATGAACACGACAGTGGTCATGCTTTCTTTTATATATATGTATACACTAAATTAAGCGAGAGGTGGATTTTATTTAGACAAGTATACGAAGAAATTAAGCCACGTAAGATTTGACTGATCCACTTGTCGATCTGTAATGCTTCATGGGTTTAAGCCTTTTGCATAGTTGCCAAGTCTGATTGTTGCTCGTTTTGTGTCGCAACCTTATTGCGATGCTTATTAATTATGATGTTGTTGTAGTGTGTGCTTTTTTCCTTGTGTAGTTTATGGCACGATCGAGAAATGTAAAATGCAAACGCGATATAAATCCAAAGCTTAGTCCAATGATCCAATCCTTATATGCAAAAGTTCAACGCATCTAAGAATTCAGATTATTGTGTCAGCGCAGTGAGCAGCCATGTGTGATGTGTCACGTATCATTGACTAGTTGTTTCCGCGTGTTCTTTTTTGCCCTTCTTTCATTATTTGTTGTAGCCACGAGGTAGGATGCAAGCAAGTGGGTCAATTGACTGTGGTGAAATTTTAAATTTAGCTAAAAAAATTTTAAAAAAGTCAAATTGATCCATATAAAATAGCACAATTAATCCTGGTAAAACTTTTAAATCATATAATTGGCTCTAATAAATTTCTTTTGATCCTGATATTGATGATTTCCTAGCTCCACTACTAGTTGTAGCTAATTAGTAGAGTTCCGGACCATGACCATGTTCTGTTTGGTGCAACCGGCCATGGTCTATTCGGTGCAAACGACAAGATATTAGTAAAATAAATGTAGGGTTGGGAGAAAGAGTCTCAAAGTCGGGAGAAAAACAAATATCAAAAACAAGCAAAGCCCATAAAACATACGGACCACAAAACTTTCTTCAAAAAAACTCAAATCGAAAGGCCCAAAACATTTAATGTACACCGTGGAGTCTGACGTGCCGTAACCAATGGTCTAGATTAAAAATGACATGGAAGACACAAGAACTCCACAGTTTAAATCCTTCACTAGCGTGTGCCCGCCCAAGCCATGCACACAGCTAAACCGCGTCGCCACGTTCTCCTTCCCTTATAACGCCTTCACGTAAAATCCAACCGTCCGATATAAATCCAACGGTGAAAATCAAATCTCAATCGAGTCATTATCGTCTACACTTTCCAGGGAATAATAATCAAACTACCTAAAAGCCAACTCAGACTTTTTGAGGATAACGTGAAGAATAAGTTAAACGCGATTTCTACTATCCTCTAAATCTCAACCGTCCGATCACAAACTCTAAACAACAACAAAAAAAAATTAGTTATATACAGTATAAATAAACTAATCAATGTTATTGCCATTGGATTGTGTGTGGCTGCGTCAGTAAAACGTATTCATATAAGCAACAACCATTGTGATTGCTTCTTCTATAAAGAAACCGTCAAACTGAATTCATTCATTTCATATATATAATTGCGTGAAGCAATCTCCAAATCTAAAAATCCGCATCTCTTCTCCGATTCGTCTTATCTGCAATTGAATCTTCTGGAGATGGCGTCGTCTGTGAGGATTTGTTGCGGAGGAGGAAGTGCATGTGCCGTTCGTTGTGATCGGCGTACGGTGGATTTGAATTCTCGATCATTTTGTGTTGTTCCGGTGACGAATCGACGGAATTGGTGTGAGATCGGGAAGGTTTCGATGTCGATGTCGATGGAAGATTTTGCACCACCACCGTCCGTGGCGGTGAAGGTTGATCGGATCGGTGAGAAGAAACGTAGCGGATCTGTTGTGTCGAGGGAGAAGCTTGATGTCTGGTTGAGGGATTCGGTTGTTGAGATCGTTAAGAATCTTAGGGAGTCTCCGTTGTTGATGCACTTATACGCGGAGGCTAATGGTCGTTTGACTACGACGGCGACGAGTCCAGAGGCGGAGGATTGGCCGGAGATGAAAGGAAGATGGGGTAGAGGAGAAGAGAGGACACCGGAGGGGGTTATATTTGTTGAGAAGCTTAAGGACGGCGACGTAGCGGATCGAGAAGGAGATGATGATTACAACGATGATGAAATCAACGACGGTGGCGCGTGTGGAGATACGAGCGCTTGGGGGATTGTGGCGCAAGGAAGAGGAACGGATTCTGGACCGGTTTGTTATTTGTTGAAAACGACCCGGGTTGGGTCCGGTATGGGGACGGTTTGCACACATTTCTGCTTGGTTAAGGTTAAGAGCTTTAGGGAGACGGCTATGTCACAGTTGAATAATTCGTGGTTGGTGCAGACTGGTCAATGAAAGCAAAGTGATTATCCAAATGATTGATTTGTATATTTTTATTCACTTTGGGTTTTGGATTATGGAACCCTTATGGATGATCAAATAATCTGGTGAACTAAAATGTAAATAACAAAAGGTTATAGTGATTGGTTTTATCAAAGAACATTGTTAGTTTGTTACTATTGTAGCAGAAAGCTTATGAATACAAGTAGTAGACCACCTTGTAAGATCACACTACAATATGCAAAAGGTGTAGATGGATTGGGGGTGTAAATTTAGTGATCATAGCAGCAAGCCAAGTTTAGACTCCAATCCTATGCCGACGGGAAAGTTCCGGAGTCGACCACGGGGAGAGAGAAGAAGAAAATGAATAAATGACGACGACGACGTGGGACTGAACATAATTGTGATGATTGTATGTATTATTGGATCATTACAGCTCTTTGCCGCGTGAATCTGTCGAGAATGGATTTGAGATTTAAGGCCTGTTTAAATAAGGACGGTATAATAGGCCTCCGTTCCTCTAGGCTACGGTTTGTGTTTTTATGCTCATTCGTATATTATTCTATGATTTGGCTCAATTTCAATGCTTATGAATCAAAACACTCATGAAGTGATGAAAACGATTACTTTGACTTGGCACATCACCCTCTACGAGTAGAAAGAAAGAAAGGAATCGGTGCTTGTGCTGCCATCAACTCCCAAGCTTACTACCACATATACTTGTGGAGTTCTCGTTGACAATACATTCCGGAACATATCCTCTCATTTATCTACGAGCAACTCCGAGTTCTGCAAATTGACCTATGAGTCTTTTCTCTTTTCAAATGGAACAAAAAAAATAATCGTTTTGGAACCTATAATTATACTTGGACCGGTTATGCTGTTACATATTAGAAGTTCGTTTGTTTTTTTTTTCAATAAAAGATTGCACATAGTATAAACATGTAAAAAAACTCAAACGGTAAAAACTTAAACCGTGTCTATTGTTTTCTTGTCCCACAGACAGTAAAAAATGTGTACTATCGTAAACCGAAGAAATTGACTCCTACCTCCTAAGTTTTTTTTTTTTTTGTTTCAGGTTCCATTTGAAATGAGAAAGGGTTAGCAATTATGGCTTAGAAAGTCTCAAAGCGTTAGATGCCATCTCAATTTAATGCAATCGTTTATTTTTCCAATGAAATTTTAAGTTGTGAATTACAAATTTTGCACCAGGCTCGGTTTTTGATTCGGACGATGTGAATTTAGTTAGACATCGTTGTCTTCTATTCTTTTATTCAAACGATAAATTTATACTTCCACTGTCGTATTAATTTCTTCTTTCCCAACTCCGAGAGAGAAAAACGTGGTCTGTTTCAGACAAAGCATGCTCATTTCTCTTTTATTGGCCATTGAAACTAGGGTTCTTCTGTTATAATTACTCAAAAAAGCCAAAATGAATAATGTATTTTAATTACCGATTCTTGAGACGTTAATTTCCTCGATTCCCATAATCCAATAAAGATCAGAAGAGACTAATTGCTGAGTTTTCACAGAGTCCCATGCACATGGCTGCAACAACTGAAGCTTCTTGAAGTTCTTGGGAGTATTATATACTAGCTCTTTTATTCAGACAGCATCGCCACTCCAAGTCACTAACTCTAGCAGCCTTTTTCTTGATTCTTGATTTTCTTAACCCGAAAGCTTCTTTTTGTTCGTCTCACAAGAAACTTTATATTCTATATGACTGCTAAAAGAAGGTTGAAACTTGAAATGAATACTACATTTTCTTTCATAATAATTAAAGATTTTAACAAAAGAGTCCCAAATTATGGAACCCGGTGAAGACAAATCCGATAAAACACTAGAATGTTAAAGAACAATAAACAAAGGAAGCTACAAACAGTGAAACTGAAACTAAAAGACACAAAACATAAAACTTAGGAGATTTATCAAAAAAACAAACACAGACAATGATCTCTCTTAGACTCTTTCTTACAAACCCAAATGAACAAACCGGATTCCTCTTCGCCGGAACTTGCAGTGAAAAAACATGTTAGTTTTGAATTTTTCAACTCGAACCCAACTCATCTGAGCTCCCAGAAGGGCATCTGATCATCCTCAATATGTTAACAGCTTCTCCCATATGTGGTCTACTAGATGGAACCTGAGAAGTGCAAATAAGCCCTAGTTTTATCACTGCAATCGCTTCTTCTACCGGGAACTTCCCTTGCAGCCTCGGATCAATACATTCATCTGCTCTTCCATCTTCAAGAGCTTCTCTCACCATGTCACACAGAACCACAACATCATCTTCCATGTACTCCACAGGCTTTTTACCCGTAACAACTTCAAGAACCAAGACTCCGAATCCATAAACATCGCATTTCTCTGTTATTTTCACCGTTCTACAGGCAAACTCTGGAGCCATGTATCCCAAAGCACTCTGTATCTTGCTGCTCAGAACGTACCTATCTAGCATGGGTAACAGCCTCGCTAATCCGTAGTCTCCTACTTTAGGCTCACCAGAGCTGTCTAGCAACACATTGCTCGATTTGATGTTGTAGTGGATGACGTTTGATTGGTGCAAATAGGCTAAGCATTTGGCTGTACCGAGGATGACGTTGAACCGGTCATTCCAAGAAAGTGAGCTACTACCTCCTGGTGCTTCGTGTAAGTGTTTATATAAACTCCCACCAGAGAGAAACTCATAGATAAGAAGCTGAAGAGATGTTGTCCAGTAATAACCTTCGAGTTTAACCAGATTTGAATGCCTGAGTTTCCCAAGTTTCTTGACCTCTCTTTCGAATTCTTCCTGAGACTTGACAAGACTCGACACAGTAAGCTTCTTGATTGCCACGGGATAGCCATCTCTGATAACTGTTCTGTACACTGCTCCAAATCCACCTCGGCCGAGCTCACAGTCTTTGTTTAGCAGAGCATGTGTTCCCGTGCTGAAATCAGGTTCACCTGAGAACATCACAAGCTTCCCTGAGTTGCTATCAGTAGTGGGAGATCGGCTGAAGTCATCTCCGCCTGAGAACGTAAGCGGTACAGCTGATCTTGAAACCGTTGATGCACGCACTCTCAGATTAAGTACTGTGATGGCTATGACACCAACCACAATGGCTGCAGCAGCACTAATGGCTATTAAAGAAGATATACTAAGGAGTATTCTTTTGTGACCAGCACCAGCAGGGATTACTTCACCCGAGGAAGGATCGATAGTTGAATTAGGATTCAACACAATCGGTTTAGGGGCAACAGCGGGACAAGAGTTATTGACAACAGCACCGCAAATTCCCGTGTTTCCTGATACTGAACTCGGAGGCAATCCGTTGAAGATCCCACCTGTAGGTAGCTCCCCAAAGAGATGGTTATGAGACATGTTGAAGGTGTGAAGATAGCCGAGATTAGCCAACTGTTTAGGAAGCGTTCCGGTCAGTTCATTAAATGATATGTCGACTTCTTCGAGCTTTGTAAGTTTTGCGAGTTCTGGTGGAATTGAGCCTAGCAGCTTGTTATGTGACAAGATCCTGTGGAGAGAAACATGCAACATAATATACTGTTAAGACAGAATCTTTAATGGGAAAATCTTTTTAACTGAATGCAACTTCAAGCAAAAGAGACTTACAAAGACCGAAGGGGACTGCAACTCTTGATGGAAGGTGGAATTTTTCCGTCCAACAAGTTATTATCTAGTCTCAACTCCTCCAAAGAAACAGCTCCACCTGTTTCTCGAGGAATCGTTCCATTAAGCTGATTGTGACTCAAATCAAGGACGCTCAAGTGCTTTAGTTCCCCAATGGTACTAGGGATGGGGCCGGTAAGAGAGTTTCTAGACAGATGCAAACCCTCCAAGTCTTTAAGATCTCCTAGACCATCTCCAATCTCGCCAGAGAAGGAATTGTGGGAGAGATCCAACACCTGGATCTTCTTGATACCTCCAGTGGAGTTATCATTCTTTAATGCAGAAACATCACGAGAACCATCTTGAAATATCCACATGGGAAGCTTTCCAGTTAAAGAATTCCCACTTATATCTAAGGCCAAGAGGTTGATACAGTTGGCTGTTGAGTCCGGCAAGCTACCAATAAGCCCATTCCCAGAAAAGTTAAGAACTTTCAGTGCTAGAAGGTTGCCTATGGAGTCTGGAACTTGCCCTGTAAACTTGTTCATTGAAAGATCCAAACTCTCAAGACTCCTCATTTCACCAATCCACTTTGGAACTTCCCCTTCTAACGCATTCTTTCCCAAGTTGAGAGAATAACACAAACTGAGCTGCTGAAATGTATCAGGTAAGCTCCCAGATAGAGAGTTATCACTAAGATCAATAGTCTTGAGCAGCATACAGCTCCCAATTTCGCTAGGAATAGAACCAGATAACCTGTTTCTACTCAAATCAAGAGAACGCAAGTTGTTCAATCTGTCTATCTTGTCAGGAAACTCTCCCTCTAACTCATTCCTAGACAAATCAAGCGATCTCAGAGTGTTCAAAGACCAAACACCAGAAGGCATAGAACCAGAGAAACGATTCGAAGACAAGTTTAAAGAAGCAAGAGACGAGCACGAGCTTATACTAACCGGAATCTTCCCAGTAAGCTTGTTCTTGGCTAAAGACAATACTCTTAACGACCCACATTGCTTGAAAAACCCATCAGGAAGCGAACCAGACAGCGCATTGCTACTCAAGTCGACAACTTTAAGGTTAACAAGGCTAAGCAAAAAATTAGGGTTAAGGATTCCGGTGAGATTGTTGTTGGAGAGAGAGAGCTTATGAAGAAACTGAAGCTGAAGTAACCCACGACCAATTCGACCAGAGAGAGAGAAGCCATCTAGGGTAAGCTCAGTGACACGATTGGTTCTGGGATGACATTTGACTCCGGTCCAGGTACAAGGAGTGTAGTCATCTTCGTTCCAAGAAGCTAGCTTTTGCTCTGGATCTCGTAAATCGGCTTTGAAGACAATGAGACCCAAAACGTCGTCGTTTAAAGGCGGGTCTAGAGATCTCACCGGAGTCGTCACCACCGACACCAACAAGACTGTAAAAATCAGTGCTTTATACATCTTTTCCTCGACCCACACTTCTCCGTTATACTGATTTTAGTTGCGGAAGAGCTTCATTTTTTGAGTTTTTTGAGCTGAGAAAATAGAAAGAAAACAAAAAAAAAACAGATGAACAAACAATAACAACAACAGCAACGACAACAAAAGAAATAGTACAGCTCAAAGAAAAAAAAAACTTTTTTTGTTCGTATTCAGGTTTTAGATTGAGTACAAGAAGATAACTATATAAAAAAAAAACAACGGCTACATTTGTGACCAACGGAGCGAATTCAGAAGAAGAAGAAAAAAAAACACAAAAACAAAATGAAAAAAATCAAGTAGACGAAGTAAGTAACTGAAGAAATTAAAGATTTTTTAAAAAAATGAGTGGAATTAACACTAAGGGGTAATGTTAAGCAAAAGTCTAAAAAAATTGAGCTACTAGGACAGTTTCGATCTGAGAATGAGAAAAGGTTACTAAAAATGAGGAACATCAACAATTTAACCTGGAAATAATTATCTTCCGGGTAAAGCGTTTTCTCAGGGGAAGAATGTTGAAGCTCAGGCGAGAAAAAAAAAAAAGACTCCACCGAAGAACAAAGAAAAAAGAGTAACACAACACGAGCTTCTTCTTCTTCTTCTTGGTAGGTTTTGTAGCTTTTAAAGAACAGTGAGAATTTGTTGAAGAAGTAGAGGAAGAAAAAAAATAAAAGCCAATAAAGAAAAAGGCAAAGCAGAGAGAGAGAGAGGAGAGTAATTAAAAGCTGCCTTTATCAACGGGCTGTAAAGAAGAGAGACGTGGGGCCCGAGGAAGGTGGGTGGACTCATTAAATCGAAATTGACACGTGTTTTCATCTTGTTGGGTTCGTTTTATCCGACTTGGCTGCCACGTCACTTGCAATTTTTTTTCTTTTTTTTTTTTTTGTAGAAGTGGAGAAATTGAATGAATGAAATGATTGGCCAACTCATTTAAGAAAGAAAGAAGCAAATATATAGTTATATAATTACTTAATTATCCTTTCCCATATATATAGAAAACTTTCTTTATTGGGTTTTTTACAGGCTCTGTCTTTTTTAAAAAAAATTACATTCAAGAGTTCACGTAAAATGGAAAATGTGGTTTGTTCTCTCATTCAGATTTAAGGTAATTTATGCAGACAGAGACAGTGGTTAATGTGGTCATCACAGTAGATGTTGTTTTCCTATTTTTGAAGAAAGAACATTAATGTAAGTTGGGTTAGGAATGAGGGTGGATGACCTTGTGAAACAAAAAAAAAGAAAAAAAAAAAAAATTGGTGGTGCTTAGAAATCACTTGTTCATTAATAGTTGCAACCATATTATTTATTCATTTATGTACAAATGTCTTGTTCACTCTACCATACTTATTTATTATGTATATATATTTTTTCCTATAGAATTATGGGGCTTTTGAAAATTGGATCACAAGCCTAAGGATATTTGGTTGACTTGGAGGAGCAATAGATGTAAACATTTGGGATCTTCTGTTTGTGCAAGGAATCACCCATTATGTGAAGTGAATTTTTTTTTTAAACAGGAGTGAACATGTGATGAATGAATAACTAAGTGTCAAACACATATTGCCATAAAATAAAACACTTGAAAAAAAAACATATAATAGAACAAATGATGATGAGGAAAAATATAATATAACCCGTTGAGCATGCTCTTTGAATTTTTTTAGTTGTCTTTCTCGTTTGTGAGATTTGGCCCGAGTCAAGACATTTTTATCAGACTTCGTCTCCCTCTCCATACCTATGTTTTCATTTTATATTCCTTTTGACAGTAAAATTATTTATTTAAAATAAAATGAAATTGAAAAGAAAAGAAAAAAAGTGAAAAAGAACTCTCTTCCCCATGGAGGGAAAACAACCGTTCATGGAGATTTTTGGAATTTACTATTTGTTTGTATTTAAATTTTTAACAAGAAGGCTATTTTTATATATTGAAGGTCAAATTCATACAGTTTCAAGACCTTTCAAGGAATTTTTTGGGCAGTGTGAGCCGGACCGTAGATAATTCACATTTGCTGTTCTTCACTTTCTATCTCTATTATTTACTCTCTGTTTGTTTTTATGGTTGGTATTTATTTATTTCCACATTTAATTTTTTTACTTGAAACTTCATCTGTCATAACAGGATTGGCATTTAGGACCAACCATTAAAAGATAAATTCTACTTTCTGGTGTTTTGCAAATTTATTTTGTTCTGCAAGTTCCAAATTTTCTTAGTAGTATATATTTATTGATTATTTTATAAAAAAAAAAATTATTCTATGGTAACTAATTTCGTATAAGATGAGTCCAATGCTTCCATTTTAGGCCCACTAAGGTATACAGTGAGGCAGCAGGGCTTAGCAAAGTTCTATGTCCCCCTATGATTTATTGATGTTTTGGTTTGTAAACAAGAAGAAAAAAGTATGTGTTTAGATTGCTTATTAACTTTGCACCCAAAAAGAAAAAAAAAAGTTTATAAACATGTTTAAATTGTTCTCACACTTAAATTGTATATTCGAAATTTACATGTGTATTGTTTACAGTGAACAATAGAATTCTTTAAAGCCAATAAATTGTACATTCTTTTTAGAAAAGGAACAAAAACAAAATTGGACGTAGAAGTGCAACTCGAAGCAATAACAACTACACGGCCACGGCCCATGCAACTATGCAAGTAACATATCGGCCGAAGATTTCGTATTAAAAACTCCACGATAACTAAAATTGAAAAATAATACACCGAACAGTCCCATAATTTTTAAATTATAAAAATAAAATTCTAAATTCTAAAAGATATCTATAATTTTCAGAGAATCGTGGGGGGCTTCGTAACTGAGATTCTGATAGAGATTTGTGATCCATTTTGAAATAGAAAAATGATTATAAAATTAGCATCTTCATTATTCGCACGATTAGAGAAAGCCAAACAAATGGAAAATAAAAATTAATATTTAGATTTTGGTTATCATCGTACAAGATCCCAAAAGCACTGTCACTGACATAAACACCAAGTTTCTTACCAGTTTCCAGAGAACAAAACACACACAACTTGTTTTTTCTTAAATAATAAGAAAAATATCGAAAATCATATCAAATCAGCTCTTAATAATATTGTTATCTTATATATCCATATATATATTAGAAAAACATAATACTGTCTAAATATATATATTCTTCATTCATCAAAATCTTTTTGAATTTTGTTAATTGTCTCTTTCTTCGTTCTTCATATGTAAGTTTGCCTCTCTCTGTTTTCTTTAGGTTTTAATTAATGTCGGCAAGTGATTCTTGTTCATCGTCAATGGAGGAAGAGCTTCATGTTTTAGCAGTAGATGATAATCTAATTGATCGTAAACTCGTTGAGAGAATCCTCAAGATCTCTTCTTGCAAAGGTATAATATATATAGTTCTAATCTTCAATCTTTTTTTCCTTTTAAAGTTTCAAGAACCAGATTCTTCCATGGTTATGAAGGTGAACACTGCCTCTAAAAACTTTATCGTTGTTTCCTCTTCTTCTAATTGTCGTGTAGTAACAACAGCAGAAAATGGGCTTAGAGCATTAGAGTACTTAGGCTTGGGAGGAGATCCACAACAGAGTGATCCAGTTACTTCCACCAACGTAATAAGCTCAATCCTCAGTGCACGTTTTGATTGGTTTAGAGAGTATTCAACTGTGTAAACCATGTTGGATTTTGTGTGTTTTAGGTAATGAAGGTGAATCTTATCATCACTGATTATTGTATGCCAGGAATGACAGGTTTTGAGCTGCTCAAGAAAGTGAAGGTGTTTAACAAACCATTATATAAGTGTCTTATAGAGAAGATCCTCCACAGACTAACAAAAACTCTTTCTTTGTTTCTCTCTGTTTCTATGGTTTTTGGTTATTGACAGCAGGAGTCATCGAATCTAAAGGAAGTACCTGTTGTGATACTCTCTTCAGAGAACATTCCTACTCGCATCAACAAGTAATAATTATCATTCCTAAAGACACATTGCTTAATTAATCGTTCTGTCCTTTTTGTAATTTTTTTCTTAGTGGTGAACTAAAGATTCTGTTATTTTCTTGATTGATATTGCAGATGCTTAGCGAGCGGTGCACAGATGTTTATGCAGAAGCCGCTGAAATTATCGGATGTAGAGAAGCTGAAGTGTCATCTCCTAAACTGCAGAATCTGAAGATTTGCTTTGACTCGAAACAAAGCTTATAGAATTCTTTTCATTTTTGTTTTTCTTTGATATAAGAAAAACTTAAGATTATTGTGTTCCTAATCGATGACAAAGGTCGTCGTGATTATATAAAAACACTTCCTCTTCTTTTAACAAGACGAGATAAAAGCCTAATAAGGATCTCTCTCAGTAAATTGATTTTATGAATCTCCTTTATATTAAACCGGGTCAGATGAGGACTCCTAAAACCACAAGATATGTCTAGAATTCAACATTAGATAATAGCTGAATTCAAAATCAACCCACCATATATATTGTTAACGATTGATACTAACAACTCAGTGAGTATGAGGCTCCTTGTTTCCCTAAGGCAAGAGATGTGGCAGTGACTAGAAATAATTATTGTATGAACAGTTAAAAGTGTTATTCAATTACTGGAATGAACAGTTACATCTTTTACTGGTAGAGTTCAGGATGTCGTGACTGTTGTGGACTATGAGGTGAGGGTTTGTGGGGTTCTGAAAGGTGTTGTGATTCAGTGACTGGCTGTTTTGATTGGATTCCCGTTTATAAGTGGTCTAACTAGGATCAGTTCCGTTACCTCATCGAGGTCTTTTGTCGTCCACCGGTCCGCCTCCGACCATCAGCAGCACATCTCTATGTTCCCTCGTTCATATTTCCAAGCTAGGGTTTCAAGGGTTGGACCACTGTTGGGCTAGAAAATTAGTGGACCAATATATGATTATAAGCTTATTAGACTTGGTGGATCATGAGCCCATTTATGGCTTCCCCTTTTCATGGAGTGTTTATCATCCCAAACTTCCTCCTTTATGGAGAGAATGTTCCTGCAATTATGCTTGAATCTTCTCAGTTACTCATGCTCCTGTTTATTTGTATTTAAGAACAAGATATTTCAACAGCGGTTCCAAGTATATTGTTATAGTTTCAAAACGCACTCATTAGATCCTAAGGATCCCCACTTCCTCTTCATGAGAAGAGAGACTTATCTATCGGATATTCTTCTGTTGAAAGGTGATTCTATCGTGGACCTCTTTTCAAAAATGTTAGATAGAGGCCGAAGGTGTGATGATAATGTTCACATTCCGGTGTTGAGACACCGAGGCTTTTCTAGGCTGTTTTTAGGCTGGTTTGGAACTTTGCGTGCTGGTGTATGGCAATTGAATGGAGCTCCTCTAGTATGCACCAGTTTATCAAATTCATTGGATATTCCTCTTTTGAGAGATGATCGTGTCGTGGACCTCTATTCAAAGATGTTAGATAGAGGCCGAGGGTGGGACATTAGTGTTCACAGTCCAGCGTTGAGAAACCGAGTCTTTTCTAGACTGTTTGAAGGTCGGTCTGGAACTCCCCGCGCTGGTGTATGGCAATTGAAGAGAGTCCCTCTAGTACACACCAACTTATCTAAGTATAAGGTTGGTCACTCCTTAATTAAGGATCTTGTTTCTTCTTTTCTCCTATTGTGTCTTTTGCAAGGCCTATTAAAGGCAATTAAAGCTTTGTGCAATACAACAACTTCTCCAAGTGTCCTTTCAGTTTCTTGGTTTTCAAGACTCTCGTCTTGTCCAGCGTGTGACCACCCTTTCCAGGGACCTTTGGCGCACGTACGGAATCCAAACACCGCGTTCGTTCTTTTGCAACGTCTGCGGCAATGGTTATCAAGGTGGTTGACTATGTGGCAGTGGTCGGTCATCCTTCACTACGAGTGGCCTCACTTTGTGTGGCAACTCTTTACCTTCAGGACTTGTTGTCCCCTTTGTTTATCTTGTCACTTTTATGGTTTCAAGTCAAGCTTTAAAGCTTGTTTTATGTACGTCTTAAGATCGTTGTTTGTAGTTTATTTTGTCCTCCTGTGTAAGTTTATTGGTGTATTTGGCTCCTCTTCAAAGGACGCTTGTAAACCTTTAATCTAATATAATGGAGTGTTTGATGGAAAAAAAAAAGTGGTCTAACTAGGATCTACCCCGTGGTACACCACGGGGCAATTGTTTTTTTTCTTCTCCTTTTCCTAAATTACTCTTCCACAATTAGTTTTCATACAATTGGCATAGTTATGTTTTAGTTTCATAAAAGTTACATATGTTACTTTGCTATATATATATTATATGTTTTTAGTATTTTTAATCAAACTAACTATATATATTTATGAATTTGCTGAACTATAATACATTTAGAGATATCAAACTATATTAATTTATTTTATGTAAATTTGCTTGATATAATTTTTGGATGGAAGAAAGTTATAAAAAGAAAATATGTTCCCAGTACATGTGTTTTATTAGACCAAGTTTTGGCTTCTACCTTATTCATCTTCACTCAATTTTCTAATAGAAGCTGAAAGCCGGCAAAATAATATATATATAAAGAAGCTGAAACTTAAAGAGTAATTTTATAACATAAAGTAAATCATGTTATTAGTTTTGTAAAATTTCAATAATCTAACTTTATTATTAACATAAAATGGATGAAAGAGTTATATAAAGATAAGTTTTAAGTAGAAATATGTTTATTCAACATATTTGTTCTCCATATTCTGGAAGACATGTTTAAACACAACATTAGTTGTTGGTGTTTCAATCTTGCCTCTTTGTTGAGAAAAAATAATTATAAAAACCCTAAATTTTTTAGAAAGCAAGAAGTGCTATTAGTAGTTAATTAATATATAACATATAATGATATATGTATACATGAAAAAACGAGATAAAGTGTTGACAGAGATCTGCTTTTTAATCGGCTAACACCAATCACTTGCGCTAACACCAATCACTTAGGTAAGCAAATGAGGCAGCTATTTAAATCTTTAAATTTATTATGGATTGCTATAAGTAAATTGTGTATGCTCAAATGATTTTTCTACCTTCTATTGACAGGCTTTTATAGAGATCTTTGATGAGGCCAAGTTTAGGTGTGATTGCCAATCAAGAGAAAATTGGAGAGCAAGCATAATATATTTTAGATAAGGAATCTTAGTGTAGCAAATTTTATGCTTCCTACATTTTCTCGATCTTTAGCTAACAAATGGGGGAAATCTTACTGAATTACAATTTCATGATTAATGTATATGTATGTGCTTTTGTTTAGAGTATATTTATCCGATTTTATTTGCTTTGATTTAGGGAATAATGTTAATGCATATAAGAATTTTAGAGTATAGTTAGGATTTGATTTATGGAAACTGCAGTATACGGATCCAGGCTGATTAATATATATATATATATATATATATATATATATATATAAGAATTTACCAAATTGTGTTTATGATTAATAGTTAGGATCGATATTTTAGGTATGTTGCTAATTGTATATAGCAAAATTTTAGGAAAGATCCGATTACCACAAACGGATAAATTGTTTTAAAATAACCCGACCCATGTGATAAGGTAAGGAAATATCCAATTAATTGAGTCGGTTTAAATTCTTTAAAAAACCCGACCCGGGTGTGAAAAAGAAGGAGACAAATTTGTACTCCAAAAATGTATAGATAGATTTCAATAAAATAAAATAAAAATATTGCTATATAGTTAAAATATTATTATTATTTTTTTGAACAACGTTTTCTATTTCCACCAATGGAGTTGGTTTCATGGCGCGCCTTAAAGTTAGAAATTTTAGAATTCAAAGAATATATTAGGAAGAAAATAAAGCATCATTTAGACTTTTAGACAATTTTTATATAATTAGCTTATTATAATAAACTAGATTTTAACCCGCGGTATACCGCGTGCATATAGTTTTATTATTATTTATATTTTATATTCTATTTGTTTGTTAAGCATTGGATGTTTTATAAATAGAGAAATAACATAATTTTCCGGCCGCTTGTGCGACTAAATGTTTATATTAACTTTTTAACCTATAATATACTATATGACTATTTGTTTATTATATTTAGTTTGTTTTGTTTAGTGTTTGAGATTCTATTTTGATTTTTAATTATTATAACAAAAATAAGGGATCTAAATACACAATAAGTCATTTATATGATGTGATTAAGTCACATTTTTCCTAATGAATTATTTATTTTACACAATCTTAGGTAAAACAAATTGATTTTATATGTGAGATATTATAATATTTATAGTGTTGGCAAATAATAAAATGAGGATATAACCCGTGTTAGCATATATTTAATAATATTTTATTAATTCCAACATGTACTTTTTATAACCACATTATATAGTATTTTTATTATTATTTTACATATTCATAATATCTAAATTTTATTAGATTTATATATATATATATATATATATTAATTATAATATTTAAATAATTAGGAATCAAAGTTTTTCTTACGTTGAGAATCAAAACTCACAGGTTTGGAAAATAAAATGGAAAATATATTATAGTTTATGTCTCTATATAATATTGATTGCTGTTTTTTTTTATTTTTGGTTGGAATGAAATGTAAAATATCTAGGAAACAAAATCTAAAATGATGTTATTTTGGAAAGTTTTTAGGGATTAAATTTGTAAATAAGTTTTTAAATACATATAACTTCAAGGGTAAAACAACAAATGTACTTCAAAAATGTGAATATAGATTTAGGAAACAAAATATGTTGTGATACTATTTTGGAAATTTTTGAGGGGTTAATGTGGTAAATAAAAATTTAAATAAATAAAACTAAAAGGGCGTAACACAAAATGTACTTCAAAAATGTTAATATAGATAAATAAATTAGCAGCTTATAGAAATCGGTAGAAAATAAGGTGTTGTTACATTCTTTTAGGACATTACTTTAGTATTGTGTTTTTAAAAGAATTTTGTTGACTAAATTGTTCTTTTAGTCTATATAGTTTTATACTCTCAAAACTATGGTTATATTTTTTTCTTAATTTGTATGGACTCCCAAATGCTTTGCTCGGGCTACTTTGCTAGCAAATTAATGTAGACATCATAAGCACATCGTAAATTACTTCCTCTTTTAGTCATAACTAGACTATGACCAACTCTTTTTTTGGTTAATGTACTATTTTAGTACTAATTTTAATAATGTATTCTTTTGTTAATTTTAGTGATTTTGTATATAATCCGCCGTATACCGCACAACAATATTTGTTAAATGCAATTTTAATTAAATAAGTTTGATTTGACATGTTGTATATTGGTGTTGTTAATAGTAAAATGACGATTTAACCCTTATTGAAGTATCAAATTAATGATATTTTATTTTTTAGTATTATCTATTCAATTCTGTCATGTCATATAACCCGTCATGTAATATAACTTGTTTGTGTTATTTTGAAAAATTTAATATGTTTAAATATTCATAATTTTAAACTTTTTTATTAAGTTTAGACATATCTGTTATAAATTATAGACTTCTTAAATTTTTATAATTTACTATATACGGTATATTTACTATATATGTATGTTGAACACACATTTTTAATATTAATTGAGTAATATATGTTCGTTTAAAAAATTCAAATCACAATATATGCAGAAAATATACATTTTATTAACTTTATGTATTATATGATGATTCACTACATTCAAAATTTTAAAATAAAAAGAGGTAATAGGAGAATAATTTTTAAAAATCTGAAATAAATCTTCTAAATAGCTATATTAATTGTAAAACATTATATATATAGATATTTAAAATATTTTAATTGTGTTTGGTTATAAAGATAGTAGAGAGACTTAACTAAATTTGTTTGGAAATGAATATAAGTATTTAATCAATACAATAAAAGTGAGGGTGTTTTTCCAGGTGTTGACACCTAACACGTATTGACCGAAGTGACACATCATAAAAATAAACAACCAATAAAATTATAACAATAATACAGATCATCTTTAATTTCGCTTACCTGTCATCGTTTCAATATTCCAATAATCTGAAATCAGATACTTCACGTTATTTTTTATCAAAATGAACATTTTGCGGCTTTTTTTGTCAAACATCCAATAGACTTCGATTGCGCGCAATTGGAGGAAGAGGTTCTGATGAGATTTCAGATGCGAAAATTGTGAAGTCAGATGAAGAACTGGCTCGAATGTTGTAGGTTTTGATTACTCCATGGGAGTTTTTATGAACTGATTTGATGATGATGAATTGATGATTGATATGATGAAACCTGTTTTGAATTAGTGATCTTGGTTTACAGGCAGAAAAAGATGCGATGATGTTTCAGCAGTTTGTTGCAGCACGAGATAACGGTGGATTCGAAGGGAGAGTTAGGCCTTATGTCAGCCAAGTTCTCATGGTGATAGACCTAAGCTTTTTTTTATATGATTTGCAGTTTTCGTGTGTTTGGTTTATGTGTTTGATATATGATTGTAATTTTTTGTTTTGTGTCCACTGTCCAGTATGAAGATCCACTCCATCAAGAAGCTGCTCAAAAGACTGTTCCTAAAGACGACCTTGAGAAAAAAGCATTGGTTTTTTTGGCCAAGGTTTGAGTTAATTATATGTTTTGATGTTGAAATAATGCTTGATGAACTTTAGAATTAAAGGTTTGAGGTTGAGTTTTAAGATCTTTTGTGAGGGATTTTAACTGATCCAAGCTTCTAACAAACATTTAGGAGGGGAATTTTGAGCCATCAAGGAAAAGGAAAATGCTTTCATGCTTCAGCTACTTTTCTGGTTCGAAAAATCCTTCATGTTTTCCTTAGCTCCCTTTTCCTTTGCCATTTAGGATTTCTCACATTGAAATTCAAATAATCCAATAGTTACTTCATATTCTGAGCCAAAATCAAAATTATAAGTTAACATTGTTGAGATCCTTGATGGGATTTAGAATCAAAGATAAAAGGAGTTCATATCATCTTCTCATTGGATTGTTCTGTTATATGTTCTCTCTATGTAGCATATTTACTATAAGAATATATATTGGCACAATAGTTTCAATTCAAATAATCCATTTTCTTAGTTGTTGACTGGGTGATAATGCAGATGGGTCAATGAACCTTCATGTGACTTTCGTGGTAACAAAACCATAGGTCAGGGGATGGATGACCCACATACCTCAGAGCTTGCTTATAGAGCAAATCGAATTGAAATATATCCGTACGTAAATTACTATGTAGTCATGTATAGTTTCTTTTGTGGAGGAAATGTAACATGTGTAACATGTTTATTCTGAACTCAAGCCCTTTACAGGAGAAAAAATTAGGACTTTATAAGCTTAATCACTTGCATTTTATCGAGTGTATGGATTGAGAGCAAGAATTATTTTATTCTTATAGTATTTTTATCTATTTTGCTGTTGTTAAACTTTAATTTGACTTAATATTTCTTTATAACTTATAAAGCTGTACCATGGGTCCAACAATTACTCATTTCCCCGGTACAACAATCCGCTAAAGGTAATTAATCATCTTGTACATTGGAAGCTATATGCTCTTGACTTCATTGACATGTTCCATTTTTCTTCCCTGTTAGTGCAACTTGTAGAAGCAAAGAGAGGTCGTTGTGGAGAGTTGGAAATGAGAATGTAATTGCAGCAATAGTATATAGAAACTTCAAATGATGTGATGACTTTGGACCTCATATACAAAGATCTATAGATTTTTTTTCATAAAACCGATGTAAAACCAATAAAATATAATGCTTATTTTTATTAGTTTTATTTTCTCGTTTAGAAGATAATGTTACGTCAAAATAATTCTAGGTATATAAAATTTCTTTATTTTTATTTGAAGGTATAAGTCTAATTATGATTTAGAATTGTATTTGTGTATGTTCTATGAATTCTTATTTTTAAACTTATCCATTAACATTCTACAATACTAATAATCGAACAAACACAAAATGCAAATGAAGATAGCCAAGAAAACAAAAATAAGAATAACGTGTAATCTTTTCTTTTAAAACTTTTTATCATATTCCGTAAAATCTTCTTTTCTACAAGAAATAAACATTGAAGGGAAAACAAAGAGATCTATTTAAGCGCAATTATGTACTGAAATTTAATTTACATTTGCTATACAAATAAAAATTTGCATTAAAATTTTATCAAACCTTTAATTTTGATACTGGATTTCAAACGACTTACATAAAATTATGATCTAAAAGAATATTAAGAAATTTCTCATAAATACCACTAAAATGAGTTTTTAGTTTTTTCTTTTGGATTTCTTTTCCAAAAATAAAATGTAATTTTTTCGAAAGTACCACGAAATTGAACTAATTATTTTATGTTAAAAACTAATCCCTACATGCTAAACACTAAACCCTGCACCTAAAAACCATACTCTAAATCTAAATTTGTCAACCCAAGCCTAAAAAAAAAAAATTCCTAATGTAAAATAATTTTGAAAAAAAAACTTAAGTGTAATGGTGAGGGTTTAGGTTATTGCTTCTCATGAGGGTTTAGGTTATTTTATACTTAAGTGATTATAATTTTTAATTTTTATTATAACTTATATGTTTTAGAGAGTTTGTGAGTGAAAAACACCCCTAAACTTATTTCTTAGGGTAATAAAATTAAAATATATTCAAAAACTAAATTTATGAAATCAAACTCAAGTGTCATATGATGATGTAAATTATAATTAAAAAAAAAATTACTATTAAAATTATCAAAAACTTATGAGTAATTATATATTAAATTAGGAAATCGGGAAAAAACAAAACACACAAAATATAACCAAAATAATATATAGAAACAAACTCGCGGCGTAGCGCGGGTACTATCCTAGTAGCATTTAATGGTATTAGTATACATGTCTCCTTCTATTTTAGTCATAATAACTTATTATCAAAAAGTTTAAATTATTAATGAACTTCGTGTGGTTTTATGTATGCGAGAGAGACGTCGTGATGTTCGATAAAGGGAAATAATTAATGGGCTTTAGCCTTTTGGGCCATCATTTCAAACGTTTTGGGCCGGTTAGGTCTGCGTATTGAGAATCGACTGGATTAGTTGTTTTTGTTTTATTGACAAAAAAAAAAAAAAAAAAAAACTCAAAATTCAATAGCCAGAGAAACAATTCATTCATATGTCATAGTAAGAATTTATTCTCACAAGAAACCAATGGAATTGGAGACACCATCATAACCTATACACTTGGATATTTAGTGTAAGTGGCGTTGCCACCACTGCAAATACTTAAGTACAGTATTCTACTCCACTTCTTTGTAGATATCTAGACAGACCATGCGAAGAGATATTTTTATATGTGAACGGTACAAGTCTGATTGTATCAACGATCGACCACGTGACTGACGTAGATAGATTTAATTAGTTTCGACCCCGCAAGAGAAAAATGAAGAAGACTCACTCACATATTTTGCTTATATATTGTTTTGTGTCAATCTCTCTTACTTCTAAGTATTCAATAGTTTCAACTGTATCAGCCAATTATTTTCAACCTTGAAATCGCAAGTCTTTTGCCTAGACTTCTCCAAGATCGCCTTTTCAATTAACGTTGAAAAAGAAAGAAAACCCTATGTGGCTATGTATATAAATATTATAAAGAAGACCATGACTTAGTCAATGTGACTGCTTCGTTCTCCTATCGTGTTTATCAAAACACTTACCCTCCCAAAAAGTTAAATTAATTTGTCGGACGATAGAAAACATATACACGATCTAACGATTTAAAACATATATATTCTCACACCTTCGTTAAGCACAAAGAGAACATAGTCCTTATCTTCTTTTTGTCACATCCATGAATGTATGATGTATCATGTTTCTAGAAATAAATATTACCAACGTGTTTTTTATGCATGGAGTAAAGTTTTAGTTTAATTAATTCATGATTTTGCCAATATGTCAACACACACACACACACAAAAAGAGATTAAAGACGAAGGTAATTATATGATTGGAGATTGTATTACGTATGTCGCATTCTGAAATATTTCACAATCTTTGATTTTTTCAAAAGGGAATCAACATAAGATCCAACCTTTCTTTACGTGTTATGATATAGTTGTATGTGTATATATACAAGTGTAGATAGATGTCTCATATCTACACACAAAACAGATCAGAGATCACGAAGGTAAAAAGAAGTATTACGTATGTTTGTAGTCTGAGTAAATAAATATATATAAAAAGGCATAATCGAATGATGGAGGAGATAATGACAATGATCTTCAACGGAATCAATCTGGTTAAGGAACTTGAGTTCAGCTTATCATCACAAGAGCCGCCAGAATCAGAGTTATCTAATTCTCTCGGCTTGATCTCCACTTTATTCGGAGACGCAAACGAGCGGCTTACAATCCTGCTAGCGTGGAGGAACTCTTTGCCTCAACATGAACCGGTTCAAATGATGGATATGATGATGCAGACAGAACCGGCTTTGACGCAGGACCACTTGTTAAGGTACCTTGTGATGCAGACGACAGTGGAGGGTCTTGATACATCGAGGCCAAGGCATCGAGAAAGGTAAACTATTACAAACATTTATTAATGTCTGTACGCATGTGCAAATTGTTATTTGTATATATGTGTTATTAATGTGAAATTAATGCGTAGGAGGAAGGATATAGGAAGAAGAAACGGTGCTGGTGGCGGCGGTGGGGAGGATGGAGTTCCCGCCGGACGACAATTACACTTGGCGTAAATACGGTCAGAAGGAAATTCTCGGTTCTACATTTCCTCGGTAAATTACACTAATTAATCAACACTAATGATGGTTAATTTATTGCTTACGTAGTTGTACATTCGTTTATGGCCCTTAATTTATTACCAGTTCTTTTTGTTTTGAAAATGGTTTCATTGAAAGACCGTTACCATTACAAATTGGTTTTATAAAGCATCTTGAGTTTATCTTTGTATCATTAATTTGATCCAGAGACATGGGGTCGTTATGATAATTTATAACCTACGAAAAAAATTGCACATCATTTTATTTTATTTTATATATGCTGTCACCATTTGTAAAAGTTGCCAATAACATTAATTGCTATAGATATATATTTATATATATATATATATATAAATTTTGTAACGGAAATAGAATTCTATTTGGACATATACTCAAGTAGTTTGTATTTATATCGTTGTTGTGTTACTATTTGGATTCATCGCATGATATTTGTTATTGGACCAAAAAAATAATTGTTTTGGATTTGATGGACGCACTGAGATCTTTTGTATTCGATTCGATTAGGTTTTCGTTTTAGAAAAACATAAAACATTTTAGTGCATTTCCATCCTTAATACAATGGGGGGGGGGAATCTTCTAATAACTAAAAAATATATGTAAAAAGTAACATTATTTTAGTAATTAGATGTCTTTAAAACTAAGACATATCGGAAGACCCTCTCCTTAGTATTAAGGATGGAGATAGTCTTTATGGTATATATTGAACAGAAACAATAATTAGTCTTTTAGATATTTTTATTTAACCTAATTAAATTTTGTTTAAGTTGTACTATTAAAAATTGTTACTGTTTCAGTTGGATTAATTAATCAAAAAAATTTATGTCCTAATTAGTAGTTACTCGGAGTTATAACTTTTAATAATAAACACCAAAATTTGTAGGGCGTACTATAGGTGCACCCACCAGAAATTATACAAGTGTCCGGCGAAGAAGCAAGTGCAACGGCTCGATGAAGATCCTTATACGTTCCGTGTCACTTACCGTAGTACACACACGTGCCACTTATTCACCACTTTCCCGATCTCATCAGCACATACAACCACAACAACCGCCAACGTACCCGCCGTCGTTAACTTGGCCGAAGCTATGATTAGAAACATGGACTCCGTTGTTCCATTATTGGGTGAACCCTACTTTAACCATCATTGCCTCGTTCCTGGAGATGATGGTGATGGCGACACGTGGAACTCTCCTTCGCAGAGATACGAAATGTCCTCCGATCCTAGTTAATTAAGCTTTTTAAGATTCTTAGTTTTTAAAATGTTACTCTATGAGTTATTTTTGTTTAGTTAAGGTTTATATGTTTTTTTTATCATTAGATCTTTCAAAAAATGTTTAAACATAGGATGAAAGTAGAAATAATCCATATATAAAAAGTTAAAAAAAACCTTTCAAGTGGTGTCATGATAAGACTTGAGGTATATTTGCGTCTTAGTTTTAGAAATAAATTATTATATCAAAAATATCATCATAATTTACAGTAGTTTTGATCAGATTCACAAAACGTTCAATTACTTTACGAAATATTTGCTACGAAGATTAGTGACAATGATTATGAATAAAGCAAAATATAAGTATATCTGTATATGAGACTATTTGCTTTGGAAATATAACTTTTTGTAAGTCTTTTATTTTTCATGAAAAGATTTCATATAGTTTAAAGGTATGTATATGTTGAAATTCGTTGCATCTTTGTATATGCTGAGCAATGAGCATGATACATTTAAAGCATAATGATGTGTATATCAAAGAGTTTCAAGAAACTAGCTAGATACAAAGTTTTCATCATAAAAATCCACTGTAGTTCCGTGTAATAAACGTTGTTTTTTCCCCCCAACAAGTCCTTACAGTAAATATATACTTTCATTCTATCGTATATACTATAGAAATCACAAGTTTCAGAATGTGATGAGAAGCTTGTTGGGGTTTTTCTTTTGTTGTGTTGCAAGCAGTGAATCAAAAACCAAAGGGAGTGTTTCATTTCTTTTTGTGTCACTTGTCTCATGTCTTGTGTCTCGTTCGCTTTTTGTCCCTTTGTCCAATATTTTTTTTGTCTTTTTATTAAGAGAACATGACACTTATCCCTATATAATAGGGACACTTTTTAGTGTAATGTTTCCTTTTATATTATTACCCATCCGATAATACAAAAGATATAGCAAAACAAAGAATAGAAAAGGACCAATTCGTCGAGTTGTATTTTGTACACATGTAGTCGCTACTTGAGAGATGTTTAAACCCTCGCGTAAAAGGCAGTGAACAGTCCTATATGTATTTTTCGGCATTTTTCTCTTATTTTCCTGACTATTTAGCAGTAATACTTGTAAACAAAAAATCCTAAACCCTATTTGTTATATATGTATATACTTGTAATTATGTTTGTATATCATAACGATCAAATAATTTGTTATTACTGCATAAATTAGAACTTAGGGCTTCGGAATGTTAACAAAGATATACTGATATAGTAATAGAGGGGAATGCTGCTACAAATAGAGTGGCTGAAATTTATGTAGTCATCAGTAGACAATGTCAGAATAATGTTGCTATGTTTATTTATTTTCTCCATTTTACAAAATAAATATTATTTTAGAGTTTTTTTTTGTTTCACAAAAAAATCATTTAATATTTTCATATATGTTTTTTATTATTATTTTAATTTAATTTTAGTTCAAAACTACTTTTTATTAGATTTCAGTTATTATTAATTTTATTATATAGGGATGCATGTATAGTTTAAAATTTTCTTCAAATGTCAAAATGTCAAAACGGAGAGGATATTTGTTATTGATGCATTAATTAGAGGGGAAATATAGGGTATGTTGACAAAAAGATAATAGTAGAGGGGAATGTTGCTACAAATAGTAGCGGCTAAAATTTTATAGTCAGACGTCGTCTTACGTCTAACTAATACAACACCGTATTGCAAAAGAGAAGGATTGTTATTTATACTACTATATGTACAGTACAGAGACACTCATTGGAGAGGAGGACAAAATATATATGCGTTTTCCATTCTACAAGCCTAATGATTAACTCATGGCCTTAGTCTATAGTAGTGTAAACTCAAGATAGATTCGAACATGAATTGAAGATAGCGTAGTGCTCATTGTCGCTGAACTCGAAATCGCCGCCATCTCCAAACATCATGAGCTCCTGAGAACCAAAAACATTGATAGATGTACTAGTGTCCCCACTAACGTAAATGGCCTGATGATGATGATGATGATCCTCTTCGAACACTATTTCGGGCCACACCAACGCCGTGGACGAACCATTATGACGATGATTCTCTTCCTCCTCCTTCATCGAGGTCGTCAAACTAGGACTCTTGTGCTCTTCCATATCCATTGTGATCTCATCATGATGATTATCACAACCCTTGACCTTGGGTATTGCTGCGTTGGTGTTGCACGTGTGGCTTCCCATGTATGTGATGCTGAACATCCCTGGTTCGAGCTCCACCTTCTGTACTTGCTTTGTTGCCTTGCACCCTTGAGTGTACTTGTGTGTGCACCTAAAGTAACTTCTGCAAAACATAAATTAAAGACAAAATAATTTAGGCCAAAATTAATTATATGCCACAACCAATTAAGCTCAGACCACATTGATGGTAGATATAATTGCGGTCCATGTATAATAATACCCGGCAACATGTCACATACGAATATATATAATATACACAACTATCTACGTAGGGGTAAAAAGGACCTTGGGAATTTGGCATTAAGAATCTCCTTCTGTCCATATTTCCTCCAAGAATATGTGTCCTCAAGTATAGGCGACTGTACAGTCCACGTCTCGGATCTCTTCCTGCTCATAATATTATTGAAAATTTATTATTCATATGGTCCTTTATCTACTATGATTCTTGCAAGTTGCAACCAAATCTAAATGTTTTGTTTGTTTGTGACTAACCACAGCGTAGTAATTAAATCCTAGCTAGATGATCATTTGAGTTTTGAGATTAGAAATGTGAAACTTACTTTCTTTTGTAGCATCCTCTTTTACCCTTAACGGGTCCCAATCTTTTCCGACTATCGCCGGAATCTTCAAACTTGCCGTCGTTGTCGCATGAAGCATTTTGAGATCCCTCAACGGCGGCAAGAGAGGAGGAGGAGGAGGAGAGGTGTTCGATGGAATCAAGAATGGAGATGGCCTTGTTAAAAGTCTCTAAGATTTTAGCCGCTAAATCCTCCGCTGAACCCTGACCCGACCCGGGTTGAGAGAGGAGTTGCTGAAGCTTAGTGGCTAACTCATGGCCTTCAACGAGTTGGTGGTTCATAACTTTAAGCTTTATTGCTTTGTTAGTAGTATCCATTTGTTTATTTTTAGGAAGTTTTTGGTGGTTTTTTTCTTTCTTTCTCTCTCGGTGTTGTTTGTATGATTAAAGGGAAAGTAGAGAAGTGTGTGTAAATATAAGGTGGAAAAAAAGATTTGTAATGATGCGTTTGTTTTTTTTGTTGGGTTTCTTTGATTTTTTTTTTTTTTTTTTTTTTTTTTTTTGTTGGGGAGAGAGAGAGAGAGGGAGGAAGATGTGAGGAAATGAGAAGGAAGATAGAGATAGATGTGCGAGGAAATGAGATGGAACTTGAACTTATCCACCCCCTTATTATTTTTTGCTTGTGGAGCTTCCTGACGTAAGCTCGATGATGTAGTGATCATGATGTCATTTCATCTCTCAATGAGAATGGAATATAGAATCTTGCTGTAATCCAATACTTACTTAGGAATTAGGATCATTCAATGATTTCTATAATCGGGTAACTTTTGGACGGAAATTTAGACTAATAAAAGAATCTAGAAAATATCCGTTCAAAGTTCAAACCTTCCTTTTCTTTTTTACTGATTTAGTAAAAGTTTAAACAGAGTGATGTAGTGAATTGAATTAGGGGTCGTATATCAGATTTGATATCCAAATTTTATGATCTATTTTTCTATTTTGCCGAAGATACTGTATTTTGAATAGTAGTTTTGCATACCAAAAATTCAAAACGACATATATAGATAGGTCCTTATCAGCTATTACCGAGATGTATACTCCCTAAATAGACCTACCTAGTTCAAATAGTTTACGTTCAGACGAGTCCTAAATGAATTGCTTTGACATAAAATAATTGAGTGATGGATATTGGGGCAGACAGGCTTATCTAAGTTCGATTGATTACGTTGAGAATGAGGAATTACATGAGTAAAAGTAAATTGGATCTCTAGCTAGCTCTCATTTACCCTCCAGTACGACTAATTAACTTTTTATATATTATAAACATATATAATTAGACTAAGTTAACTAAACATCTCATTTGACTACTATAAAATATGGAGTATCAAAACTAAACTTTTCTACCCAATTGTTTTTTCTAGAAACTCTATCTTATAATAGACTTAAATTCAATACATTCTATAATGATAACAACACAATGTATTGTTGAAAAGTATTAATGTGTCGTCTCTCACTCTGATCACTCTGTTCCGTTTCGTCGAAAAGGTACAGTTAGGCATCATACGTATTTTTATATATAATATAGGTATCATTAGCATATCATCTTTTTCAATATTTGGCTTTAATTTTAGTAGAAGGTAAATATTTTCAATACTTTTCAAACTCAATGGCCCTCGCTCACTATTTCCATGTATTATATACGTACACGTATATGGGTACTCCTCGGTTAGAGATGTCCTAGTTGGTCAAGGGTACACTCACTCTCTTCTAACCAAGTTTTTAAACTAACGATTGGTGATATTTATTTATATAGGACACTAGATTAAGACCCGTGCTAGAGCACGGATTGAAATTAATTTTTTTATTTATATTGTATTTTTATATAAAATATAATTTATGTTATTGTTTTTAAAAGTTTTTTTTGATAAAACATTATGTAATAAAATCATATGCTAAATATGAAGGCTTAAAAAAAAACACATATTTTGTAAGTTTTATAGGGTTAATGATTATAGATAATTACTCGTGCTATAACACTGGTTAAATTTTATTTTGTAATCTATCTTGTAACCCACTATTTAAATTGTAACCAATCAATATATCAATTTCGTAATTTAACTTTGGTTAACGTTGTGGTCTATCGATAAAATTTGTGGAAAATAAATTTGTAATATTGTGTTTAAAGAACTTTAAAAACAACGTGATATAGGACTAAAAATATCTTCCAAAAATATAGTTTGGAATATCCATGATTTTATTTGTTACCATTTATATCAATTATCAATTTAGAATATCCTTAATATTAATATTTAGGTGTAACCATTAATATTAATATATGGATTAATCTATACCTATCTATATCCTATTTGTAACCATTTGTAACCATTTATTAAAAATGTAAAGTTTACAAAAACTATGTTGTGTACTTCTCTTTTCTCTTTTATTAAAAAGGGGATGTTTGAGATGACTAATATGGTAACCGTTTTTTCTTTTGGATTTTTCGTCCATAATTTTTATTTACGGAAATTTATTAGTGTATTTTCTATTACCGACTTTTTCAACGTCATAATTTTGAGACTATCACCTATAATGAAGTTTAAGACATCATTTGAGCTAGGATCAAAAGATCAATTAATTTCAGAACACAATTAAATCCTGAACAGAGACTATTACTATTAAGACTATTTTTTTCTGATAAAAGGGATACTAAAAGACAAATTTTAGGATAAGAGTTTCGTTTTAGTTATTTTGGGTGTTGTTGTTAGCTACCACGGGCACGGCTTAGTACACCTCCAGAAAGGCAGAAACCAATAATCTACTGACAAGATTTGTTCGCAGGTTCATAAATGAGATCTGTGTTATTAATGGCGTAAAGTCTAGTTGTTGTGTCTCAACATTTTCATTAAATTCAAAAGGTTGGTTCTGTAGCAAAATTTATTATGTAATCAAGTTGGCAAATCGCAAATACATTTATTAATTCACATTACCTAAGTCACTGTAATAAAGTTTTGTACTACTTCCGTTTCATAATATAGGATATTTAGAGAATATTTTTGTTTCGTAATATTAGATGCTTCTAACTTTTTATTCAACTTTTAAATTAATTTTATATTTAATATTATACCGTCTTGTATATGATTGGTTATACTTTTTAAAAATAATAATTTTTTAATATGCGTGATTTAACTAAAACATTCTATATATTAAAACGGAGGGAGTATATTATTAATCAAACTTATTAGGCTGGCATTTCTTCTAATTAGTCTTTTTTACTCATAATGCATCGTCTATCGAATGAGATTTAGTCTCTGACCAATTGTGTATTAGTCACAGGAATATATATTTTTTTAAATATATATTTAAATACTGTTTTTCAAGGGATGATGTAAGAAAAAAGTCAATGGTGAAGAGGTGTTGACAAGGGTATAAACAATAATAGAATGATTAAAAATATATCACAATCAAGTTTTTGCTTAATCAAATCTGAAGCTTAATTAGCTGTCCTTTCAGAATTAGTTAGTTGAGTATTCTCCATTCAGTGCCGGCTTAAACATATTACATGCCCCTGGGCAAACTAAAAAAAAAGTGCCTCTTAACCTATAGAAAAACTTACTGATTTCTTTTAGGTATTTTTGGTTAATATAATTTTTTTTGTGCCCCTTTCTAGCTTATATATTTTTTTTTTACCTCTTTCTAGCTTATAAAGTTCTTTTTTTGTGCCTCTTTTAACTTATAAATTTTTTTTATGCCCCTTTTTAGCTTACAATTTTTTTTTTTTTTTTTTTTTTGTGTATTTTTAGCTTACAAATTTTTTGTTGTGCCCCTTTCTAGCTTACAAAGATTTTTTTTTTGTGCCTTTTTAACTTACAAATTTTTTTTGTGCCCCTTTTCTTATATGTATATGTCTTTTTAATTTATGTACTCGGGGCGGTCGCACTGCCCGCCCTCCTAGTTGAGCCGGCACTGCCTCCATTAACAACTTGCTAAGTATCGGTTATCAAAAACTATGGATGGTAACCTATCTTCTGTTTTTGGAAGGTGGGATATATGCAGGAAATTATAAAATAAAAGTACATGCATTTTGAAAGTATAACGTCGATAGTGTTTTCTTTATAATACTTTTTTTTTAGCTTAGAATCAGAATTTTGTTTTCAAATTACTAATGGTGTTAGTTGTATAATCTAAAACACTATAGGATTGCATTGCAAAATAATGATAAATCCCGATTTTATTATTTTATCATAAATCGTAGGAAGTTGCACTTGTATAGTTGTATTGTTAAAAGAAGATAAGTGAATATCTAACAAATGGGGCAACCATGAACCTCGACGCATCTCTATCACGATTTTTCTTTCAACAGATTCATATATGAATGGCTGTAGTTTTTGTTGGATGTTTATTTTTAGTTAATGATAAAAAACTTCAAAATAGTTTTGAATTTTCAATAAAAAAAAGAATCAAATTATCAAAAAAATTGGATATTTGTTAGATTCTTTTTTTCTTTTCTTTGTTGAATAACACACCATTTTCTGTTATAGAAAATCCATTATTTATAAACTAATAGTACATAACATACATATAATGCACTCGAGAAATATGAATGTTTTATACATATCTTCAAATGGATCGAAGTATAACGACGGCAATAATGATAGTAAAAGTCATCAAGTTGTGTAGGCAACTATTAATGTCTATATATGTATCCAAAATACCATTTAATAAGGGGTCCTATAGACATAGCTATGATTATTATTCACACTACAAGCCAACACCCGCGTAGCAATTTAGACATTGATACTACAGTACAACGTTGTACTATTTGTTAAAAGTTTATGTCATTATATAAATATCAAATATGTATGTTGTTATGTATACTACAACCGAATGCTGTTTACTAGAATTCCTCAATTCACTACAAGAAAACAGTCGATTAGCAACTACAAGTAGCGACTACATTTGTAGTCGCCAAAAATAACGACCATATAGTGACCATTTTGCGACTACGCTGTGACTACAGTAATTTAGTCGCCAATCAGTCACTACCTTACCGACCACAGTAGATAGTCGTACTATAGTCGTCAATTTAGCGACTATTCTGCGACTCATTCGGCGAGTCATTAAATAGTCACCCCGTAGTCGCCATATAGTCGTAAAAGACAGTTACAAAACGTGTTTTTCTGTGGGGGCCAACTGATATTGAGTAGTCGCCTATTAGTGGCATATATGTAGACTATAAAAACAAATTTCACCCATTTGTCATCTTCATTCCAACACAATTGTCTTTCCTTCCCCAAAAAAAAAATGTAGATAAAAAAAAAATTTGGCTTTATAAAAGTTTTTATTTTCTCCAAAAAAAATATATATATAGTTCTTAAAAAAAAACACAACATATATATATATAATGGCGAAAAATTGTTCATTAGAATTCGAATTAGTAGGGTTGGACCAATTCTCGTTTGGAAGTAGCCAAGATACAGTTCAGAATAATGGCGGTAAGTTTTTCTGTTCATGTAGTAGAAGAAGAAAACAAACATATGTTTTAAGAAGCCTATCATTTTCTTACTTTTATTCACAAACAATATTTGGACTTATGAATATGCTCTATTTAAAGTATCTATATAGGTTATATATAGAATTTTTTCCTTATTTCTTTTTTTGTTTCAGTATTCATTAAGGATTAATAAGTACTAAAATAATTTATGTGAAGATTTCTTATTATAATTAAGATAGAAATTATAATATTAAAATTAATTTATTATTTTTTTAAAATTAAAATTACAAATTCTTTTAACTATTATTATAATAGAGATAGAAATTATATATAGAATCTTTTCCTTATTTTTTTTTTTCAATATTCATTAAGGATTAATAAGTACTAAAATAATTTAAATTTGTAACTATAATTTTTAGAAAAATAATAAATTAATTTTATTATTATAATTTCTATCTTAATTACAATTTCTATCTTAATCATTTAAATGTTTAAGGCCCAAACCCACTACCTAATTATCTAATTAGGCCTTGTAATTCCTAAAAACCCATTAACCCACTAACTAACTAAACCCATTAACCCACTAAAAAACCTAATCTCACGACACAACTCACAACACAACTCTCAAACCCTAATCTCACAACACAACTCTCACTCGAAACTCTATCGCCTCTCTCTCTCAAATCCTAATCTCACAACAACTCTCACTCTCTTCAAAATCTATCAGTCTCCATCACCAAGAAGATGCCGCCAAATCGAGGGAAGAAGAGGAAGGTTGGTCCTAACGTTACTCGAGAGCGACGGAAACACCAAATCGACGGCCTAATACTCGCCCAGTCGGTACAACTTCACGCCAGCGGACAAGATCCTCCTCCTCTGCGACGCCTGAAGCACAAGCCGGCGGTTTGCAACGACAGTCTCCAGCCCAGATCCGGAACTATCCTCCGCCGCAACAACTTTTTCAGAACTCATCTACACATCCACCTCCACCCGAGCTACACCGGACTCCTTCGAAGAAGTCCACTTCAATCCACGGACTCGGGAGAAGTCGGGATGTCTCTCCGCCTTCTCCAGTTCAACCTCTCAAACTCAGGGCGAAGTCGGTGAGAAGTCAGGCCAGTCGGGAAGTCTCTCCGCATCCTCAGGCGAAGTCGGTCGCATCCATCGCATCCATCGTCTCAAGGGAACAACTTTGAAGAAGAATCTTCTCCGGTGTTGCCCGAACTACAGTCCGATGTGTTGCGTGCTCTAAATGCATTGCTTGTGGTTCCGCAGGGGATCAGTTCACCACTGTCCTCTCTCCCACACCCGCACCGAACACCCAATGGTATGATTTTCCTCTTCAATTATTGTGGTCTTGTCTTGTGCGAATATAAATGATTGTGGTTTGTCTTGTGCGAATATCTTCTAAGTTGGTCTTGTCTTGTGCGAATAACAATGATTGTGGTCTTGTGGTCTTGTCTTGTGCGAATAGCTTCTAAGTTGGTCTAGTCTTGTGCGAATAACAATGATTGTGGTCTTGTGGTCTTGTCTTGTGCGAATAACAATGATTGTGGTCTTGTCTTGTATTGTTCTCATTTTTGTTGGTTTGTCTTGTGCGAATAGCCATGATTGTGGTCTTGTCTTGTGCGAATAGCAGTGACTGTGGTCTTGTCTTGTATTGTTCTCATTTTTGTTGGTTTGTCTTGTGCGAATAGCCATGATTGTGGTCTTGTCTTGTATTGTACTAAAATTTCTGTTGATCTTACTTATGTTATTGGTTCTCTTGTATGGAGGTTTACTCGTGACAAAGGATCGAAACTTGTTCGGAAGATTACTAAAATTCTTCAAAACAAATTCGAAGGTCCCTTCTACAGCTGGACATGTGTGCCGCGGGACAAACAAGAGAGATATTTCCTTGAGTTCGCGGTAAGGATAGCTCCTTTTTACATAGCTTTCATAGATAGCTTTACATGTCTTCTTTTCACTCACAATAGCTCATTTTTTCTAGAAAACCCACACTTGGGATCCTTTGATAATCGGGACTGTTCAAGCTTACTTTGAGGGAATCTGTCAAAACCGGATCAAAGACATGGTTAGCAGTGTGAGGACTAGTCGAGTTCAACCAAACTGGATTGGTGACACTCTCTGGATTACGATGGAGGATTACTGGGACACTGAAGAAGCACAACAAAGGAGTAAAACCTACTCGATGCCCGTATGTCTGACCGTAACGGCCTAGGTCCTCATGTACACCTCTCAGGGCCAAAGTCATATCGACAGCTTCAAGACGAAATGGTTAAGTAGTTTTTTGCCACTTTCAATTCTTACATAGCTGTTATTTTTAGTTAATCTCTGTTTCTTTGCTAACATTGCAGGTTGAGGAATTGGGAAGAGAAGTCCGACTTGGTGAGGTTTTTATCAAGGCACATACAAAGCCTGATGGTACATATGTTGATCGGAAGGCAGAGAAGATTGCTGGAACTTATGAGAAGACTGTTCAAGAGAGGTTGTCTCAGCTCGAGGCAGAGTCTTTTGCTGTGTCGGATGGAGAATCACGGCCACGGGACCTCACAACAGAAGAATATACAGAAATTTTCCTTGAGGTAACTTTTTAAAAATACCAATACACATTTATAGACTTGTAGTTCACACTATAGTCATCCACTAATCTTAACTTTTCTCTTCCTTTCAAGTCCACTGAGAAAGATACAAGAGGAACACCTTATGGAGTTGGAAGCCTCAAGGACTGCCTTGTCAATGGAAAGCATAAGCAAGCATGTGGCTCTTCTACCTTTGTGGCTCTCGAAGAACAGTTGAAGGAAGCTCAACGAATGATAGAAGAACAGGCTGCTCAACTGCGGAGGCGTGATGCAGAAACAGCTGTGCGTGAAGCTGAGCAATCCAAAGTTATTGCTGCCCGGAAGGACAAGATTGACCATTTATCAATCGTCGAGGAGTTTCGATGCAAAATGATCCGCGGCTTGAGAATTTTGTTGCAAGCAAACAGACAACCACGTAACCTCTTCCCAAGATGATCCAGCTCCAAATCCATCAACCAGCTTAATAGGTTTCTTCTATGTCTTAACTCTTTTTGATGAACTCTCTCACTCTACTCGGATGAACTCTATCTCTTGCTCTTTTGTATGAACTCTATCTCTTGCTCTTTTGTATGAACTCATTGCCACTTTTGTATGAACTCTATCTCTCGCTCTTTTGATTTCTGTAACTTGAACATGTATTGTATTTCAATATTTCGATATTATGTCTTTCCAAATTCGAATCTTTCAATTAAAATTGGTATACAAGAATGAAAAGAAGAGGATAATGGGAATGAAAATAAGAGGATAATGAGAAATTAGTATATGAAACTTTCAAATTTTGAAATCAATATCAGTGGCTAAATAGTCGTAACATACAAATTATGAAATCAACATCAGTGGCCAAATAGTCGTAATGTAGTTTCTAAATAGTCACTACGGTCAGTGACTATATAGCGACTACAACACTTAGTTACTAATTAATCACACTATAGTCGTAATATAGTCGTATTTTAACGACTATGAGATGACTACTTAATGACTATATAATGACTACATTTTTTGGTCGTACAGTAGTCGCTAAAAGACGACTATAAATACGACTACATAAATTAGCGACTATCGATCTCCGACTGCTTGAGTTAGTCGCTATTTGGTCGTAAACGTAGTTTATACGACTACAAAGCGACTAATACTGTAGTCGCTAACCGCCTGTTTTCTTGTAGTGATTTTTTCTAAAGTTTGTATTTGTGTAAATGATGTAACCAAAAACAAGATCATAATATTAACTCAAGAGCTCGAATTTCACACTACGATTAAGACCCAACATAAGCTGTATATAAGGGGTTTCTGACATATTTAGTGGAATAGATTGACTAAAGGTGCGTTTGAAACCGTAGAAGTTGCATAAGTGCGGTGGTAATAAAAAAAAATTGTTGAATCATGAATTTGATAGTAATTGGATTAGAGTGAATAAAATAATCATTCGAAAGTTTAATGGTTTAGTCATGTTATACAGTGCTCAACTTTTGTGTTTTATTTAGCTAGAACGGTGCATGAATCAAAATAATGTACAGTTGATTGTGATGTGTAAAAGAGAATTATTGCAAAGAGGAGTGAGTGGGTATCGTATGCTTACGATGCTGGTACCAATAATTGTACAACCTTGAAACAATTAATTTATTTTTAGTTTTGTGAGATCAAAAGGGGAAATAAAACAAAGGAAGAAATGGGGAAGCTTCATATTTCATATCTACAATGAGAAAGTTCCCATTGGAAAAAGAATCAAAATATTTGTTCTTTTGGGGGAAGAGAGAAAAATAATCCTACTATATTAATTGAGAAGTACAAATTTGAAACCAACCTTAAATGTGTAAAAAATTACATTCAATTGCCATTAGAAATAGATAAAAAAAAAATCATTGATAAAGATAATTAATAATTAATTAATCATCTAATTATCTATTTACACAGATAAATTTAAATGTGAATCCCACCATCATCGGGTTGTATTCTGTTTACCACAGGTTCTATTCTATTTCACAATTCACACCATTATCAAATCCCACACACCGAATATTTATTAAAAAAAACATAGGTACAAAAATGTTAGCCTTTCCATTACCTAAAGATCTGAAGTCTTTAAAAAATTAATAGCTTATTCGCATCAAGATCTGAAGACAAATGGTTATTATTGTCTGATGAACTATGCATGACAGTAAATGTTAGTTGCATATGTTTACTTATTTCACAACTATAGTAATCATGTTTTATCGACAAAGATTTAAATAATTTTATTTATCCTTACATGCAAATATTTTATTGACAAAGGTTTTCACTTTCAATAAACAGTTTTAAAATACAAAATTATTATATAAACCAACCAAATTTACAATCTCAAATAGTTATAGATAACATAATAACATTAAAAACAAATTTACATTACAAAAAAAGTTCAGCCCGTAGTCTACCGCGGGTTAGTACTTAGTACTATATTAATTGAAAATTACAAATATGAAACTAACCTTAAAATGTGTAGAAAAATTACATTCAATATCCATTATAAAAACTCAATAAAGATTAATTAATTAAATAAATAAATATAATTAATTAAAAATAAAAACGCTGACAGATGAAATATAAAAAAATATAGAAAAATAAAAGAAATCTATTCAAATCAAAACTAATTTGTACTTGAAAAAAATTAAAATTAAAAATTAACTGCCAAGATTTTTTAAAAATACGGATAATTTTTTTTCAAGTAGAGTTTATTTTCTTCTTTAATTTTACATTTTCATGCCAATGATTTTAAATAATTATTAGTTAAAATATATATATTGTCTCTCTATAATAAATTATGGACGAAAATTCCAAATATTTAAAAAAAAAAAACAAATCAGTATTTCAAAAAATAAGATTTTATATTCAAGTAGTCAATATAATTATTTTTAATAAATAGATTTAGAAGATTTTGTTAAAATTTCAAATTATGATTAATTGATTAACCTATCATCTTTATTTTATTTTATTTATAAATTGTTTGGAATTTTCATATAATACTTATGATTAATAAAATGCATATTTTTCTGCATATGTTGTGATTTGAATTTTTAAAAACAAAAATATATTACTAGATCTATGAAAATAAAATGTGTGTTTTAATTTTCACATTGGCGGGTTGGTAAAAATAAATTTATATAGCTGATAAATTATAAATTTTATTTGTTTATAATTATAATATTAAAATTACTACTTCATATTTCACAAAATAATGATGCAAAAACAACAAACAAACAATATAAAACTTTAATATACATCAAAAATAAAATACTATTATATTCTAAAATAATTATTATTGAAAAAACATATATAGATTTACAGAACAATTAAAAATAAATATTATCTAAAATAACATAATTAAAAATATATAACAATAACTTTTATTATTCTATTATAATTTTTTATAAAAGGTTAACCCGTGCTTTAAGCACGGGATATTTCCTAGTTAAAAATGAAAATTCAAGCTTGCTTCTATGATCATCTATTCATCACTCTATCTATCTCTCTCTTCCCCTTGAGGACAGTCACAATCTCCCTTAGATTTTATCTCTCTCTCTCAAATCGTAACATAAATCATGACATTTATTACCTGTGGTTCTAACTGTTCTTTTTTCTTTCTTTTTTGCAGTTTAAAAAATCTTTTACTAGTAACCATGTTTTTGCTGTGGAAAACATGTATGACCCTGATTCAATTTCTAATTACTTTAGATTTCTTCAAATATTACTGAAGTTCGTTTTTCATTTTTCTCCCAAAGAATGATGATATTATTGTAGTTAGCTAGGGAAAGTTAAAAGATACTCCCAAAAAATTCATGTTAAATCTTGAAGGTACACACACTAATTAAACACTTGTACGGAAACGAAAAAGAAAAAAAAAAAACACAATGGGGGATTTGATTTGGTTTTGCTTTGTTTGTTTTAAACCCTTTACACATGAGTAGTCTTTTGACCTCTTTTGCAGTCCTTGAAGATGTGTGCATAATCATAATAACGTTTATAGAAGATGGGGGAGTCATGGGACCATGTCACGGTCTAGTGTCAAAGAACAATGTATTTAATTAATATGTTGTAGACGATCATATGATATCGTTTGCTGTATGTGATATGATCATATGATTTAGTCACATGTATATTTTTTGCATAATGTTGACTGAGTTTCCAAACTAGAATCCATGAGATATAACATTTTGAGTAATGAAGAAGCAGGACAAGTTAGAAAAAGAGGGTTTTTTTTTCCATCACATTGCTTAAAACGGCACGTTGTTCAAGAGTGTGTAACTAAAATGGTACGAAGCGTATCATTATTCAAAACAGCACGTTCTTTACGTGTGAGTATGTTGAATGGTTGGAGAAGTGTGGCATTAACCAAAAAACGGCACGTATTCTAAGAGTGTGTTGTGCCTATAGAATGTCATGAAGTGTGAAAACGATGTCTTGCTTTCCTCTAAAAGAGATTTGATGATAGCACAAACAAGATTCGATTTTTGCTCTATCTGTTGGGTTTTACTGGTTATTTCTGAAAATGGGTCGGAGCATTTCCGAACTCCGAAGTCGTCTCTCTTAAAAGGTAAGAAAGAGACAACCTTTGAGTTCTCGTTTCAGTCTGTGATTAGTTACTGGGTAAAGATTGAAACTTTACTTATTTTTTTCTCTCTCAGTGTATTTTAGTACAGAGCCAAAGTGGTTTTGTAGAGTCAATTCCACATAGTTTCACAACTCTGTTAAAAACCAGCTTTTTCTACTCAATGAATTGATTTTAATCAGTTTTAGGAAACCTTACATGTAATCCAATCACTCATAAACAAAACTGAAACAATGTACACACTGTTTTGCATCGCAGGTAAAGTCTTGAAATATGGGGGAAAAATCTTAAGCAAGTTTGGAAGAATGCTTTTCTGTTTTTCTTGTCATCAACGTTTTTTGCTGAGGAACAATACATCAGATAGTGAACCAGATGAGATAATGGGGGAACGAAGTGGTGAAACTATGTGGGAATTTATTGTTGAAGTTATTGGAGAACGGATTTGTGAAGCCATCAGGTAATGCAGTGGAGAACCAATGGGAGTATGAATTGGTGACGTGAGAGGCGACCGTAGAGGTGAGTTTTGCGTTTGGTATAACGCAAGACGCAAACCCACTATTTCAGATGGCTCTGTTGTGCTGTAGATGTGAGCATATGGTTCAGAGGTTGGTTTTGACTTCTCATTCTCTTTCTGAAAATGCTCTTTTGATATCTCCTCTTCACCTTCACTATCTACTTCTGCCATTTTACTTGGAGATTTATAGCCCTCTGAAGAAACCCTTGAACTAAATGCTGGTGTATCTTCGTCAGCATCACATTTTTTAAAGGTGTTCCATGGATTTTCTTGCTTATCTTGAGACATGAATATCATCCTCTCTTGTTCAAGTGTGCCGTCAAGACTGAGCCTGAATATATCATCTGTGTCTGGTTCATGCTTTGTCCCTACCTCACATTCGTGGCGACGAAATGTCAAAGTTCTCCCTGGTGTCCATTCAAATGTCTCATCTACTTTCATTGATTCATTTTCACACTCCTCCAAGTCCAGTGATACTGTATCTTTTGCCATTTCGCCTACTTGTAGCGGTTCTGTTCTGCCATCAATCACCAGCTGGGGCTCCTCCACATTGAACAACTGTCTTTCTTTTGAAAGTTCATGGTCACTGAAGGAACTCCTTGAACTATTATGTGATCTGCCATCAGCATCGTCGTCAAATTCCAGCATTCCCCTTAGCTCAGACTCGTGCAGACGAAATGTTGGAGCTCTTTCTGAAGCCCATTCAAGTGTTTCTTCCTCTTTCATTGATTCATTTTCACATTTCTCCAAGTGCAGCGATGGTCCATCTTTCACCATAACACCATCTTTTAGCTCTTCTGTTTTGTTCTCATCCACTAGCCAGGGCTCCTCCTCATGAGACACAGAAACAACAGATCCATCTCCAACCATCTTGTTTGGCCCAAGCGTTTCATTTGTCTCATATTCAGACCTGACTATGTCAAAAACGGTGTTACTCAACTCTTGTCTTTCGCTTGATCTCTCACACTCATACTGGGAGTGCTCTGTTATAGCATCTTGAGAATCATGAAGCATGACTCTCTCTTCTGATCCTCCATTTTCGTTGAAGGAACTTTGTGAATCGGATTCTGATCTTTCATCAGGATCCTCGTCTGGTTCAAGTATTGTCTCTAGCTCATAATCATGCCTGCAAAATGGTATTCTGTAATTCTCATAGTTGCTTTCATATTCTTCCAAATGCAACCCCGCTCTATCTTCCATAGTCTTTTCCCACGTTCTTTCACCTGCAAATCCGCTTCCTTCTAGATAAACTGTTTCTAGTGTTCCATAGGAACTTTCTAAATTGTCGTTTGGAGACTCCATTTGATGAGATACTAGTACCTCTTCACCTGCCCCACTCGCCTTCTCGAGAGAAACAATAGATCCATCTTCTCCCACCTTGTTCAGCTCAAGAGTTTCGTTTGGCTTGTTTCTAGACTCCCCTAACTCACACCTGATTCTGTCACTGATAGTCATTTCCAACTCTTGGCTTTCTTTGAAATTCTCATAGTTATGCTTGGACTGCTCCTCATGAATCCTAGCTTCAAATAAATGGGCAGGATCGTTCACCAAAGATTTCAGGGAAGACTGTGGTGTAGTTGACATTGCATCTGAATATATGTTTGAGATGTGCTCAATATCTTCGTTGACTGATGTATCCTCAAATGTTTCACTATTGCGTAAGCTGCTGTCATTGATTGAATACCCAATATACTGTGATTTCCCCAAATGCATCCACGGTTTGTCTCCCATGTTTTCTTCCCATGTATGTTCGTCTCCACATTCTTCATTTTCTTGAGTCTCCTCCCATTCGAACTCGTGAGTGTCTCTGGTATCCTCAGACAGTACGCATGTTTCATAGACGTCTTCTTTCTTGTATAGAAGTTCCTTACAATGCGATATTGGTCTCTCTGCAACCCTCTCAGACTGTTCTCTTGTTTCACTCATCCTTTCGTTATTGTATACTGGAACCTCCAGGGACTCACCTGATCCTTGTCCAACTACCTCTTCTGGCTTAATAAGTTCATTCTTCTCATATTCAGACTCTTCTAAATTGTACCTGACTCTTTCAATAATGTTATTATCCATCTCGGTTGACTTTTCTGAATGAGCTTCTTGATGATTCCTTGAAGTCTCTGCAATAGTATCACTTGATGCAGGTTGTTGCTTTCCTAATCTGTGGTTCACCAAAGGTTTCAGATTAGGCTGCAATGCCTCCAATTTTGAATCTAAAAACATGCTAGATATGTTCTTTATGTCTTCTTTAATGCCCTTATCCTCAAATGTTTCCTGACTTCGGCTCAATATAACAGCATCGGTGTTTTTGCAGATTATATCTCCATAATAGTCGTCTAAACAGGGTAGATAATTTCCATCTGGATATATCTCTTCATGACCTTTTGAAGCTGAATCCTGGTGATTAGTAACAGTCTCATCAGCAAAACCCATGCCAGCATCCAGAAAGCTAGGTGAATCCAGGACGGTATCTGCTTTTTTTGGAATAGAGAACTTAAGTACACCGGAACAACTGCCACATCTCACTTGATATCTTTTATGTTTTCTTTGGGGAGACACGTGAGGAAGCTGTAGAAGTTCCAAGCAATAGGAACAAGTAGCAAAAGGCGCACCACCGCCGGAAGGAAGAATATGGCGCTTCACCACCGGATTCCTTTCTCTGACATTCCTTTTTTTGTCCCTGCGAGAGCTCTTCTCCCTACTTGTGTCACTCTTAGAAATTCCTACGGAATGCTTAGAGTATGTGGAGCGATGTGGGGCTGCAGCTGCTTGATAACTACTCTCAGAGTACACAGAACGAATCGGGGTTGTAGAGTTACTGGATTCATATAGATTATGATACTGAAGATCGTGCAGCTGAGACTGAGAAGACCGGGGATAGTACTTTCCATTAGATGTCTCACCTGGAAAACGGGTAGGTGAAGCAACAGAAGATTCTTGGAACGAGCCTTCTCTTCCGTATTGCTTGAATTGGTTTGGTTGATGATGATAATAAGGCTGCTCTGATGCAGAAACGTGAGACCCGTTAAAAGGACTACTGTAGCCATATTCATATGCAGAAGAAGGGGAAGGACTTGCTGGATAGAAAGGAACCCGAGGTGGGTCTTCGTATCTTCCCTCATGTTGTTTCCATTGCGAGTCATTGCTGCGTGAGTTATACGGAGAGCTTCTTGCTGAAGCAAACGCATCAGAATCACCGGTCACACTGAACTCATCAGCCCTTCTCATCCATTCTCTGTGGATATCGGATGTCTCATGCTTGTTAACAGTTTCTGAATGATATCCCCTTTCAACAGAAGGCGATGCCCTTGAGTTGTACTCCCGTTGAATAGGAGTTCTACTACCACCTTCTGCAGATTCTACCTCAGTACTTAAACTATGGTTTTGAGAAGATAGAAGAGCCTTGGGAATAGTGTTTGTGTTATAATTGCCTTCCAGTTCCAAACGTTTTGCTGCATTCAATAAAAGAACACAAGAAACGGAAAACACTTATATGCATGAGGTTGGTTACCTGTTAACGAGATTAGAGAGACTTAAAGAAGGCTATCGTACCATGAAGAATCGAGTCGCATCCACCACATTTGTAGGAAGTCGCATCTAAAGGTTCTTGGAGAAGTTTGTGGCACTCTGGACATCTCACGATTCTGGACTGAGAAGATAATCCGGGAACAGGTTTACTCCTCATGCCTCGGAACATATGCTTCAAGTCTTTACCACTTGTCAACTACAAAGAAAAAAACAGAAAAAAGCACATCAGCTCAAATCCAGAACACGAGTAACCTGCAATAGGAAGAATCAAAGATTTCGAAGAGACAGAGGAAGATGATAAAAAGAGAGAAGTAGTCACACCTTAGAACGGATAATGGAGAGGAGTCTTGGTGAAGGTGATGAATCAGAGGATGGTTCAAGAGTTTTCTTGGTAGAAGATTGGGATCTGCTCTGTTTCTTCTTCTTCTTCATCATGATGGTTTGGTAATTGACTTATCTTTGATGAATGATCTTTTTCTTTTTCTTTCTGGGTATAAAAGTTTGTTGGTGATCTTTCAAGCAAGCAAGTAGCAGGGGAGGAGGTATATAATATGAATCAGATCAGGCACATGAAGTCATGAAGTACAATAACGAATATATAAAATATATGCTTTATAAAAATGAAAATGTGTAATGGTCAAGGTAATGATGCTTTAACAGACTTGTATATACTAGTTTATTTATTAAAAATTTGCTTCTTCTCGTTTTTGTTGTTTGGAAAATTAAGATCTGAGAGTGGAATTGATTATTATCATCACTGGATTTGGAAGTTGAGGTCCAGTTCCTAACTTAACGAATTTGGATTTGAAGAGTCAACTTTGGAGATCGCCAAGAAACACACCTTTATAATTATTTCTAGATCGAATTTGCTTATTTTTAAATTGTTTCTTTGTTTCTATATCAAGAAAGAACGAATCAAAACGTCATGTTAATCATAATTTTTAAAATAAGAAAGAAATCAACGTGCATCTTAGTAATTTGCAAACATAAAGCAGATGGTTATTGTTGACGAAACCATGTTTTGGGTTTGAAAATTAAGTAATTTATTGGTGAATATTTGCGATGGAAAATTCTTTCTTTCTATACCGTGTTTGACGTTTTTTCTTCTTTAGGTTTTCAGATAGAAATAACACAGTGAAATTAGACATAAAATATTAAAAGAATGGATTAAGTCATTAAACAAATATGCACAAGAAGCCATTCGTTTAGTGACCATTTGATAAAAGATGTATCTGCACAAAAGAGCTCTAAAGAAGAAACAGAGCCGTAGCTGCTAATAAACCTTCATCACCAAACTCTTCTTCATCTCCATGTTGTGTTTTCGTCAGCCAGATACAAGATTTTGTCTGAGACAAAGTGTTCATAGGATTTGGCTTACAAAATCAGATCTGTAAGGATAAGATAATCCCAAACAAAGCAACAAAGAACTCATGATACTTACTTCATCCGCAAGTAACTTGTGGTTTTTGACAGAGAATGAAAAACCTAACTCTATTCCGTTGTGTGTGTTGTGTGTTAGAGTTTATGGGTTTTTGAGAAAGAGATCTGCAGCAGCTGCTGTCTTCTTCTGAAGCTCTGAGGTTTCTGCACCAACCAGTTTATCCATTTGTCTTCCATCTTTTAGGAACACTACCGTTGGTGTAGCTTCCACATTCCATTCATTACTAAACTCCTGTGTATTGTTTTTTCACCAACTCAATCTCAAATCCTAAAACAATCGATGATCATTCTTCTCAAAACACAGAAGTTTTTTTAGTTTACTTACAGCGAGTTCTTCGACATCAACCGTTACAAATATCATTGAAGGGTATCTAGAAGCAAGCTCCCTGAATACTGGTTCTATTTTCTTACAAGGTACACACCATGGCGCGCTGAAATTCACCACGAGCTGTTTTTGGTTGAATGATTTAGCCTAGTTACTCAGAAGACTAGATAACAAAAAGCTGAAAATATAAAAATATAATTTGAAAAAAGAAAGCTTACAATCTTGCCATTACTGTTAGCTTCTGTGATCTTTTCTTCCCATTTCTCGATTCTGCTTACCGGATGGACCTTGCCTTTGGACCCGTGTTGGCTTCGGGTTTGAGTCTTGTTTCTGTTGTTGTTGTTGCTGCAGCAGCAGCATATACATGACCATAACTGTAAACACATATATGGACACATATTCTTCATTTTTTTCTCTGAAGCTATGGCTATTAATGAAACATTGAATTGTTACAACATTGGAACATTCATGGATTTTGTCATTTGTGGGACAAAAAGATTTATCAGAAAAAGAATTATATTACCTTTCTACAACAAGGTGTTCTTGCACAACGATTTCCCATCAACTCTTTACACAATCAAATCCAAATTTGCTTCTCATTGGCTCAGCATTCACACCCTGAATCAAATTTCCATCAGACCAAAACGAACATCAAAAACCCTTATGTTTCAATAATCTTTGAAAAATAGAGGTTCAAATGACACATCTCATATAAGAGGTTAATTTGTGACCTTGATCGAATCTATGTATGGAAAAAAAAACAAGGGATTTGAGAGAGTTTATTATTAACCTTTAAATTCTTTCAAATTAGGTGTTTTGGTGTTCTTGTATTGAGAACAGTTTTAGACCTAAAGACGAGAGATTCAATGATCACAATTTTCTGTAGAGGATTCAGAAGGAAAAACAAGAAGAATTCATCAGATAAGGGAGGGAGTCACAAGAAGATTCGATAGAAGCAATGAGAAACGTATATATTTGGTTCTTCGTTGGAAAACTATATCTTCTTTATGATGCAGGTGGTTTTGATGAACCATAATAACAGCTTGCTAATTTTGTAAAATGATGAAATTGGTCAAAGACCTAATAGATATGATAGTCTCATACAGCCTTTTCTGTATTGGTTTCTTTTATGTTTAAACCGGTACTTAACGGAATGACAAAAACATTATCCTTCTTCTAGCCATAACCGGTTTACATAGGATAAATAAAATGCAGCTTTTCTTCTGACAAATTACAAACCCTGAAACAGTAAAATACTCCGAAATTTATTCTGCAAAAGTTTGAAAGTTAGGGTTTTACACAGATTTGTGGTGATGTTCTATATCCACACTGAAGATGTTAAGTTTGTGTGCATGTCTGATACAACCAACTAAGAACTCGGTTTTTCGAGCTTCTCAAGTTCTTCACGCTTCTTTCTTTCCGCTTCTTCAAGTTCAATTTCTTCACGCTCCTTGCTTTCCGCTTCTTCAAGTTCAAGTTCTTCACGCTCCTTTCTTTCAGCTTCTTCAAGTTCCATTTCTTCACGCTGCTTTCTTTCGGCTTCTTGAAGTTCTCTTTCGGCGTCTTCTTCCTCTTCAATTCTGTCAAGATTATCAAACTCTTTGGTTGCAGCCATTGCTTTCACCACAGGATCTCTTAGCTCAGAGATCAAACCACCACCGACTCTGTACTCTTCTTCATCACCAATAAGGAATAAGCGTTGATCAGGACCAGACGCCATTGGAATATCCACTGCCAGTAGCTTCATATCATACTGAGAAATAAACAGACATCAACATCAGAAATACACCAAAACTCGCAGAGAGAGGTTCAGATACCGATATCTTTTACAGTTAGAACAAAAACCGAGTCAAAGAAACAAATGAAGAATAGATAACCAACCAAAGCAAATAATAAGATACAACCCTAGGTTTTGTTATAGAGAACCCCAAACCTCACCAAAATATTCAAGGCCATAAACATCATTAGTTAAAGTGGCATTGTTAATGAACTCTTTACTAAAAGCACCTAACATGGCTTATTTTGAAGGTAACATGGGAAAACTTTCTGGAACAGGTTACTAACAATAATAGTGATAACAATGTGATCAATCTAAGAATAATGTTCTTTACGTAGAGGGAAGGTAGAGAAAGCAAAAACCTGGCCTTTCTTCTTCTTGACTTCGACACTAACGAGGCCCTTTCTCTCAGAACCTTGAACCGGGAATAGGAGAAAGCAACGCTTGTTCCTAATTGATGGCTTGAATTTCTTGAATGTTATGCCACCACCTGACATCACATAAGCACGCAAATCTGATCCTGCTAGAGGAGCACCCATAACTTCAAGAACATCGGCCGCTGTATTGAGCTTCCTCATGGTGATCCTATAGACCTTATCGGGATTTATCGTGAACCTTGCGCGAAGGTATAGTCCCTAGTAACAGATATATACACAGATATAGCAGATATATTACATTGAGCAGTTAAAACTCTATTGAGACCAGAGAAGGAAAATGTAATCATAACAAACCTAAGTTAACAACAATTCTTGATAGGAAGTTGAAGGCTATAAAGTTGAACAAAACAATACAGTTTGCAAAGGAAGATTCACACTTTAAATATGTCATAGCTCTGAGTTCAGAGACCCACCACTGAATCAATCCAAAGTTGTATCTCAAAGTTCGAGTTAATGCAAAAGTTATCAGAGATAAGTACAGAGAAAGCCTAACACTTACAGCAAATGCAACAATGGCAGAGGAGAGAGCAAGGAAGCCGTACTTGGCCATTCCCTCAGAGAGACCCACGAATGTGCTAGCGATTCCAAACATGATCCTCCACAAGAAAATACAAACAAACACAGCTCCTGCTCCAAACACCAAAAGGTTATTCTTCTTCCAAAACGCGTCAACGTGCAACCCTAAAGCCATTCTGTATCTAGCAAAAGTCGAACTAACAGCTTGGATTGGCTTGTCAACAACCTTCCTAGCGAAATTCCCATTGACTTTTCTAAATCCAGAGCTCGAAAACAATCTAAAAGCCGATGCAAAGTTCATATTCACACGGGGCTTAACCAAGGCTACGCCACAATTCTGCAAACTCGGTACGAGCTTAGGACTGGAAAGAATCTGTGACAAACCCACATTTTTCGAAGTGGGTTTCGACAAGAAACTGTGGAAACAAGTCTTAGGCTGAAGCTGAGAAACCCCATTCGAAGGAAGAATCTGGGAAAAGCCAAAGTTTTTCGATATGGGTCTCGACGAAAACGTGTGGAAACCGGAGTTAGGCTGAAGCTGAGAAACTCCATTTGAAGGAAGAGCCGGAGAAGACAAAGCGGAGAGCTTTGACCGGCCCGTTGATGTGACCACGTTAACTCGACTGTAATGCGATTGAACAAGTCTGTGAACTGCTTTGAAATCGGAGGGTTTCACCATCTCTTTTTTAGGGTTTTAGATCGAATCGTAGACAAAGGGTTTCACCAAAAACTATATAATCTCCCTCCTTTAGATTGAGAAAATGCGAGCGAGATAGAGTTCGATTTATGGATCAACGAGTCAGAGCTTGTTGCTTTGATGCCTCGGAGTCAAAACCCGTCACCGGAGCTGATACTACGATGATGACCGGATTGAAGAAATATAGGCCGGGTTGGGCCTAGTCCAGATTCAGCCCATTAAGCTAATAAGAATTTTTAATTTAACTATATACTTTACTTGTATTAGAAATAAAGTTTAATTGTATATGACGACAGTTGACTAACTCAATACAACGAATTTAAAACAAAAAAAGTTCTGAAGAAAAAAAAAAAAAAAAAAAATCAAACAAGTTAGTAATACAGAGGCGAACCTTCTTCGCTCATAGCGAAGTCATTGATTTGAGGAGAAAGGTAGAAGAGGATCGAGATTTGTTCGTCCATTGAAGCAGCATTCTCGTTTTTCAAAAGATCGTTGTTTGATTCTTCGCGCTCCGGTGAGGATTTTGTTCATCTTCATTGTGTGTTTTGTGTTCGAATCAAACACAAAGTTGTTTTGATCGGAATCTGAAATTGTGGTTGCTATGTATCGTTTCTTAGGCGATTGTATATGAAATTGGGAATTGTGGTCTGATGAACACTGAATAGATAGGGTTTTTAGGTAGGGTGAGGTTTGGTCAATTTTGGAATTTGATTTCTTACATGGTTTCCTTTTGGAGATTTTTTTTAGTATGGAAGTGATTTTTGGATACATTTGACTGTGACAATTGTGGTGGTAATGACCTTGTTATATCTGAGAGAAGAGAGAGCTTGTTCATCTGTTGGCACTTTTGCGTTGGATTAGCTTAAGTTTCTATAAAGGAACGGTATTAGTCTTTGTTGGAATCAGATTCTGAAGCGTTTCAGTGTTGTATTGTCGCTGCTTTGAGTTTGTGTTTGATTGGCATGACACAAAATTTTGAAGTTTAGTCATTCAGCTCCATTGTTTGGATTTTCTGGACAGGGTGTTTTATGAAGTTAGATCAATCTTAAAAATTCTTCTTTCTTGGTTATTGATTGATTTCAGCTTGTGACAATTGAAATCTTCCAGCCACATATTATAAGGGAAAATGGACTCCCATAAGAACCTCCAGCCAGGTGGTTATGACTCCAGTAATACCTTCATTTCAAACTCTCGTGGGCCTCCAGAACCAGAGTTTGGTGAAAGTGACGAAGCAGAGTTGGTTTCTGTTTCTTGGAATCAGGATTACAGCTGTTTTGCTGCTGGCACGAGCCATGGTTTTCGTATATATAATTGCCAACCTTTCAAGGAAACTTTCAGGCGAGAGCTCAAGGATGGAGGGTTTAAAATTGTAGAGATGCTTTTCCGGAGTAATATCTTGGCGCTTGTTGGTGGTGGACCTAACTCTCAGTACCCTTCTAATAAAGTCTTGATTTGGGATGATCATCAGAGCCGCTGCATCAGTGAATTTTCTTTTCGGTCGGAAATTCGTGCAGTGAAGTTAAGAAGAGATCGAATTGTTGTTGTTCTTGAGCACAAGATATACGTCTACAATTTTCTGGATCTAAGACTTCTTCATCAGATTGAAAATCTGGCAAATCCAAGAGGACTATGTTGCCTTTCTCATCATATGAATACATCTGTGCTGGCTTGTCCAGGTATTCGTCGAGGACAGGTCCGAGTTGAACATTTTGGGCTTAACATGGTTCAAATCATTAATGCTCATGATTCTAATATCGCGTGCATGACCATGACTTTGGATGGCTTGCTTCTCGCAACTGCCAGTACAAAGGGAACTCTGATTCGAATTTTCAACACAATGGACGGAACTCGTTTGCAAGAGGTCTGGTAACTATGAACTACCTTTCATTTTTCTTAACACCATCAATATTAAGTCACGTTTGATACGGGTTCTGTCTAGGTAAATGGTTGAGCAAACACATCTGTCATGTTTTATTTACTCAGTAGCTGTTAATAACAGTAACGGAATATCCAGAGCATATGCTAGTTTTATATGCTCATTACTAATTAATTAGTCTGGTTAGTGAAATCCAATGCTGATTTTGTTTACAGGTCCGAAGAGGCGTGGACAGAGCAGATATCTACAGTATTGCTCTATCACCAAACGTGCAGTGGCTTGCAGTATCAAGCGACAAGGGGACTGTTCACATCTTCTCTCTTAGAGTGAGGGTCATTAGGGAGGACGCCAACTCCACTGAACATGAGACTTCTTCAAATTCCCTGCAGTCTCTTGTTTCTCCAGCCAGTGGTGCCAACCCCGGTTCGTCATTGTCTTTTCTGAGAGGTAAGGTAGAAATTTAGGAGAACATCTGAAGTGACTGTTACCGTGAAGTACGTTTGATATGCCTTGTTTCTTTTTAAAAATGCTTATGGAGTGAAAGGACAGAAAGTTAAGTTATATTGAGAGAATACATAAGTGAAACTTCCAAGAAATAGCTTTCTTGGTTCATGAAAAAGTCAGTGAGCTTTATAGAAGCCTTGGGAAACCTTGGGAAATTTTATGTGGCACAAAAGTTATTCTTTTTTCCAATTTGTAGCTTTCCTCTAAATTAGCAAATTAAGGAGCAAGTTTCAGTTGGTTAGCTCATGCTTCTGTCTGGTACCTAACATTTTCAGACATTGTTGCAGGAGTTCTACCAAAATATTTCAGCTCGGAATGGTCATTCTCTCAGTTCCATGTACCAGAAGTCACTCAATACTTTGCAGCATTTGGCGCTCAGAACACAATTGCGATTATCGGCATGGACGGAAGGTAACAAAGCTTTTCTAAACTCTCTGAACATATTCACATCATCATCCACAAGTAGTCATATATGTGCTTCCATCACACAAGTTAGAATATCAAAAAACATAAAATAACGAAGAACCACACATCTGATTCATTGGCCTTACAGTTTCTACAGGTGCAATTTCGATCCAGTGAATGGAGGAGAGATGACTCAGCTTGAACATTCCCGTTTCTTGAACTCGTAGAGCGCGAGATAGTCAGAACACGTGCTTGCTTCGATTTTTATGTACATAAAGCATTGGCTCGGTATATAGATTGGTGAAACTGCAATACGTTTTGATACTTCCAAGCTTTACTTGATTGAAGGAATTGTATTCTTGATTGGAACATTGTATATACAAAAGGATTTATGTCTACACTAATTTCTGGAAATCAAACTGCGATCCAACTACGATTATTAATTTCACGTCAGAATGTGGTATGATAAACCGAACATACATGCAAGATGGTGCAGCTTACATGGCCATTGCAATAACTTATTTACTAGAATACAGAACCATGTTCTCCTATGGCAACAAAGAGTCTACTATAGCTTTGAAGACAGGCCAGTCTTGTGGTCGAGAGCAATCATCACTTTTCCAATTGCCTTCCTGTCTTTGAGGTCACCAAATGCAAGATTGGCCTGTAATTCAAACGGTTAGTGTTTTAGTTACATGTTTTGAGTTTTGATGTCATGGTCATGAAGATGATGAATTGATGTTTTTACCTGGGAGAGGCTATAAGTATGAGAGATGTGAATAGTGATCAATCCTCGGGAAAGCCATGAAAGTAACTCTTTGATGGAATCTTCAAGGACACTAGGTTGGTGGATCCTGTAGCTACCCCAGTAAAGACCATGAACCGTCCAGTTCTGCACCAATTGGTTACCACAACTTATGAAGACTTAATTCTCTCAAGTGAAAAAGTTCCTTCTTCTCTAGTAAAAGACAAATCAATTTACCTTAACAAGGGCTATATTAGCAGGAATGACGGGTATTTCACCGCTGGCGAAACCAATCACAAGAATCTGAGCTCCCCAGTTCAGAACTTTCATGGACTCTTTGGTAAGTTTCCCTCCAACAGGATCATATAGAACATCAACTCCTTTAAGCTTTCTTTTCTTGATAAACTCTTTAACACTTGAAATAACATTTTCAGTGCCTAGATCAACAACATGATCCACTCCCATTGACTTCAACAGCTGAATCTTCTCAGTTCCTCTGTTCAAAAAGCAAGAGACTCAAAAAACCAGAACCAAGAATCGAAGTCCATTGAACCCAAAAATGGAAACCAGCATATATATATATATATACCTAGCAACTGCAATAACAATGGCTCCACAAACCTTGCCGATTTGAACAGCTGCAAGACCAACACCACCAGCAGCACCTAGAACCAGTAAGACCTACATCAAAATCAATCGAATCTCTTTCAAGTCTCAACCTTTATTAACTCTATGAACAAGTGCTACATGTGAGAAATGAGATATAATTACTTGGCCAGATGTTAAACGAGCTCTATGAACAAGAGCGACATGAGAAGTCCCAAACGCAACAGGAAGAGCAGCTGCATCAACCATGTCACATCTTTCGGGTACAAGAAACATGCTAGATTGATCGGCGACAATGAACTGAGCAAAGGAACCGAGATCGGCGAAGGAACAAACACGATCTCCGACGCGGAATTTGGTGACGGCGGGACCAATCGCGTCGACGATTCCAGAGTAATCGGAGCCAGGGATGAACGGTAAAGCAGGTTTCTCCTGGTACTTTCCGAGAATCTGAAGGTAATTGGCGTAATTCAAGCTCGTAGCTGTAACTCTGACTCTCACGGCTGTATCTGATTTCAAAGGCGGGATCGGATGAGTCTTGCTCACCTCCACCGGCGATTCTGGACTACCTGGCTTCGTCGCCGTCGGATCTCCCAGTTTCCGGCAAACCAATGCCTCCATCTTTTTTTTTTTTTGCTATCTCTATCTCTCTTCTTCTTCCTTCTCTGGTGAAGAGTGAAGAACTTGAAATGTAACATTACATTATCGTTCAATAAGTATATGACTGAGGGACTTAGAAACGGCGTCGTTCATTTGGCCATATTAAACCGAACCGGACTGTTTTCACACAAAAGTCAACTAAGTTCGTTGGGACCAATTGGATCTGTCGTTGACACAATCTTAGCGGCCAGGAGATTCGTCTCTCGTATCTTGTGGCTATTCCCGTTACGATTTCGCCGACCCTTTAAACCTAATCTTTCACCATGGGTTCCGGAAAAAGGTCGAAGCTTGGATCGTGAGTCCGCTTTCATCCTTTCCTTTTCAAGCTTTGGACTCACCTTAGTTTCCTTACCCTTAAATGTTGAAGCTTTCAATTTTTTGAGGCTTTGGGTTTTTACTTTTTACAGGTCGAAGAAGAAGAAGACGCAAAAGAAGAAGAATGAGAAACAAACTTTCTTAGAGCTTCCTTCTGATCTCTTACAACTGGTAATTTCTCGTCTCTCTTTGAAAGACAACATCGTTGCTTCTGTTGTCTGCAAAACATGGCACAAAGCTTGTGTTTCTCTTCGAGTTGTAGATACATCTCCTTGGCTCGTCTACTTCTCCAAAACAGAGAAATCCTATGAACTTTATGACCCATCAATGCAGAAAACATACATTCTTCAGTTACCTGAGTTATCCTGGTTTTGTTTTTGTTACTCCAAAAATGGTTGGTTACTCATGTACAATGCTAATACTTATCAACTCCTTTTCTTCAATCCGTTTACTCGAGATCGCATACCCGTGCCTCCGCTTTGGACTGCATATGGTCAAATAACGGCTTTCTCTTGTGCTCCTACTTCAACTAGTTGTGTCTTGTTCACAGTCAGTTATGTCTCTCGGAACTATATCACCGTCAAGACATGTTGCGTTAATGCTAACGAGTGGAACACATATGAGTTCGAGAATCGGTTACCAAGAAACTTCAACACTTTTGAGCAGATTGTCTTCTCCAATGGTCTCTTCTACTGCCTCACTAATACCGGATGCTTAGCGACCTTCGACCCATCTTTGAACTCTTGGAATATTCTTCCCGGGCGACCTCCAAAACGTCCTGGAAGCAACGGATGCTTCATGACAGAACACCAAGGAGATATCTTTCTTATTTACATGTACAGACACATGAACCCAACAGTGCTTAAACTTGACATTACAAGCTCTACATGGACTGAGAGGAAAACACTGGGAGGTTTGACAATCTACGCAAGCGGCTTGTCTTCTGTATCGAGAGCTGAGCAGCAGAAGCCGAGTGGAATCAGAAACTGTTTGTGTCTCTCTGTGTTACATGGATTCAAGAGGACTTGCATATGTTATAAGGTTGATGAAGAGAGTAAGATTTGTTTGAAATGGAAAAAACAAAATCCATATGAGAATATCTGGATTGTGCCACCTCAAAATCTCCTTGAGCTCCCTTTTGTTTGATCAACTACTCTAACACAATTATAAAATTACTTTTTCATACTTTGTTTAACTTTTTGAGACATGCTGATAATAGAAAAGGGGAAAAGTCTCAGAATCTGGTAACAGATAAAAACCACTCTTGGTTTTGATCTCACACTCATAACTCATAAGCTGATTAACAATGTTGAGTCCTAAGTGAAACAAAAATTTGAAACAACCAAACAAACAAACCGAACAAATAGAAATGCTAACCATATCAAACTGATGATCAAGCAAAAGAAAGAAAAAAAAAGAAAGAAATCTGCTGCCTATGATAAAACTCTATGCAGTAGAGAACCCAAACTTGCACCTTCCTCCTTTGAACCAGTGCGAAAAAAAAAACAAAAAAGTAGCCGCACACAAACACACAGAACAAGAAAATCCGGCGTCAGGGGAAACAAAAATCAGGTGGTTGGTTAATGATATTGTCTGCTTCACTCAATCATCTGGGCCAAGCAGTGAAACCTGCAGATTAAAAGCAAGCCTGTCATTGTAGTTTAAAATGGTAGAAAGTGCAAAACCACTGTGATTTTCAGAGTCTGAGAAGAGCATTTTAACAAAAAGATTGGACATTTCGGTTAGTTTTTTGCTTACATTGCAATCAAAAGCGTATTTTCGAGCAAGGACTATTGCTGCATTACGTTCTTGTTCTGATTCAAAGGTAAGTATGAAAGTTAGACTCTTTCTTGGTTGCCAGAACAACGCCTTGGTAGGAGTCTTTATATTGTCTCTAACTCCACAAAGCTGAATAATTTTATATACCAAAAAGCCATATAAACTTGTAAGAATCATTCACTTAAGATCAAAGAAATGTTTCTGTGAAGTGGAATGAAGAAAGAGTCTAAGATACCTGCATGGATGTCGAATATATTTCTCTCGCCTTTGAGATCCATCCTCGAGACAGCTTTATCCTTGTCTTTCCAATAGTAAAGATATGAGACCGGGATGCATAGTCCTGTCCATTCATCTGTGATATAACCACCTGAAGCAGAGTTTGAAATGTTCAGCATATCAGAACATGTAAATAAATCAACATTCTGAAATTCTTGAAGACATTGTTGTAACATACGCTGAATTCACTGTTAGATTTTCGCATCAGAGACTCTACGCGTGATTGCAAGGCAGAATCTGCAGTTCAGTAAGCCAGACATTAGCTTTGTTGTCCACTTAATATCTTTTGTATCTGTCTATAGTTTCTGTAATACCAACCAGGATCAACTGGATCATCGGTTGTAACTGTGAATTTTTGTCCATTTGAAAGAATGTCTGCCTGTAAGATCCTCCCTACATCAAATGGTTCTGGAGCATACATCGATTGGATGGCACCTAAGAGCAAAGATATGAACTGCTCAAGCTACACTTCATTAACTAAAAACCAAATGGATGAAGCAAACAGATAGGACCAAATACCAGATATAGCTTCCCTTCGACTAGTTTCACATGCTGCACGATACCACTGGATGGAACAGTTGGAAAGATCAGGAGCATTTTCTGAAGCATTAACACGGATTCTTAAGCAAGAGCCGAGACTTTGTTTGCCTTCCAGAACAAACGGACAGGACTTGGATTCCTCAGCTCTCTTGATTATTGCTATCTTGAATTGTTTGATGGTTGTTGATAAAGACAAGAACAAAGAAGTGAGCAAAGACTAACTCTAGTAAATAAACTTAAAAGTAAATATGTTGAAAACTGAATGCGCACAAAAACATACCTCTTTATGAAGCTTAACAGAGTTCATATACTTCTCTTGGATTCGATTCCTTAAACCATAAAGCTCGTGTTGCATGCCCATCACCTGGATTACAACATGGTCTTTTATAACACAGAGTTCATAACTTTAATGTGGTCATACTAGAGTGCAATGAAATTGATGAAGCACCTTTGTTGGGTGATGCATCCGTTTGATTTGCCTAGCTTCTTGAACCTCCTCAACCAATTTCTCCACATCCTATGAGCTGAAAACATGAGTTGACTAGAAAAAATTACTAAATAAACTATGTATCTGGACTAGGTAGTAATACTAACCGGCCCCTGAGCTCTAGAAGCTTCAGAAATCCGTTCTTGTTCTTCAAATGCCTCTCCAAGTTTCAGCACAACGACTCTTGCAGTTTCAATCTCAGCACAAGCGAATGACTTTTCTTGGTTTACCAGTTTCTTTGCATCTTCTGAAGTCTGTCATCATGAGAGTTACATTAATCAGCTCAAGTCTACACATAATTGCACCAGTATCAATCTATAAATCTAGTAGCAAGACCTGCTTGAGGAAGTTTCCTAGTTTCTTCACTTCAAACTTTTCTTGAATAAGTTCACCTTCATTTTGAGTTAACTTCACAGCTAGAGCTTCAACCTATTCTCAAGACATCACAAATTTGACCCAAGTCACATAAAAACATTAGATCCAGAATGAACAAGGAACTTTTATGTTTTGTCTAAAGAGAAAATGTGAAATGTTAACCATGGAGATAGCTGTCTCCACATCTTCCTTGTTTTGCCCATCCGTGCGTCCTCTCATGTATTCTAAAGCATCCCTTAGCTTCTTCAACATAACATGTCCTTCCAAAGAAGCCACCTCTCTTAATTTAGCCTAAAAGAGGGTTACAAGAAACAGATTTAAACAAAAAGAGAAATGTTGAATAAAAACAGAACAGAGAGCAGCAGCTATGTAGAAAACTAACCTCATCAGCCAAACTAACAGCTGCAGCCAGATTCTTGTCGAATTTACTAGCGAGGTCACGGACCGAAAGCCGCTTGTGCTGATCAGACAAGAGCTCGCTCTCTTTCTCGACGGTCTCTTTCACTGATGGGCCTTTATCATCTTCCTTAGGTTGCTCTACGATCTGGTTATCAGGTCCTAATTTGTACGTTGGAAAATGATCAGAAGAAAAGCTCACATCTACTGATACTGGAACAGCTGATTTAGACAATGTCCCTTCTTCGATTTCAGGACATACTTTAGTCATTTTTTTTCTCGGATCTTTATCTGTTTCAACAACACAAAAGACAAAACGCAAATCAAGAATCATTACATGATTCAATTCAAGAACACGAGACTACTGAATACTATAGAAAATGCAATCAAGATCAAAATGTTTCTAAGTTGTTTTATTGATCTGAATTGGAAGAAATTAAGCTTTATCTAAGGACCAAGACATAACAAGAAATGCGTTACACTAAATTGAGAATGTCTAAACTTCTGCAACCAAACATCGACGTCATGAAACAGGAAACGACAAAAACTCAGGAGAAAAGCAAGTAAAATGAATCAAACTTAAAACACACAACACAAACTTACGGATATACACTCAAGACCAAGAAACAGAGAGAAGAATCTCAAGAATGGAAGAACAAAGAAGAAGAAGAAGAATAAAGACAGACAACAGCTGGATCTTTAGTCTCTGTCTCTCTAGTCTTGGTCGTCGTTTGGCATCTTTTTTTTCTTTTTTAGCTTTTACAAAAGCGTCAAAGACGACAGGATAAATGAGCAATGCAGAGAGAAGCAAAAAAAGAAAGAAAAAAATAAAGAGGCACTTTTGTTTCTCTCTCTCTCTCCTCAGAACTGCTTCTTCTTCTTCGTCTTTCTCTCACTCTCTCTTTCTCTTTCACACCATCATCATCGTTACCAAAGAGTGCAAAAAAAAAGAAGAAACGATTATTTTGTTGACAGTAAGTGTGTCTGGGTCTTTTTGGTTTGTTGGATTGGGTAAAAGCAACGACGCGCTGTTTACATTGCGTTTATACCACGGACCCTTTAGCATTTTGTTGTCGATCTAATTCGTAATTATGAGATGACCCTATCCCTTTAACCACCATTGTAATTATTATCTATAGCCCACCTGGTTTATTTCTTTTGCACCTTAAGCAAATAATCTAATACTAAGATACTAAACTCACAAATCGAATATATAAAGAGTTAGAAAAAAAATACATCATTACTGGTTTTGACTAAAGGTCATATTAGTGACTTTTTTGTTTTGGTTTAATATTAGTTTTGAGGTGGTATTAGAAAATAAAACATGCATTAGCGAGACATATAAACGAAATAATCATTGATATATCAAATCTCGAACAAAAACAGCCGGATATATATGTCAAATCCTTCTACAACATGTAATGCCATAAACTAAAATTAGGTGATCTCGATTACTTAACTATTGTATATAACAAATATGCAAAAGCATATCGAAAGTTACCAACATTATAAAATAAAAATGGGAAAGGGAAAAGGAAGTTAACAACCATTATTGGGGAGAGGTGAGATATACTGTAACATTTGGCGTGTAGTCATGAGTACTACATTTGGTGGAATCTATGTTTTTTGTTGAAAGGTCAAAACTTGATTAGTTACTTTTCCCTTAAATGTAGCTAGCTATCTTAGTATCTTACGCGTTAACATCATCACGAGTTATATTTAGAATTACTAGTTTAATGCATGGAAAGTTAAATTCGTCTCTAACCAATAGTATATTAAAGTGAGCTTTTATTTCATTGAATCGTGTGTGGCACATATTTTTATCAACTGGTATAAACTCAGTGGCATAGCAATCGCTTTTACACTACGAGTAATTTTGTAAAAATATAAACCATCTCTTTTGTTATATTGACTGAATTAAACAAGTAGTTAGGTTGATGATTATTAATTTCGTGGCCCATGCATGGTTGTTTAATTCGATAATCCATCACGCCTGTTATCATGTTTGGACAAATAAACAGAACAATTGGACAAAATATCATTAAGACCAGTAGTAGAGTGGGGCTATCCATAATCAATAAAATAATATTAAGGAATTTCCTTGATTAAATTCCTAAAGGATAATATTCTATTTTCAATAAAGTGTCAAAAAAAAGGCTAAGCAGAGCATGTGATACATTTCAGGTCACGTTAACATGGAATAGATGGATGGTTCAAACATCATAATCGCACTTTTACTTTCTGTTTGTGGTATAACAAGTGACAGTACTATATATAATGAAAGATGCAATTGACTTTAATTAGATATCAATCAATATACTCTTGTTTGTGGTATAACAAGAGACAGTACTATATTATTTTATTTTAGTTTTGTAAGCTGTAAAGTATTATTTCTTACTTAGTTAATTAGGAGATTTGCTACCATAACCTATAATTTATTAGAAATCACCAAAGTAGCCTATCAAGATTTTTTGAAAATTTCAGTACACATTTTTACGATATTATCTTTCTACATATTATTCATTTTCCTTCTTAACTACATAACTAATAAATATTTTAAAAATCATTCTTTAAAATATTAAATATTCATAATTATTATTTAACAAAATTTAGAAAAGGAAATAACAAATTAAACTAATCATCAAAATTTTAAAATGAAAATCCTTTAAACAAATCAAATGGAAAATAAAATAATTAAAAAGAAAAAGAATAGTTTAAAATTTTGAAAAAAAAAAAAAAATAATAGTCACACATATTCAACCCATCGAAAATGGCTACATCCACTTTTCAACTTCAAAAATATTAAGTATATTTAGTCTTCAAACATTTTGCAGACTAACCAAATATATGCGTATGTTCGGCAGACTTCTAAAATAAACTCAGCGAACTTCTAAATAATTTTGACGAGTTGGTTTGCCAGTCTTTTTCAACGATCACCGACTCTATCGAAAAATTTTTCACCGAAAAATTCTTTTGCCAATTAGCCTTTTGATCCGTTAGATTATGTTGGAAATAAGTCGAAAGATAAATGTGAACAAGTAATAATTTTTTTGGCTTTAAGAATCAAAAGAAGAGAAAAAAAAAATTAAACAAAGAATAATGATCTTAAATGGAGAAATAAAAATAAGCTTTCTTCTTGTAAAGTTATGAGAGAAGTGCAGCAGGAGTTTGTATTTATACATTAAAAATCAATAACATAATAATAATTTGTTTATAGTTTTGAAATTGTTTTTAAATTAATTTAATTGTAATTTTAAAATGATTTAAAGAGTAATTAATACACTTTTTAGTTTTGTTTTCAAACCAAATTTTTATTAAGGGTAGATTTGGAATTAAAAAAATCTGGATACAAAATGTGAGTTATTTAAAGAATAAAAAATTAATTGGGTTATCATAGTTATTTCTTATTAAAAGGAGGTTATCCTGGATAAATTTGTCTAGCGAATTCCTAGATAATAACCCTTTTTGTGCCTTAATGATGTGTTTGTGTCATCTATGACTATAATTAACTCTGAGCATTAAGCATATGCATTGGGTCCAAGTAGAATCCAATGATACCAAACCTACTCGCCATCACTTTTTTTTCACTTCTTCTCTTCTTTTCTCCTTTCTTCTTTTGTTGGCTTTTACTTATTGTCTAGGACGACCACTCATTTTAATAGGATCTGACGATTATTTTTGATAAAGCAACAACTGCATTTGTGTTTAAAGTTTGTTGATGATGATAATTTTTTTTTTCCATACGATTGGATCAGTTAGTTTGTTGCGTAGACAAAAATGGTCTGAAAGAACGTATGAAGAGGATGACATGAAATTTTCTCTGCCACACCTTCAAGTGAGTCTTAGCTTGTTGATACTCTCAATGAGCTCACCTTGATGAGGAGACTCTCTTTAGCCATGAACGTTATATAAGTTTTGATTCCAGAACTCCTTATTACCATGACATTGATTCCAATGTGTTGGTTGTATTTATCAAGAGCCAACTTCACAATACTATATTTATTAGGACTCAGACCCCCGCGATGTCGCGGGGAAAATATTTTAGAAAAAGTAAAGAAAATTAAATTTTAAAATTATACATTATAAAATCATTTGAGTGTAATAGAATAGTTTGAATACATAAACTGTTACTAAAAACACAACCATCAAAATGAAAACTTATATAAAAAAAAACTATTTAGAATAGACGCAACTTTGCAAAAAACATTGTTTGAAGTATTATAAATATAAAAGATATCTTATGAAAATTTATGGTAAAAGAGCCACAATTAAAAAAATTATTATGACAAAGTAATCCTAACTGAGAATATTGAACTAATGGCTGTAATGAGTAATAGTAATTTTCTATTAAATAATTAAAATTAAAAATATATTTTATAATGAGTGAAAAAATTAAAATTAAAATGCACAACTTTAGAAAACAAAATAAAACAAAATTTAAATATTAAAAGTTTTTAACCAAAGTTACGATCAATAGACACAATTATAAATTCTATATAAAGCTTTATTAAATTTATATATTGCTATAATCATTTCTAAAATTTTAGTTATATTATAGAATAACGTTGAATATTAGGTATTAATATTTAAATTATTTAGATTCAATATAAAACGAAAAATTTGTTTCAACGAACAATGATTTGTTGTGGTATAATTAAAAGGTTGCAACAATTCTTTTAAATATATTTTAGTTATTTAAAAATTAAAACTAATAAATAATAATTTATGAAGAGGTTATCCAAGTGGTGTGATCTTAAATATTAAATATGCCAATATTGTAATGGTTCAATTAAACGGCTAAAATATATATTTTAATATATTAAAATTAATAATTTATGAACATGTATACTTAGAGATTGAATATAATTAAATATTACAACGATTCATAAAATATATCAAACTGCAATAAATTTCTCAGAGTGATGAGATTTCATTTCTAACAAATTTCTCTTTTAACTAATACAAATAAAAAGAAAATCTGAATACAATGATGAGAAGTCAGTTATATATAATTTTTTTAAGATATGAACATTTGAATTGACACAATTGTTTGTAAGAGACACAACTCTACATTTAACAGATAGATAAAACTTTTTAGAGAGACGCAACCGTTGTAATTTTATGTTAAAAAACAGTAAAAGATAAAATATTTTATGAAAAGATACGACGAAAAATTGTAACTGTTGTTGGCATTTATTCAGATTGTTATAACATGTATACTTAGAGATTGAATCTATATTATTATTTTCACAGCATTTTTGAGAATAAGGCTTGGAGTTCAAAAGTATTTACAACCAATGCCATTACCATTAAAATACTTTAAAAAAAAATAAAACAAGAAATCGAAATATGCAAAAAAGGGTATGTTAATTAAATATGCCCCTCCGACAAAAAAAGAATTAAATATTCTCTTATCAATCCAGTATAATTTTCCTAAATGATCCCACTCTAAACATAATTTTCTGCAAAACTAAACAAAATTTTTTGCTTTTACTCTATATTCATTTCAATCAATCATATCCAATTACTTCAAATTTTTATATTTAAAAGAAAATTCCTCCAGATTTTCCAGTCTTTAATATATAGAAAATCTAAAGAGTTCCTCTACTAAATGTAAAATATTTAATCTATAACAAGATTTAAAGTAACATTACCAAATAAAACCCCTAAAAAATACATAAAACAAAAAAATCTTAAATTCCTAAACAGTCAGATTTCTGTATAGCAATGAATTTTTATAAATGTTTTAAATATATTATTTAATAAACTTTAATAAATTTAAATTATTATGGGACGGATTAGGATCGATATTTCTATAAATTTAAAATGTCAATAATCCATCGCTACGACCATCGATATTTTATACTAAAAAGTAATAAATTTCTATACTAAAAAGTAATAAATTTCTAAAGATATAATTTAAATTGAATATAGGGCTGTGGTGTACCGTTAAAAGATGGTCCTTACAATTAAGTCTATCGAGATTACGAATTTTAGTAAGGTATGTTTGCGGTTGGCGGGTTGTCCCAAAAACTACAAATATAAGATTAAAATAAATATATTATTTTAATCTATATTACCAAATAAAATCCCTAAAAAATACATAAAACAAAAAAAATCTTAAATTCCTAAACAGTCATTCTGTATAACAATTAATTTTTATAAATGTTTTAAATATATTATTTAATAAACTTTAATAAATTTAAATTATTATGGGACGGGTTATGATCAATATTCTTATAAATTAAAAATGTCAATAATCCATCGCTACGACCATCGGTATTTTATACTAAAAAGTAAGAAATTTATATACGAAAAAGTAATAAATTTCTAAAGATATAATTTATATAGAAAATATAGGGCTGTGGTGTACCGTTAAAAGATGGTCCTTACAATTAAGTCTATCGAGATTACGGATTTTAGCAAGGTATGTTTGCGGTTGGCGGGTTATCCCAAAAACTACAAATATAAGATTAAAACAAATATATTATTTTAATCTATATTACCAAATAAAATCGCTAAAATATACATAAAACAAAAATCTTAAATTCCTAAACAGTCAGATTTCTGTATAGCAATTAATTTTTATAAATCTTTTAAATATATTATTTAATAAACTTTAATAAATTTAAATTATTATGGGACGGGTTATGATCTATATTCTTATAAATTTAAAATATTAATAATCCATCGCTACGACCATCGGTATTTTATACTAAAAAGTTATAAAATTCTATACTAAAAAATAATAAATTTCGAAAGATATAATTTATATAGAAAATATAGGGCTGTGGTGTACCATTAAAAGATGGTCCTTACAATTAAGTCTATCTAGATTATGGATTTTAGCAAGGTATGTCTGTGGTTGGCGGGTTGTCCCAAAAACTACAAATATAAGATTAAAATAAATTTATTATATATAAATATTTTTTTTTTATAGTTATGTAATTATAATACGTGAAATATGTGATAATGTGAGGAAATTTAATTTATACCAATTAAGATATTTACAAAATATCAACATTATAAGTTATTTTAAAATTTCTTTATTTTTTCTTTGCCACTAAATTTTTTAAGAATAATTAATATAAAATTTAGGTTGAGAATATGCTTGGGCATAACTTTAACGACCATGATCTTAGCGGGTTGACCCGCTGCAGTCCAAGAAAAAAGAAATGTGGACCGACTTGTTTGACACATCTATATACATGATTATTATAAACAAACTGGTACAACTTAATAATATAAGCGGATATTAATAAGTTTTGTGAATATATTTTTTATCTTGGATTGGTGAAATTAATTTATAAAAAAATAAATTATTGTGCTGTATATAAACCGCATATTAAATTGTAGAATTAACAATCAAGATACAATTATACAATCTTAATTTAAAATAAAACGTAAAAAATTAACTAATAATTACAATTTGAAATTTAATGATTTTAGTAAAAAAAATAATTGCGTGGTGTAACGCGAGTTAAAATCTAGTATAATTAAATATTACAACGATTCATAAAATACATCAAACTGCAATAAATTTCTTAAGAGTGATGAGACTTCATTTCTAACAAATTCTCTTTTGATTAATACAAATAAAAAGAAAATTTAAATACAATGATGAGAAGTTAGTTATATATAAATTTTTAAAAATATGAGATTTTAAATAGACATAACTGTTTGTAAGAGACACAACTCTATGTTTAACAAATGCAACTTTTTAAAGAAACGCAACCGACCAACCGTTATAATTTTCTGTATAAAAAAAATATAATTTTTATGAAAAGGTACAACAAAAAATTGCAATTTTACTGACATTTAGATTGTTGTTATTATATAGATTAATTACATGCATGCACCCATTTTATACGTTTGTTTTTAGTACTCAATAAAGAAGTGGGTTTGGTGGGCTTTGTGAGCAGTAGGGGTTTAATAAGCCCATACGATCACCTGATTAAGAAAAAAAAAAAAAAAGTATGACGTGGCAGAAGATCATTGGTTGAAAAAAGAGATTGGCGGGTGAAGTTGTTGGATGTACCGTCGACGAATCTAGGGTTTTAATGAGCCACCGTGTTTCGATTTTATCATCACATATCTCACCTGTCTCCGCCGTCATGGCTTCCGAGAAAGAAGCTGCTCTCGCTGCCGCCACTCCTTCCGACGATTCTCCCACCATGTAAAACCTTCCCTCCCTGTTACGATTTTAATTTTGTTGCTCATCCTTCTCTGGTCGATTTGTTAGTAGATCATCAGTTGAAACGCTTAAAGCTGCGATTTTTTCCAATGATTAGATGAAATTAATAATTTTTATTTGAATTTGGATATATTTTCTGTAGCTTTAATTATTGTTCTTGAAGTAATGGGATGTCCTTTGTGATGTAGCTGAAACTGTTGCACAACTGTTGAAACTGCAATATTATTTTTGTTTAATTTTGTAGTAGTGACTGACTTGAGAGAGTTTTGTGAGAAGAAGCTCATTTTGATTTATATGTTTGTTCATTTCCATATAGCCTATTTGTTTGTAGATATTAGTTTGAATTGTTTTTGTTGAGCTGAATTGATGATGTTGTAACATGCAGATTTGACAAGATCATTAGCAAAGCAATCCCATCCACCGTCGTTTTTGAGGATGACAAGGTTCTTTTATAACCCTTTTGATAGGCTTTATCCTATTTTCTGCTCATCTAGACTCTAGAGATACTCTAAGTAACTAGCTCAGTCTGCTTACCATTTGAAGCATTCTATGAATTTCAAATATAAAGATGGCCTCTGCTTGACTATGTTTTTTTAGTTTCTTTTGCCATGATAATGTCAGTGTTAACAACCGAAATTTGTTTCTTAATATCTTTACCACTTTAAAACTTGTCAGTAGTTTGTACATACTTCATTAACTGTTCCTGGCATGTTTGTTAAAATCATGTTCATTGCAGGTTCTAGCTTTTAGGGACATAACGCCTCAGGGTCCTGTTCACATCCTCCTTATTCCTAAAGTGAGGGATGGCCTAACTGGCCTCTCTAAGGTACCTATTTCTTCACTTTTCACCTCTCAAAATTGAACTCTCTCAAACAAAATCCAGACAGAAGTGTAAAAGCGTGGCAGTTGTTAGTTAGACTCGATCCCATTAAGAAAACACAATACTAAACAATGTATTGTTCTTTTACTGCAGGCTGAGGAAAGGCACATCGACATCTTGGGCCGCCTTCTCTACACTGCCAAGCTTGTAGCAAAACAAGAAGGCCTAGCAAAGGGTTTCAGAATTGTTATCAATGATGGTCCTCAAGGCTGTATGTATTTACTTTTTATATATAGCTCCACTTCTTCAATTAGCCTTTATCATATTCGACACATGAAAATAAAGAGACATCATGATTGATGATGTTTCTCACATTCTTCTGGTTTTGCAGGTCAATCGGTGTATCACATTCATGTTCATCTCATTGGAGGACGCCAAATGAACTGGCCTCCTGGCTAAAAGATCTTCTTGAAGTGGATTGTTGTCCTGATAATAAGATTCAGAGGGACGCTTTGAGTTTGCTCCCGTCTTCTTCTACTCTCTAATCTCTATAAATAAAATAAAATAAGCTTGGGACATGACCTTTTTGATTGTAATGCAAGACCTTGTTTTATGTTATGAAAAGGATGTTTTTACTATTTTCTCTTCTGGAATCTTGTGCTTGCTTTATTTCTATTGTTGACTCTGTAAAAACTGACTGCGTGTTAAAAAAATTCAATGATAGAAAAAGCTTGTACCTTTTGAGAAACCGGAGAGCCCATCTTTGAGGAAACCAGAGACGCATGAATTGACCATTTAAACGTCAACTACGTGTTCATGAGCATCTAAGCATTTTTAGTTTATAAAAGGTTGGTAGCGTTCACGTCTTTGCTATTTTCGTGTCTACATAGAGCTTCTCGTTGTCTGCAGAGAAAGATTTGGTTGGTTTTTGTTTATTTTCATCTGATTCAGCTCTAATCGCATTTGAATGTTCACAACATACGCTAGTTGGACTTTTTCTTTTTAAGTCATCTCACGAGAATCATATCGCTCATCGTACACCAAGTTCATGGCAGAGGGGAAACCAAGTAAGAGCCTGACCAGCAGAGGTTCATTCAAGAACAAGAATCCGTTTAGCCGTGTGAAGGACGAAGAGGACAACAAAAACAAGACAGGATTGTCGATGAGGAAGTCATGGTCGACGGATTCGCTTGGTCTGCTCAGCAACAGCAACCGGTTGGGGAAGACGATCTGTATCTGTGCCCCTACAAAGCATGAAGGCTCATTCCGTTGCAGGCTTCACCGTTCATCAGCCACAAGCCATGGTGCAGCTGCAATGCAACTTCATCTCCCAAAGCCCTTGCTTTCTTCTCGTCGTCTTGATGACCAATAATGTCTTGTTCACAAAACCAATAATGTCACGTAGTCTCTCGGGGTCCTGATTTTGTTGAAGCTTGCTTTTTCTTTCCATGTGATGCATCCGTCTGGTATTTATTTGTTCATATAATGTATGTTTGTGTACGTTAAAACTTCTTTTAGTTGCTTTTTTGGTGGTGGAAAGGTCACGTATATATACATTTCTTGACAAAATTATACTTCGAGAATAAGATTGTTAAGAGAGAACACAAAAGTTTCAAAATTTGTTTAATCCTTTCATTAGTACACAATGCTACAAGTGTCTGAAGGTTTTCCCTGTTAACAAGCGAAAACTAATGGTAAATGACATTCATATATTATGGAACTGATCATTAATTTCTCCATTTAGCTATGACCAATTCGCAGTGTCTTCACATGCCTCTTAATCTTTAAGAACCGCCGAATACCTGAATCAGCAGAAAAGAATAGACAACACCATCAATTTGATAACATATGCATGTAAATGACTACTGCTAATCCTGAACAGCCAATGAAAACCATAGTGGGGTCAGATATATATGATAGATTCGGGTTGGAAAGCTGAACACAGATACATAAGAGTCTAACCAGCACACTAGATATTAGTAATCAGTTAAGCTTAAGATATAACCGGCTGACTATGCATACTGATTTGAGCCATTAGGAATACCAATGAGGCTATAAGCACAAGTTGGACTAGCAATGCATTAGTTCAACAGAATTGAAAGTGGGCACGATAAGCAGCTACAATATATGCTGACATTGATCTACCCCAGCTAAGCAGCTACTATATATGCTGTTATGTAGACGACCTGTGATGCTTCTCACTTAATTCTACTAAAGAAAAACTTATTTGTTCTTCAAACATAAGAGAAAGAGTACTGACCGATGCTAGGACATCCGTGGAGAGCCCAGGCTTGCTCTGAGATGTCTCATTTTTAATAGAATTCTTCTGTCTAAACTGGCGAATCACCCTCTGTGGAAAGACTGGTGCTGCTTCAGCATTGCTACCCGATTCTTCCCGAATCTTTCGTTTCTGCCCACCGCAAAAACAGAAACATTACAAACTAAATATCAAGTTAGACTAGTGAGATTTACAGAGAGAGAAACTAACAATAGAATTCCTCTTAACTAGAGGGCCTATAAGTCAACTCTAGAAGTTTTGATAGCAAATATAAAGAGATCACAAGCTAATAAATTATCAGACAAGCAGACATCGACCATATAAGAAAAGAGTATTTTAGCACCTTTTCCATTCGTGCATCTATCTCGGTCATGGCACGCGACTTCTCTATTTTAGATAGATAAAAGTCCTTCTCTCTCTTTGCAGCAGAAAGAACCATGTTTAGTTTCTGTTCCCGTATAGCACTTTTGTATGCTGCACAACGCAATCCCTTTGTAGATTAGAGATCATATAAAAAAAGTAAATGGTCAAGAAGTTCAGGAGGAGAAGTTGTGAGGTTCAGAATACCGATTTCTTCAGTAAGATCATCCCATTTAAATTTGGTCAAGTACTTGATGTTCCAAATATCATAGTATATTGATGACTTCTTTTTCCCCCCTGAGAAAAGAAGACAACAAACGTTAACAATCACTTAAGTTTAGAATTTAACCTGTTGTAAACTACACATACTGATATTGAATCATTAGGAATACCAATTTGTTCTCCATTAAGCATATCTGCAACCCGTTTAGCTACACGTTTCTTAGTAAACTCCACCCACCTACAGTCAATGAACAAAATAAGATATTAAAAAGTATCCAAATTATCAATGTGGAGAAGTGTTTTGAACCCATATCTTTAAACATACCCTTCAGAAAACATTTGCCCACGAAATCCACCAGCCTTCTTACGGTACACTTGTGCATCAGGATCTGAATAGAAAATTGACTAATGTATCAGCTAATTTCGAAAACACAGAATGACCAAGACGTGTTTTTAACATTAAACAAGGACTCAAAAAGTATTAAAAAAAAAAAAAAACTCACTTTCAGGTGCAAGATAAATCCTTCCAAGTTCTCCAAATTGAGCGAGAATCTGACGAAGTCTAACGTGATCCATGTGTGGTGGGATACGACTCAAGTAGCAAACCCCTCTATTGTCAGCTTTAGAAGCTTCCTTAAGCAGTTTCTCTTTCAACTTCTTCTTCTTCCTATCAGCCTTTTGACTACTCTTCATTGTTTCCTTCGACACCTCCTCCTGGGAATTCCCATTCGTAAGCTCGTTAGATTCCTCACTCTGCATCCTTCTTCAACAGCTGCTGAAACCATCACACAAAAAAACAATTCTTCAGATGACTATACAACAAAGTATGAATTTTTTTTATGTATATCAAATCTACAATTGCATAAATGTGTGGAATTTTCAATTCTTAACTTGCAGATGAAAGAGGCCCTCTCAAACCCTAGACAACCGAATCAACAAAATTTAATTACGGGACCTCCCTCTAATCGGGATTTTGGGAGATGATTATGAAACAAGATGAATCTTCAACAAAAATCTATAATTTTTCGTCGTTTCTACAAGAAAGCCGGAAACTTTACCCTAAGTAAGCAAGTAAGAAGAAGACGAAGCTAGCGACGTCGGCGAACTCTGTTCGGAAGATGAAGAAGACGATGTGTAAAGCTTGTTTTAGGGTTAAAAATAAATTCGGTTCAGGTATAAAACCGGTATTTCGGTATCTGGTTATTTTTCGGTTATTTAAATACAAACCGGTCTATCACTTATGGATGATGTTTTTTATTTATTACTCCCTCTGTCCCACAAAGATTGATGTTTTAGGATATTTTTTTGTCCTACAAAGATTGATGTTTTGTATACTTCAAGAAGTAATCATTGAAAATATTTAAAATCTTGAATTATTATTGGTTTAGAATTAAGCAATATTTTTTTTAATCAAAGGAAAAAATATATTTAAACTTACTAATCATTGTTTTCTTAAAATGTGTAATCTCCCAAAACATCAATCTTTGTAGGACAGAGGGAGTATTATTCAAGTATTCAAAGCCTAGTAGGCTCTGACTAGGCCACTAGCCCGAAGGCGAAGGCGGTAAAAGTGGTTTCTGGAGACCGCATAGCCCAGTGTTAAATTTTTCTATTTTATTTTACCTTCGTTTGTTGGACTTAGACGATCACACTTCTTCCAAATTCAGGATTCCTAGTAGCTATTTTAGTCTTGACTCATTAATGAGAAACATTATATTTGTAATCGATAAGTAAGCTACTCTCTCATTTCTCATTTTTGATCGATCTCTCTCAGTTTGTAATCAGATTAATAGAAAAATCACTATATATGTTTATTCATACATTGTCTCAAGGTCCACACAAGTCGTGGCCTTTGTGCATATCTGCCAATATCAATGTTAAAGAATTCGGCGGGATTCCAAGTCATACTCATTAATCTTGAAATTATTTTTGATTATAATTTAAATTAAAGGAAAATAAAATATTATATTTAAAAAAAATCTTGAAATTATTTAGAAAAATGATTTTATCTTCTGATAAAAAACTTGTAAACCAAATATTATATTTTTTATATCTTGATTTTTTTTTTAAAACTACCATAACTATAATTTTTCCAAAAATATAATATTAATGATTAATTTTTTTATTGTCGGCAAATTTTTATTTGAGAGATTATAATGTTATGGTAAATATAGAAAATATTGATCAATGATATATATATATATATATATATTTATTATAGAAATATTTGGAGTTAGAAGCCTATTATAAATTAATTATTTAATTGGACAGTTAATGCACTAATCCTTATATCAATTTATATCAATAAGAAGTTCACAAGCTATATGAGAGTTACAAAATGCGATAAATACATAATAGTATATTTTAATATTTATTATGTTTCTAATTGTTATTAGTCATTCATTACAATACTAATAATATTATAGAAGTTACAAAAGTGACAATATATAACAGAAGTAAACAATTTCAATTAAATGAAATTTAGTACTTTAAAGATGGATATGATTATTAATATGAGAGTTACAAAAGATGTGATAAAATATGAAATTTACTAAAATATGTAAGAAGATTCACCAAAAATACATTTATTAGTTGTTTTGAGTATTGATTTTTTTAGTTAATATAACTATAAATATATGAAAGGAATTTCAACCTAATCATATATATAAAAGTAAGGTTTCACTCTCTCCTTATTGGTCCATTTAAATTTAATTTTTGAAAATTTAATATTTATTTTTAATTAAACAACACATTTAATCATATATATATTAATGAATACTTTAAATTCATTCTTTACTACTAAATTGTAACTGAAATAATTACATAAATTGTGAATTGACTTTTTCTCTTCCATTCATTTTCATTTAATCACACCATATATATAAGTAAGGTTTCACTCTCTCCTTATTGGTCCATTTAAATTTATTTTTAAAAAATTTAATATTTATTTTTAATTAAACAACACATTTAATCATATACATTAATGCATACTTTAAATTCATTCTTTACTACTAAATTGTAACTGAAATTACATAAATTATGAATTGACTTTTTCTCTTCCATTCATTTTCATTTAATCACACTATTACTTATAATTGTAACTTTTCTAATTTAATTATTTTAGAAATGTAACTTCCATAATTTTTTATCCTATAAATAACATTTCTCACATCCTCCTCCACCATATTCCAAATCCTAAATATTGTCTTTATTTTTTTTATAATGTTCTTGCATAGGTTGAAACTCCAGTTAAGAGTTTGATTATATTTTTTGTTTACTATATATTTTACATTGTTTTGAATTTTATTTTTTCTTTGTATTATGTACTTCTTCTTTTCTTCTGTGTTTTCTTATATTATTTTGATTTAAATTAAATACATATTTATTCTAATATGTATAATAAAATTTTGATGACCATTATAATATTTTGGTTATAACCATCACATAATAAGGGAATCAAGCTAAAGAAAACATCTTAATTCTTTACTTTAGATGTTTGATGTCTCATTCTTTCATTCTCTCATCCTCATCAATTATATCTCAAATCTTTTTTTTTTGTGTGTGTTTGTTGTTGTTGTTGTTGTTTAATAAATCAATTCAAATATCATTGTAAAAGCTTAATTCTATATTATTGGTTTTAGATGTTTTTAAAGGTTTATCTCCATTGTCTATTTTAGATTAACATCTTATAAGTAATCATTTTTTAATATTCTTCTACTATATTCATCCCACAATGTCATGAGGTTGAAAAGATCCATGTCTAATATTCTATTATCTTATAGCACTCAAATTTAAATGCAGTATAATATACAAAAATAATATAATTTTTAAACAATACCATCTAATTAAACCTTCTAAAGATGAAAATATTAGTATGAAATCTAGCACTAGAATATAAATTGATGAGTGAAAAGTAAAAAAAGAAACAAAAAAGATAGAAGTTTTCTTGGAATTTCAAAAAAGTCTTTAGATTGAAGTTCATATGATGTTATAAGAAAACTAATTTAGTTTGTCACTTACAAAATATTAATCTGAATTTTTATGTATGAGTTTATATCAAAAATAAAAATAAATCATGTGCAAGTTTAAAATTTCATCGAACCACTTGGTATTCCTTTATAGAAAAAAACAAAACAAATTAAAAATTTATTTCTAATTAACTCACATTTAATGTCATGTGTAATTCTACATTTAACTCAAATGTAACTCCTACCCACTATTATAAATTTCATTCTTTATTTATCTTTCAAGATAAAATGTCTTTGGTTAAATTTTCATATTTTTATTTTTGTTAGCTATATTTATTTGTATATATATATATAGCTTCTATTTATATTTCTTTAAACTTTGAAATGAGGAATATTTACACATAATATTTTTACACATAGTTACTAATTTTTTTTGATAATTTTGTTTCATACAATTTTACTAGTATACAATCTTAAAATTTATTATTTATTTATGTTATTATTGTTAATATAAAAAGAACAAAATATTGTTTTTATAAATATTCAGAAATATAATAAAAACTATTATGCATGCAACCACACATTGCATGGACTAATATCTAGTTAAATTAATATGAGAGTTACAAAATATGTGATAGAATATGAAATTTAATAAAAAATGTGAGAAGGTTCATGAATAAAAACATTTTTTATTTTTTCAAATATAAATTGGTACCATGAGTCATAGTCTACGACTAATAATATATGATAGCAAAACAAATTACAGTATATTATATATATATATATATTCATTTCTTTCTTTATAAGATATACTTTAGTTTGTTTTAGTTAGAATCAAATTAAAAAATAATGTAATAATCATATCATGTTAATTATTTCTATTAAAGTTAAGAAATAAAAGAGAAAAACATTATTTTGGTCAATATGCTACCTAAATTAAATAATGAATTGAACATCTTATAATCAAGAGAATTTGTTAAAAATACCCTTTTTGATATACCCCTTTTCAAAAATACCATTTTTTGACCATTTTTGTTTTTGTCCTCTTTTAAATTTTAATGACCATTTTACCCTTAGATGAAAAATATTTTAATTAATAAAAAGAAAAACAAACTTTTTACGTCAAAAATATTTCCGACATATTTTCCCGCCAAAAAAAATGTTGTCAAAAAAAATTTGATAAAAATTTCCGACAAAAAAAATTTCCCGCCTAAAAATTTTATAAGATTTTTAAAAGGTTTTATATGGTTTCTACCTTATAAACACCTTATAAAGACTTTTACAATATTTTTTTAAAGAGTTTTAAAAGGTTTTTTAAACCCCTTGTAAACGCTTTTACAAGGTCTTTAAAAGATTTTTAAATGGTTTTTAAAAAGATTTTTAAAAGGTTTTTAAACACCTTGTAAATGTTTTTACAATGTTTTTAAAAACCTTGTAAACGTTTTTATAAAGTTTTTAAAAGTGTTTTAAAAGCATTTACAAGGTTTTTAAAAGGTTTTTAAATACATTGTAAACGCTTTTAAAAGGTTTTTAAAAGGTTTTTAAATACATTGTAAACGCTTTTAAAAGGTTTTTAAATACATTGTAAACGCTTTTAAAAGGTTTTTAAAAGGTTTTTAAAAGCGTTTACAATGTTTTTATAAGGTATAAATTTCAATATTTTTGGCAGAAATTTTTTTCGATTTTTGGCGAAAAAAAAAATAATTTTTGACGGGAAAATTTTCGATTTTGGTGGGAGAAAAAAATTTTGGCGGGATTTTTTTTTATTTTTGGCGGAAAAATATTTTCGATTTTGATGACTGCACATTTTTTCTGTCACTCAAAAAGGGTAATTTGGTTATTTTGTATATAAAGAGGGGTAGTTTTTAAAAAGGGTATGGAAAAAATGGCATTTTTGAATATGCCCCTATAATCAAATTGGACAATAGTGTAACAATCATATCATGTTAATTATTTCTATTAACTTTAAGAAATAAAAGAGAAAATCATTATTTTGGATCATATGCTACATAAATTAAAGAATAAATTGAACATCTTATAATGTAAAATATCAAATTATATGTTGTCTTAAATATAAATATAAATATAGATAATATAATATATGCCATATGAAGTCAATTGAAAAAAACATATCATGTTAATCATTTCTATTGAAGTTAAGAAATAAAAGAAAAATCATTGTTTTTGACAATATGGTACATAAATTAAAGAATAAATTGAACATCTTATAATGTATAATATCAAATTATATTTCATTTTAAATATAAATAATATAATGTATGTCCCATAAAATCAGTTGAAAAAATATACTTAAAATATTAAAGAGAAAATGATACATGTCATAAAAAGAAAAGTGGCAAATGACAATTTTTTTAGTGCTTGTCAAAAGAGAATTTTATTTTATTATATAAGATTCTTACATTTAGGATAGACTGGTAGAGTAAAGTATGTGGTAAACAAGCCAATGATAATTAAACTTTGTAATCATTAATTACAATAAGATAAATGAATACTATTCAGTCGACACAAGAACAAGAACAAAATCTTTCTGGTCCATATTCATTTAATGAAATGTCGGCAATTTTCTATCTTCTATCGGTGTTAGATTCGTGTGCCTTACGCTAATGGATAGTTATTCGCATGTTTACTCTATGATCGGTCTTTTGTTTCTGCAAAGAGCTAAGTGAATGCAACATATATCAGACTTAAAAGAACCTGGTCAATACGGATCGGAATCTTGATTCAAACATTTAGGCTTTCAGAGGAACTATATTTTAATTATGTGTTAAGTGTAAGTTTTGATATAAGAAGATGTTGAAAAAATATTGTGTATTAAGTGTATTATATCCCTATATAAATAAAAGAGAAATACAAAATCGATAATGGGTCAGGTCAATTTTAGAAAAATTACCCGAAATTATGAAATTGGATTCGGGTATAAAATACCCGCTGTATTTATATGGGTTATCGGGTAATATTTAAAACTAAACTTAAATACACTTTCTATAATTGAACCACATTAGTTAGGTGAATATTTTCGTTCTTGTAATTTAGGAAACTAACAATCATTGTCGATTAATATTTAATCTGACAAGAACTTTACCAAAATTTACAAATTAAATCAAACTGGAATATAGCATATACCAGATAATAAAATCTAAGTCGTTTAATGGAAAAATTTCATATTAATTTTCAGAATTAATAACCGATTTTTATGGTAACTTTTTCATATTAATTGTTGAACACACTTCTTTTCTTATAAATATAGAGGATGTGTCAATAGTCAATACTTTGATGATGGTAAGATATTCTCTTCTTATCTCCCGCTCTCTTATCATATGTTATACTAATTTAAGTTTTAAAAGTTTTGTGATATGTACATTACCTCTTCCTCATTTTTAATATGATGGTTGTTCATCTATATCATATTGTAATTTATTTAATTATTTATTTTTTTGAATTACTAAGAGGTTCCGGGCCTAGGCCCGTACATCCCCTCAGGCCAGGGACTAGGCCCGGAACCAGAGCATTTTATATGGTCCCCTCCTAAACACTGTCCTTCGAACCGGCGACCTCTAGACTTTGCCAAAGAGTCTTTACCAATTGAGCTATCAACGCTTGGTTATCATATTGTAATTTATCATATGACTTTTAAATAAATTTGCATATTTTCAATCAATTTGGATAGCTATTTGTTTAATAGAGCATACAACAATTTTTAATCCAATATCATGTATATTAATATTTTTATTATTTTAATGTAAAAGAATATGTAGTTCTATAAAACTCATATGTTATTATGCTAATACAGTTTACTCATTATTTGTTAAACTTATGATAATGTTAAAATATTCTCAGTTTTACTTTATTTTACTGTATTAAAACTCATTATATTACAATTTATTTTTTTCGTCTATTGTTTTATCCAAATTCATTGTATAAATATATAATTTACTGTAATATATATATATATATATTATATATAATTGAATGCACTATACTAAACTAAAAATTTAACACATTTTCAATCCGTTATGGATTGCATGTATATGTAATGGTCCGATCCTAGTTAAGACATTAAAAGCAACGAGAGTTATATATGTCTCTGGTTTTGGAGAACATTACAGTGCCCATAAAGAAGGAAACAGAGCTATTAACAACTAAACATGGAAATCTTATCTCTGATATTGACCAACATGCAAAAGTATGAGTAAGCTGAGATGATCAGTGAGTGCAATCTTTTATCATTCCTTCTGTGTCGAAGCCTTCAAATAAACCATAACTGCTGGAATCCTCATCTCCGTTCAGTGAATGTGGCTTAATGAAATCAGCGAAGAAATCTTCAAAATCCTCTGGGATCACTGGTTCCTGCTCAAAGCTGATCAACTCAGGAAAGTCATAAGGAAAAGGCTGCGTCTGCGGCTTCTGATGCTCTGCTGGAAGTAAACAGTACTGTGGCTGTTGATGAGGAAGAATCGGTGTACATTGCTCTTGTTGTTGCTGCTGAGTATCGACACCATCTTCTTCTTCTTCTTCATTACTGAATAATGCATCAACGTCAAAGAACCTGTCCTCGTCAGACATATCAAACAAGTCTTCTTCGGTGCTGATCAAGTGAGTCATGGCCATCTTGGATCTTGAATCTTGATCACCTTGCGGAGGAGGAGGAGGAGGCAGACTCAGCTCTTCTTCTTGATGTTTAGTAGCGCCAACATTTTCTTCCTCTAGCGTCGTCGTCGTCATGAGAAACTGTTGTTGTGGATAAGGAAAATGATAATAAGGCTGCAGTTGATGACCTTGAGTAGGAGGAGGAGGTGGGAGAATCGGTGCACTTTGCTCTTGCTGTTGCTTCTCAGTTACGACACCATGTTCTTCCTCATAGTTTAATAATTCATTGATGGGGTTAAAGAACCCGTCTTCTTGGGTCATCACCATCCCGGATCTTGAATCTTGAACTTGCGGAGGAGGAGGAGGAGCAAAACTCGGCTGCTGTTGTTGAACGCTACCATTATCTCCCTCTAGCATTCTTATTAATTGCTGATACGCAGAATCATAATGAGGCTGCAGTTGGTGTGAATCTGGCCGGGCTGCCATAAACTGCCATCGATGCGGTCTGTAAGAATCTAGCTGGCCTGGCCAAAACTGTTGTTGATACGCCAAATCACGAGGCTGCGGTTGATACAAATCAAGCGGGGCTGGCTGAAACAGATGTTGTTGTTGATACGCAATATCATGATGAGGCTGCGGTTGATAAGAATCCAAAAGGGCATGCGGTTGATGATACTCAACCTTCTTCTGCCTCTTATTCTCTTCTTCCTCTGCTTTCTTCTGCTTATTTATTGCTTGTGGGCTCCGATAGATCTTGCACATAGAATAGTCCTACGTATACGCACCAACCAAAAGAAAACTCACAATAAAATCAAAAAAAAAAAAAAAAAAAAAAACTTAATAACTTGGGAATCAAGAAACGCATACATACCTTTATAACGTCATCATCAGCAGAAGGACACTGATCAATCCAGTAATCATGCATCAACCAACTAGTTTTTTTGCCATGAGGTCGTTTCCCAACGAAGTATGATAGTGCGGTTTTGTAACCAACGAGGCCTTGCCCAGCGTCAATCTTATTGGAAGCAACTGTTGCGTGCCAGTATCCGCCTTTGGCGACACGTCTCTGCTTTTTGCCATCTTTACCCAACTTGTTCCTCTCCGATATAAAGTACCATTCTGTATCATTAGCCTTCTTGAAGTTTTCTACGTACATATTTCAAAAACATACATAAGTAAACGTAACGTTTGCCCAAAGAGAAAGAAGAGATAAAGTTGATAAAAATAACAAGTAATTAATTTGTTCTACAAGGAGACCACAAACCTGAAAGTTCATCAGGATTGGACTCGTAGATGTTCACGACATGTATAGAAAGGGTGTCCAATAATTCTCTGTTTCCGCCCAAGTAGTCTTGTTTCCGTCCAAGTAACGAGATGACCTCCAAGTCCTTTGGTCTATAGTTGACACCTGGAGGAAAGCAAGGTCTCGTCGAAGGAGAAGAAGACAAACTATGATCATCAGCTGAAGAAGAAGGAATCTCTGACGGTTCCGGTTCCGGCAAGGATCTTTCTTTACGCTTGTTTCTTCCAGGCATTGACATCATCGATCGAGTAACTTTAGACAATCAGATTGAAAAGTACGTAATATGATTTGTAAGAGAAGATTCAACGTAGGTTATGTATCTTTTATTTATAAGGATTGTAATAAGCCCGTGGCCATATATATGAATTTTAATCAAAATTTTGAAAAAGATATACAATTCTATGTATTTGGATTCGAAATAGATTAGATTTAGATATGTTTCGAGACTTATTTGATATTATCTTCGTTCATCAAAATATATTTTAAAACTTTTATCTTTCTTATAATTCAAAACAAAAAGAGAAAAAAAAGAATTGACCGATGCTAGGACATTTGTGGAGACTGGAGAGCTAAGGGTTTGCGCTGAGATGTCTCGTTCTTCTGTGTTTAGAGATTGGTGATCAAGTTCACAAATTTGTTGTTGACGACAGAATTCATCCGGAGTCTGCACATATTTACTCAGAACTCAGGGAAGTAATCCACCGTGCCATTTTAGATGGTTACAAGCCAGAGGATTCGAACAGAACTGCTCCCACTCTCTCTGGCCGGTGTTTAGGATCTGCAGATACATTTTCACAGTGAAAAATTAGCTTTTGAATATGGATTGATGAAACTCCGGCAGGAACAACTCTCCGGATCACAGAGAATCTGAGAGTTGCAGAGATTGCCATTCTTTTTCAAAATGTGTATCAAAAGCTTTCGGTCAGAAAATTATTGTAAGGGATGATATAGTTCGAATTCATCACTTCTCATGCAACGAGTACTGGTGACAACAAGATTCTCAGTTAACCTTAAAAATATAGGTTTCTTTTTCATTAGCTTGGTTTACTCTCTATCGGTGTTGGATTCTGTGTGCTTTACGCTAATGGATAGTTATTCGCATGTTTTACTCTATATATGATCGGTGTTTTGTTTCCGAAATGATTTGTTTACTGAGGATGCAGATGAAGCAACATCAGTCTTAAAAGAACCTGGTCTATAGAGATCTCTTATATCTGTCCATAGCAAAAGCTACACATATTTAGGCTTATAGGAGAAGAAGAAGGTAAATTGTGAATAAGTGTGTCATATCAAGACATTAAAAGCAAGAAAGAAACACATACCTTATGGTTATCGTCACAAGACTCAAACCAGTATTCATGCATTAACGAACACGTTTTCACATCACTTTGCTGCATGCAGATGCTTTTTGTTCTTGCAACGAGTACTGGTGACAATATTCGATACATTGTGTAAAATGTTATACAAAGTGTATATGGAGCCAATGATTGCAATTAGATAGAAAGAAGACCTTTGACTTTGGCCAACGTGTTGAAGAAGAAACAAAACCATGACTGACGAATAACGTAATAGCTACTCTCTGTTTTTTTTTCTCTGGTTTTCATTATTTATGTAGCCAAAACATTTACAAACCGAAGTAGCTAAGTTGCAATTGTCACAGACCAGTTTAGTTTACTTGTGGCTATCTGAATAAAGTCCCAGTGGTGGCCTCTCACATGATATGAGCGAATTAGCATACAATGTAGTTCACAAAATTTATACTTGTAACCAAAATCTTATATAAATCCAAAAAAAAATCTGAACTTTGTTTGTTTGGTGAATTTTTGTTGTAAACGATAAGTGAATATATGCAAACTCGAACCCTCTTCTAGTATAAAGTGCAAATACAAATTATTGGGTTTAAAAAAAAAAAGACAGAGCGATTATCATAAGAATCTACGGAGAAGGAGGAAGTAGAGGAAGAACATATCCATGGTCTTGCTCTCTAATAATAAAGAAGATCCAAGATTTCTGCAGGGTTATCAACACTCTCACCATCTTCGGTTATCGGCAAATGATGAATAACTTGGGGTTCAATCTCCTCGCCAAAGACATGACATAAAACCAAATCAGTATCCGCGACGGTTCGTGGGAGGCTAATCTCATCTATGAACCAATCATATTTTGGAGCTTCTTCTTCATCATAAGATAAACAAGAATCATCAGATCCTTCTTCAATCTCAACGAGACCAAACCGACGGCTGAAGCCAACTAAAGCATCGTTATTCTTGGGATCTAACACATCAGATTCTTGTTCGATTGGTGTCCAGAGATTGTGAGGGTTTACTTGGCTGTCACGTTTCCTGCAAAAATAGTACCAATGCGCTTCTCCCGGATAGCCTGCAAGATAGATAATTCAGTTAGCGCATCAACGGAATAATAAAAGATCCATGGGATGTATATATTATTCTCTCTCACCAGGTAGATCACGAGGATGCTTTGAGAAGAGATCATGACACTCTTGTTCAGGTATCGAACGAGCTTCCATGGGGAGTCCTAAAGCTTTGTTCTTCAAAAAATAGGTTGCAATCTCACAGTTGGAAGGACTAAAGCGGAACCCTGGAGGCAAATATCTGAATATTGGATCCATTCTATATATATGTGTGTAACTCATTATTATCAATCAAGTAATATTACAGCCTCTATAATTGGATCCATTCGATCTCAGCAAACAAAAAAGAGACGAGGAAGAAGAAAGTGGAACTGAGATTGACGCAAACTGAAATTAGAGAATTCTAAAAGCTTGTTTCTTTCTTGAACGGATAAAAAACTTTTGGCTCTCGTTAGATTGGCAATACGTTAGTGCGTTCCTAATACGACAAAGTTTCATATTTCTAATTCGATTTCAATTTCTTGATGTACTGTATAAATAAAATGTAGTTTCCAAAGTCGAAAACGAGGCCCCGTGCTATGCACATGCTTGCTTCTTCACTAACCGTTTATGATATTCACTTATTTTTTTTGTATGAATGTTAAATTATATTCACCAAAAAAACCGTTCTACAGAGTTTTTTAAAACTGGAAGTGAAAAGAGACTGAGTAAATCAAAAACACAAAAGATGAAACTATTTAAACAGGATGGGTATGAAACCAGTACTGCAGACCACTCTCGTAACCGGGGGTGGCCGTTAACGTGAGTAGTCGATTCCGGACTGTCTTGTCGATGAAGCGGCATAAGTTGGAGATTGAGGTGGGGCCTTCGCCATGACGTCGAGCATTGCGTTCCCTCCAAATAGTATGAATCGTAGCCTGAAACACATATCGTAGAACGAACAGATGGGTCCGAGGTGTGGACGAGTCAAGGAGCAGAGTAGCCAACGAGTCCCAGGTCGTGGTAAACCGGCCACCAAGCAAACCCCTAGCCAAGGTCGACCAAACATGTGACGAATAGGAACATGCGAAAAATAGATGGTTTCTAGTTTCCACATGACCTTGGCAGAGAACACAAGCACCGTTTGCTCCTGCATTCCATTGAAGTAGTTTGTCTCCTGTGGAGAGCCTGTTATAAAAAGCAAGCCAGGTGACAAATGATAACTTAGGGGTGGAGTGAGTGAACCAAACACCTTTAGACCAATCCCAAGGAGGGTGATGTAGCCTAATCAGATGCCAGGTATCAAGAGAGGAGAACTTGCTTTTGAAAGAGCCATTACGCTGTTTCCAAAGAGGACGATCCTCACCTTGTTGTTGCACTGAACTACAAAGAGAATGAAGCTCCGTTTCAAGATTGTTTAAAAGGACTGTGCGGTGTCGACGCCTGCGATTTTGTGTCATTGCGTCTGCCACAGAAGACTGACGTGGTATCCCCATGTCTATGCTTCCCCGAGCTCCGAACAGAGCAAATAGTTGTCCCAGAGAACTCCATGTATCAAACCAGAAAGAAGTGGCATGTCCAGTCCTCACCTCTTTTTACAAAGGGTCATTGCCAGAGTCCGGTATTTCAGTATTTTCCTCCACATCCAAGATCCCCCAGCCCCCGAGTCACTAGCAGACCATAAACAACCAGTACGAATCAGATTCTTGTGAACCCACTTCACCCACAAGGAGTCACCCGCAGACACAAGATGGTAGGCTGGAAGTTTGAGAGAGTGAGCTTAGCAAGGATGATAGGGCTTAGTAGGCTGGAAGTTTGAGAGAGTAGCAAGGAGTCACCCACAAGGACCCACTTCACTTATTGCTTGTTTCTTTATAGTTCAATTTACGTTTGAGGTTGTTTTGGTGCTGCGAATGTGTAGGGAAAGTAGACACTCTTTGAGAGAGAAGTGAAACTTGAGCAGCAGCAGACATTTCAAGATTAGGGATGCAGATGAGCTAAATGAATCTTCTGCAACATTAGACTTGAAAGAACCTGGTAAGTGTAATCTCTTTCCATAGCAAAACCTACACACATATATATATTCTAATCGAAATGTTAATTCAGAGGAAAGCAAATGCTGATGAGAAGAAGAAGACACCAGTGTTTTATATCTACATCTTTATATGTGAGAAGTGTATGTTTTGATGACAAAGATAATAAGAGAATGTTGAATAGATTGTGTTACACTTATATCAAGGCAAGAAAAGCAACAAAGACACTATCTCTCTGGTTTTGGAGAACATTGCCGATAAAAGAAACAGAGCAATTAGCAACTAAAAAAACTAGTACATTGAGTGAAACCAAAATGAAGAAAAAGTATGAACAGGATGAGACCACTTAGTGTAACGTTCCATCATTCCTTCTGTGACGAAGCATTAAAAAACAAACCAATATTGTTGGATTCTTCATCTTCATCCAGCAGTGTATATGATGACTTAATGAAGTCAGTCCAGAAACCTTCAAAATCGTCTGCGATCACTTGTTGCTGCTCAAAGCTTATGAACTCAGAAAAGCCATCCAAGTTACAAGGAAAAGGCAACTGCTGCGGTAGCGGCTTCTGATCTTGTGTTGGAAGTTCACAGTACTGTTGTTGCTGAGGCTGCACAACCTCCTCTTTCAATTCGGCTTCTCTTCTCTGAAGCTTCTCATTCTCCTCTTCCTCTGATTTCTTCTTCTTCTTTGCTCCCGTTGGAGTCAGATAAATCTTGCACAAAACATGATCAACCTACACACACCAACCAAAACAAAAACTCACAATCTTAATAACTTGGAACCCAAGAAAGTAAAACACACATACCCTTTTTACCTTATTCTCGTTGTTATCATCTGAAGAAGAAGAAGACTCAAGCCAGTATTCTTGCATTAGCCAATCCCCTTTTACGCCATTTGGTTGTCTCCCACCGTAGTAATCTAGTGTGGTTTTGTAGCCGACTATGCCGTTGCCAGCGTTAATCTTCTTAGCAGCTACTGTTGCGCTCCAGTATCCTCCATTGCTGCCACGTTTCTTCTGTCTTCCGCCTCTGCCTCCGCCATTACCGAGTTTGGTCCTCTCCGAGATAAAGAACCATTCTTTCTCATTCCCCTTTTCATATTTCTCTGTTTTCAATTGTAAAAGAACAGAGCCATTCATACACAGAAACCAAAAATTAGAAAAGATTTTGACGGAGACGAACCTGAAAGTAGCTGTGGATTGGACTCGTAGACGTTGACGTGGTGAATAGGGACACTGAGCAATGAGTATCTGTCGCCTTGCGAGAAGGGTTTCAAGTAATGGAAGATGAGTTCTTCGTCCTTTGGTACAAACTTATAACCTGGCGGGAAAACAAACCGTTGCGTCGTCGGCGGAGGAAAGAAGTTATCAGCGGCCGAAGAAGAAGGAACGTTGGGGTTGTGTGGTGGTTCCGGCGGTTGGGTTTCTCGTTCCGGCGACGAACTTGCTTTGCGCTTGTTTCTTGGTGGAATCGCCATCGGTTCGTTTGAGAGATTTCACAATTTGATCGATGGCTTATTAAACAAACACAACATAATTAATGAGCAGTCTTATTAAAATGTGGCCAACTGTGGGCTTGTTTGTTCGCAGAATGTTTTTAATTGGGCTTCTATAATTTAGGCCCAATATATAAGAAAGAGATCCAATGTTCTCTGTTCTTCCTTGCTATTGACTCTGATACTAGTAGTCTAATGGCACCACCACCCCCATCTCAAACATATTTTCTAGTCCACTTAAGAGATCAATGAACAAAATCGGGGTGGATAAACCTGACGGGGTGTTAGATCTAGTCCACTAGAGATACATCATGTGTGTGTATTGTGCCGTATAATTCGCCTCCTGATTGATGTAAAATCCATGGAAATGGAAAATAAGTGGACAAACTCACAGGTATAGGAACTCCATAAGTAAATCTGGCGCTTTGTCTGGCCACGGCAGAGGCAAGCGGATCCACCATACTAGAAAATATGAAGTTTTGGTACATTGAGATTTAGTTTGGTTGCAGCATTACTGGACTGAGAGAGAGGCTGAGAAAGATTGAGATAGAAGAAGATGAAGAATCATAAGTTGGAAAGAGAGATTTGTTTTGGAAAAGAAAAATATTAATTTTGTGTTTAATAGAAAGCATGGTATAATTGTCTTTTAAGTTTTAACGATAGTGTTGTGGCAAACGAGAAAATAAATTGAAGAAAGTGGCACTAGGTAAAAAGTTTGCTACTGTACATGACATAATCCATAAATTTCTCTTATTAAAAAAGACTATTTACTATCACTCAATATTTGAATAAAAGTCTATCAATGAATCTAATTTGTTTAGTTTTCAAAAAATGAATGCTTGAAAATATTTTAGAAAGCTGTAAAAAATATTGAAATGTTATATTATTTTGTGTCATGGCAAAAAAATAAAATTATTTCAAACAGATAAATATATATAGATTTCAAAAAGCACAACTATTCAAATAAATACAACTCTACACTGAACAGTTGCAGCTTTACAAAAAATACTATTACAATGAATAATCGCAACATTATGTTTCTACATATTTTTTTAAATTTTTTTTCCAAAAAGTATGATTAAAAAAACACAAGTACACAACTTTTGGTGGCTTTATTCGTATTGCTATTATATATAGTTTAGGTAATCCTGGATGCACCGTATTGACAAAGATTTTTTTGGTGAAAGAGAGGGGAAACTCCCCAGATTTTATTAAAGAGCAGAAAACAAATTACAACCGAACACGACGCTGTTGGAATTTGTACCGGTTTATAACGATTTATAAAACTAGTCACAAATTCTATTGCCAGGGTTCATGTAAATATTGAATTAAATATATGTCATAAGATTATGAATATACCTGGATAGTTCGCAGCGGAAAGATGAACTAAAATAAACCAAGGTTGTAAAGCACTCCAAACGTCGTGCCTCTACTGGTATCCACACGCACACAAACTGGATTGAACGGGATGCTAGTACCGTAGAGATCAAAATCTCAAAGATGACAAACTACTTTTGTCAGGTTATGGTTGCGGCTACCAAAAGATGTGTTTTAACGTGATAACATATGACTTACATATAGTCATTATCGTTAACCTAGATTAGATTAGTAATGGGCCACGAAGCCCAACTAACCTCACGTAGATTATATATATGTATATCGTATACTACATATATATATATCTTTTATATAATAAACACTTTATTATAAATACACAACTATAGGTACATACATATCTCATATGATATATACTATAACTTAAACCCAATGTTGATCCAGTTTGCTTAGGTGTGTGATCCTATAGGATCGTATAATATTAGTAATGAACTTCTAAAGTCATTGATTATAAGAGGCTTCTAGCAAAACATTATAATCATCTAATATTATTCGACTATCGAACCTTGACGATACAACTTAAACTAGAGTAAGTACAAATGATTTCAGGACATTCCCAACAATCTCCCACTTGTACTGGAATCATCTATTCCTATAATCCTTTTGTCTCTATATCTTGATCTTAGCATAAGGCAAGAAACAGTGTCATCCTTATTAAGCTAAATCATATTTATCGAACTCCGATTTATACTGATAAAACAAACGATTGACTTTCACCTCGTTTGAGCACGACCATGCATTTCTCAGTATCAAATCTTCGATAGGCCCAAAGATATTTATCTCCTGTTATATAGGAGGGACAAATCCCATCTTGTTCCATCCCTGTTCCTTACACAGTTCATAATACACCCAATCACTGTCTTTATAATCACCTGTTACGGCTGACGTTTGACAGGATCAAAATGGACCAATCCATGTATAAGAAAACATGACAAACTCAGGTCAAAGGACTATACTCTATAGTTGTGATGAGAAACTCTTATGACACTCATATAACATTCTTGTAGAGTTCTCATAGCGGGTCAGTCCAATACTGTGTTCTCCAACACATATTAATGTGATTGACTTTAATACTACATATCAATGACTCCATGAAACTTAGTCATCAATCACCTCACATACTAGTCATTTATAGTTATTAATGTCCCATTTTAATAACCTTGACTAGGGACCTCAATAATTTATGTTATCTTTCATTTATAGGGTTTCATGATCAAGTCACGTACTTGATGACCTATAATGATAAAATAAATTATTTTGGGACAATTATTTAATTATCCAATAACCAAATAATAATGAAACAAATTTCATTAATTGAAAATACATCAAATGTATGTAAACATGAACATCATAATATAATATAAAATTCTCCCACTAGAATTGATATCACATCTTTAGAAATCTAATGCCACATCAGGATGAGTACATAGCATATTAAACATGCGGAGTACCCTACTCCCACTATTCAACTTAGAAAGAAATTCTCTCTAAAAAGACATATTTTCGAGCAACAAACACTTTGTTCTCGGTGTGGTTGTAAACATAACCTTTGGTCTCTTTAGGATATCAAAGAAAGTAGCACTTAACAGATTTTATCTATTTTATATGATTCATAATCAAATGAGTTCAAAATTCCATCACTATGAAGCTTTTGAATGTGTAAACGATAATGCCAAAGGAAATCAGGATTCAAGTCGTTAGGCTTAAATCTTTTAATCCTAATGTTATAGATAGGCACACTTTGATTCAGAACATAAAGCCCATTCTCTAACGGATCACTACCATAAAATATCACCACGATTAAATAAACAACACTTGTCTTTAATCGAAAAATGAAATCTTTCCAAATCCAAACAAGAAATAGAAATAATATTTCTGCTCACAGCAGATACATAGTAGTAATTATTAAGTTCTAAAACCATGCCAGAAGGTAAAAACAAATGAAATATTCCTACAGCTAATGTAGCAACTCTTGCTCCATTCCCAACACGTAGGTCCACTTGTCCTTTCTCCAAAGTTCTACTGTTGCTTAGGCCCTGCATATTAACATAAATATGAGTACCATAGCCGGTATCCAATACCCAAGAAGTAGAAATGGAAGTAGCAACTTTTACTTCTATAACATAGATACCTGGAGAAGAAATCTTCTTCTTCTTCAGATCTTCCAAATATTTCGCACAGTTTCTCTTCCAATGCCCAGAGCCATTACAATAATGACATTTGTCATCACCAGAGGGACCAGCCTTGAACTTTGGAGATGGGTCAGACGCACTAGGATTCTCAATCCCGCTCATCTTACCCTTTCCTTTGTTCTTAACATGTTTCTTAAACTTTTTGCCCCCTTGCACCATGAGGACATGTGGAGTGTCCTTTCTGATGTTTGGTTCAACAGTTTTGAGCATTCCATGCAGCTCAGTCAAAGTCTTTGTCAAACTATTCATATTGTAGTTCAAAATGAATTGATCATAACTTGACGGCAATGACTGCAAGATGATATCAGTAGCCAACTCTTGGCTGATAGGGGAATCCAGTTTAGCCAGGTTATCAATATAACCCATCATCTTAATGACATGTGGACTAACTGGACTCTCTGATGGTAGCTTGCAACCAAGGAGAGTCTTAACAGTGTTATACCTCTCTGTTCGTGCTTGCTCCTGAAACATCCCTTTCAGGCCATTGATTATCTCAATCGGCGACACCACGTTCTCATATTGCTTTTGCAAGTCCGAGTTCATGGTAGCCAACATAAGACAACACACATCAACCCTATCACTGACATGCTTATCATAAGCATTTCTCTCTGCATGTGGATGATTTGCTTTAGGCTTCTCAAGCGGCAATTCCTTTTCAAGGACATATTCCTTTTTTTCTTGTTTGAGAACAATTCTCAAATTTCGATACCACTCAAGGAAATTTGATCCATTCAACTTTTCCTTCTCAAGGACGGATCGAAGTGAAAAAGAACTGTGAGGGTTTGACATCTCTGTATCAAAAGAATGGTAGATGTTAAAATGATGTTCATAAATTAGAGAAATCTCAACAATTAAGAAAACTCATACTATACTCAAAACAAAATTTCCTCATAAGAATATAGTAATCCAAGATCCTTATTTCACTAAAATTCAAGTGAGCTTTGGCTCATCGCCCGAATAATTAGTTATTTAGGTAAGCAACATCCTTGCTAATTATATCCAATATAATTCTTGGTTGTTAGATAACATCTTATGTCATATCCAACATATGTCTCTAAGCCCAAAACCGTTTTGATAGCTTAGTCAAGTAAACCAATCTTTTAACTCAAATGGTAACCATTACCATCTGTCTTACTCATGTAATCGTGGACACTCTACTTGGTAGACCTATCACACAATGAAACGAGGCTTGACAGTTGACAAGATTGGGAAGACATCAAAAATACTTGATATTAATTGAGGAATTAATTTTATAACTCTTATATTTAAATTTATATCTAATATAAATAAAATATAACTAATACATATCTTATATGTAGTTGATAGAATTATAAACAATCTAATTATTTTAATCAAATTAAAATTATTAATTATTTAGAAAATTAATCTTAATTAATTTAAATTTTATCTAAATTTTATATCTGATATATAAATTATATAAATGATATACAACTAATACATATCTAATATGTATAATTATTAATTTGTCAATCATTCTTAATCATATTAAGATGATTTAATCAAACTAATTATTTTAACTAAATTAAGATTAGGGGAATTTTAATTTACCAAGTCTCTGTGTTCAGCGAACATACAAACCACTTGATAACGAATGATAAACAAGAACAATTAAGTTTTGTTTAAGTTATACTATTAAATATTTTAATCATATTAAATTATTAATTATTTGAAAACTTAATCTTAATTAAATTTCAATAGCTCTAATCAAATTAGAACATAAATTTTAATATTTAGAAACTTTAGCTCCGATCAGTGTATTTTATAATGACTTTCATTATAAAATATGAATCCACTCAATCGGACATAAAGTTTCTATCATCTACATATTATACGTATTCATCAATCAAACATAATATACATGATACTCAAAGAAAACATGATGCTTTAACAAAATATATCCAATATATTTTATCTAAGATTAACTAGTTATATATATATGTATCATCATATATGCATAACTATTATGCCTTACAAGAGACGTGATGAAACATATCATAAGTCTCTCATATTGATGATATAAAAACAAACAGACATGTATTGTCGGATACGTGTTGTTCTTTAACTATATTATATTCATAACTATTATGTGTTGTATAATAATACATGCAATGTAAACAACTTTACATCTCTAGCTACATGTATCGATTATTAATTTATGTTAATAATACATGCAACGTAAACAACTTTACATTTGTGCATGTATCGATTATTAATTCATCAAACATGATAATCAAATTTAACAAACAAAACAAAATTACTTTGCATATCAAATATGAACAGTAAATTAGGTTTAATTCAAAATTATACACGTAGGCTCTGATACCACTGTTGGAATTTGTACCGGTTTATAACGATTTATAAAACTAGTCACAAATTTTATTGCCAGGATTCATGTAAATATTGAATTAAATCTATGTCATAAGGTTATGAATATACCTGGATAGTTTGCAGCGGAAAGATGAACTAAAATAAACCAAAGTTGTAAAGCACTCCAAACGTCGTGCCTCTACTAATATCCACACGCACACAAATTGGATTGAACGGGATGCTAGTACCGTAGAGATCAAAATCTCAAAGATGACAAACTACTTTTGTCGGGTTATGGTTGCGGCTACCAAAAGATGTGTTTTAACGTGATAACATATGACTTACATATAGTCATTATCGTTAACCTAGATTAGTAATGGGCCACAAAGCCCAACTAACCTCACGTAGATTATATATATGTATATATATTTTTTTTTTTTTTGAATAAAATGTAAAATTTATTCGAAAAAACTTTGTTACATCAGCGTTTGTTGAAATAAATGAAATACAGATTACATACTAAATTTTTCTTAAGGAGGGGGTATCTTGAGGCAAGCCATGTCACGAGGCAGCCCCGAAATCGCCCATCTCCTTGTTCTTGGATAGAAAGTAATCGGTTTCGGATTTGGAGGTCAAGTCTTCGGATAAGTTGGGCAGAAGGGACCGCGGGTGTTCCGTTTCGTCGATTGTTGCGTTCCATCCACAATGAATGGACTGTTAGCTGAAAACTATATCGTAGTAGAAAAAGTTTGTCCTGACCCAGAGATGTATTCATGAGCAGCAGGATGAGATGAGTCCATGAGTTTGTATATATATGTATATCGTATACTACATATATATATCTTTTATATAATAAACACTTTATTATAAATACACAACTATAGGTACATACATATCTAATATGATATATACTATAACTTAAATCCAATGTTGATCCTGTTTGCTTAGGTGTGTGACCCTATAGGATCGTATAATATTAGTCATGAACTTCTAAAGTCATTGATTATAAGAGGCTTCTAGCAAAACATTATAATCATTTAATATTATTCGACTATCGAACCTTGACGATACAACTTAAACTAGAGTAAGTACAAATGATTTCAGGACATTCCCAATAGACGCGAGGTCCCAAACCCAACAAGATCCTCTAAAACAATCGAATTCACCAAATCCGGTGGAGACCGTATTGACAAAGTTAATGTCTATATAATTTTTCTTAACAAAAAATATCCACCATATAATTCTTGTTAAACGGTCGTATACATCTATACGCTATATAGTGCCTTGCCGATGATTTTGTTTATTCTTCTTCCGCCATAAACTAAGACCATGATTATCGGTAGTATATTAGAAGGGGAGTTCTTAAATTTTTTATGAATTAATCGTGTATTATTTGGAATATAAGAACCCATGATTTCTTAGATAAAATTTTCTCTTTTATTGGTAGGTTATTATTTTGGGTCTCTTATTTATGAAAATATTGTTTTTTTAAATTTAAAAATTTTAAATAGAATAGAAGTGGTATAAATGTGTAAACATTTAAGATTTTATTAAAATAGACAATATTGCATTTTAATTAATTTTCAAACATACAAAACATAATAAAAACATTAATACATATTAAAATAGAAGTGCAATTTATAAATGGAGAGAAAAATTAATTTTAATACTAATTTGCTCTAAATTTTGCCCAAATATTCTCAACCAAATCATCTTGCAAATTTTTAATTTGTTTTAGATAGTGGCAAAATCAAAAATATTTGCGATCTTGTTTTGGTAAATAAATAGGCGTTGACAAATAATGTTATCAAATCATGGTATATATGTTACATTGCAGCCTTTTTAATAGCAAACACTAGAATTTGAGGTAATCGTCATCATCAAATCTCCCTCTATTACTAACTTACTCCTATGCAACAACAACACCAATCTATCCTTTCTCAAGCAAATCATAGAAGGCTCTTGTTTTCCTCTGCTCGTTCCAGTGATGCATTTTCCATAGCCCACCAGCCGCAAGCCATAGTGCGAGACCAATTACTAACTCCTTCACAACACTTGGACCTTTCAAAGTTGCATGTGCGATCTTGTGCCCAGCCATCTCTTTACTCACTCTACTCTGCTCACTAAACCAATCAAACATTGCAACAAGGCATCATTAAAATTTAGCACATCATTCTTCGGATATACACACATAATAATAGTGCTATAACTGCAATACTTCCCTCATTCATCATTTTTAATTACCAATCGAACCTAAAAGAGATTCTCGTAGTTCAACCAACACAATCACACGTATTATAAAATTTGTTTTCCTCTGGCCGGCTATATAGTTAACGCATTGCATACGCAAACCATAGATCCATCACTCTATATATACATATACATAATATATATACACACAAAAAGCTATATATAGAGAATACACTAACAACACATTCTATTCTTATTACAAAACAAGGAGAGAGATAACCAATTTCTCTCCCTCGTCAAAATGTCCAACAAGGTTCACGTAGGGAGCGTTGAGATGGAGGAAGGTTTGAGCAAGACGAAGTGGATGGTTCTAGAACCTTTTGAGAAGATCAAAAAGATTCCGAAAAGGCTTTGGAGGATCGGAAAAGATGATCCGAGGAGAGTGATACATGCCCTTAAAAATGTGCTATAACTGCAATACTTCTTCTATAGTCTCACAAGTACAATGAATGAGGGAATCATAAACATCAACCAAAAACTATGCCTAGAATCAAAAAAGCTTCAAACATCAACAAAGCAAGACAGAGACCTATTAGATAATAGCAGTCAAAGAGATCTTTGATCAATGCATGACTAATAAGGGCAACTAACTGATGATAAAGAAGCACAAGGAGACTATATAGGGAGAATTCTAGGTCAGCAATCAATAGTAGAAAGCAACCCCAACCCTAAGCTTCATTCAAAGTTGTCAAAATCAGTGTACCATCTTTAGTTGCAGCTCTACGCATCACATCTTCTAGCTTAGGTTCCTCAGTTTCCTCCTAGCTAATTAAACCATGAATCAGAATGCTTAACACAATAACGTCAAGAAGAACCGTGAGATCTAGAAATCAAACTCAAATGCGACTACTAGCACCATAAACAAGAACACGATTTCAGAATGTGGAGCTATTCCCAAGCACGAACCAAAGGACACGATTCCATAATCCTTTTACGGAATCTTCGTCAAATTGATTCCAGTTTCATCGACAAATCAAATCAAATCCCTAAATCTAACACCAAATTATATCACTCACCGGAGACAAGGAAGAATCATTGAATCCAAACCCTTCTTCTGATTACAGACAATGATTCCAAACCCTTCATTCTGATTCCAAATTCTTTTCTGGTTTGGGGAATTCAATCGCAAGAGAAAGAGAGAGAGAGGAAAAATAATAAAATCGATGTTGAACGAATTTTTTTTCGTTTTGTATTATTCAGTTCGCTCAACAGAAAGACGACACGTAGCTTCTCTTAACCGACGATCCCAGAATACTATATAAGGGGAGATCTTACATTTTTTGTTTTGTTTTGATTTATTTTTTTTCAACAAAACACTAAGGATTCTTCTATGAACTCTGCGATAAACTCTAACAACTCTCTAACTAACTCTCTCTCTCTCTCTCTCTCTCTCTCTCTCTCTCTCTCTCTCTCTCTCTCTCTCTCTCTCTCTCTCTCTCTCTCTCTCTCTCTCTCTCTCTCTCTCTCTCTCTCCAGGGCAGTGATAAGCTTTGCCCTGGATGTTTTATTTGGAAGCAAAAGAAACTTGAACATGAACACACACAAATATCATGTCCTCACACCGAATGGAAACAAAAGTCACACTTGGTACTTATATGATGTAATTGTTTCAAACTTTTTTGTAGACAGTGGCAGTGTCTGTCAGATCCCTCAATAATCGCAAAGCAGACTGGAGGAGAACCGTATGTGGTTACACAACACAGACAGTGTTGGACATGGGTTGCGCCCCAATATGTCACTCGGCCCAACAAGATAAGTTCTGTGATTTTGGCCCGACGAAATCAGATGAAAGACATTAATAATCCGTAAAGGGCAATCTCGGGAATTCACGGTGGGAACCCTAGAAAACCCTCGGTCTACAGTCCACTATATAAAGAAACAGTACTCATTGGAGAAGGGGGATCAGACCCTCGAACAATACACAGAGAGCAATACTTTGCGTCTAAACATTGTTGTTATTTTCTATACAATTTCCTGTTAGCTTCCGAGCTCGTCGTGACTCACTTGTCAGTTCTCCTATGAACTGACGAGCACGATCTTGGCTCGTTTTAGTGACGACCTCACATCCTTATCGTTAATAAAGAACAAACTTCACTCTTTCCCCTAAAATCGATATTTATTTAGTGTTGTGCAATCCCAGTACAAACAATTGGCGCCCACCGTGGGGCAAGAGTAGAGCGCTTCTTTTGACGAATCAATACCGACGGTCCTCACTTCCTCAAAGTTTCAAGATTCATGACGAACCCTAGCGATGATCTCAACGAAGCAACGGAGCAACCAACGGAGTAGCGATGGGGGCGAACGAGAACACGAACTGTCCCGCCTCTACCCTCCTCGACGATCTCAACCAAACGCTCCTTGCCGAGCACGATCCCTCCACCAGCGCCCAACGCGCCCTTCAAGCCTCTCGCAACTGCAAACGCCGGACCTGCACATGCCACCGACCAGCGGGTAACTAACACCGCCGCTCTCACCAACGTTGCCGCTCTCCCCAGCGCTGCTCTCACCAACGCTGCCGCTCATCCCAGTTCCGCCCTTCCAAATGCTTTGCTCACATCACAAAGGAGCGGACTCGATGACCCGATGCATACCGTACTCGATGGGCCAATCCCACCTCTTGCTGCCGCACTTGACGAGCATCGTCAAACCGTGGCTACAGCTGTCACTGATAACGCCGCGCTCCCAGCTCCCTTGCTTGCTGGACAGAGGAACAACTTCGACGATATGATGCAGACTATCCTCGACAAGATCAATAGTCGGGACACACAAACAGCTGAGAAGCTCGACGCACTCGTTGCAACACAAGAAGTATTGCAGGACCAAATTAACAGACTCCAGCAAAGAAAGCACGATCGTCGACACGCTAGCTACCCTGCCGACCTAGACACACTACCATCCCTGTCACCGCCAGTCGAGGAACGCTCAGAGAGTCACAGACGCCGACTGACGTCCATCATCGAAGGATCCTTCGAAGACCACACCAGAGACGCGGCGCCCGCCGATCAAGACCAAACGCACCGTCGTAGCAAGCGTAGTAGGAGCCAGCCGACTCCAACACTGTCGAACCACCATCCGCGCGACAACCTGAAAGATTACAAGGATTTAAAAATCCAGCGACTTGAAGCGATCGTAAAGGACATCTCGGCCAAGATACATCGAGCAACAAGCGCTGCCCCCAACTTAGAGAAGGTGCTTGAAGAGGCTCAACGCTCACCCTTCACGACAAGAATCTCTAGCGTCCGCGTTTGTTACATCAATAAGTTCAAGTTCATTGCGTACAACGGGCTAACTGACCCAAAACCTTTCTTAACATCGATGAGTGTTGCAATCAACCGAGCACACTTTAGTCCTGAAGAATACGATGCCGGATGCTGTCAGATGTTTGTGGAAAAAATAGCCCTTGACGCACTAAGTTGGTTTTCTCGTCTTGAAGCCAATTCGATAGATAGCTACTACAAGCTCACCGCTGCTTTCCTGCAACACCACTCGACCTTTATGATAAAGGGGGCATCTAACGCTAATCTCTGGACGATGTACCAAGAGGACGACGAATCGCTCAGAGAGTTCATGGAACGATTCAAGAAGGTTGTTTCAAAGCTCGCCATTGCAGACGATACTGCGATCTCCGCTCTCCGAAATGCTCTGGCATATGGGTCTCGCTTCAGGGACGATATTATCATATACGAGCCTCTGACACTCGACGACGCACTGCACCGGGCTAACAAGTACATCGAGGTAGAAGAAGAGAAAGACGCAAGGTCAAACCATCCATCAAGATAACCGGTCGTTGAACTCAGCCAAATCAAAGAATAACAAGGCGCCTTGGGCAAAAAAAAAAAAAAAAAAAAAAAAAAAAAAAAGAACGCTCGTCATACCGAGCTCTCCCTTCGCAATATGAACTACGAATGGCTTGATCCTTTCTAAGGGTACGTAGGCAGCCCATCAAAAGGCATAGCTATACCAAAAAAAAAAAAAACAAAAGTTTGAACACTTCAAAACCAAAACGAGCTCTCTCGAACGAGTCCGTCTCAGCGAGATGTCCAGCTCTTACATCGACCCTCTGGCCAAGGGAACAATTTAAAACGCGTTCCTCATGGATGCAGTGGTGAAATAATCCGCACAAAATAAGCCGACCCAGATCGCATTCAGCTAGCAGGCGGTTAAGTTTGTATAAGCCAAATTCTCACTTGCACTTTCTTGCCGACCTCGTGGCACACACAGGGTAAGCCGGACACCAGGGCCGCACCTAAAAGGTATGACGAGCTCATCTCGATTACCACCCTAAACATTTGGTATTCGACACACGTAATAGGATAAGCCAAGAGACGTCTTGCACCGTAAAGTACAACTCGATACTAAAGATAGGAAGAACACAATTTTATTCCATAATCAAAGAGCAAACAAGTTCAAAATAACAACCAACAAAAGGCCATGCTCGGCACAAGTTCAAAATAAAAACCAACAAAAGCAAGCAATGCTCGGCATAGATTCAAAATAAAATAACATAAAGCCACGCTCGGCACAAGCATCGCGCACAGACAATCAATCTTCTATCCCCAGATCGGCATTGGAAGGCACATCGAACTGCAGCTCATCGACCGTCTCCCGAAAAGATCGGCAATCGCTATGCAAAGCTCCCCATTGCCGATCTCAACATTTCCAGGCTCGTCAATGCTAACCTCATCACCATTGCCGAGCTCGTCACTTATATTGCCGAGCTCATCAATGCCGACCTCGTCGCACCACCCTTCAATCCTTACAAGGCCAACCTCGACGTTTCTTTCATCAACCACATTCCCGGATATTGCCTTAGGCCGGCCTCCCATCATCAGATCGGTATCGCCATCGTCGGAACCACCATCGTCTTCACTCGCTATGAGAATCCCGTGGTCGGCGTCAACACCATCGGATCTCGCCGATCTGACAAACCGCACTCGACATATGCTGACCTCCCGAGAGCCAGTTGCGATACCAGAGCCAACCCCGAGAGAGGAACCGGAAGCCACCTTCGATCTCGCCGAGCTCGAACTGACGAACTCTGCGCGGCGACCTCCGACTTCACATCCGCCGAGCTCATCAGTGCCGACCCCAAGTCCTTATCGACCTCTATTTCCCTTATGCCGAGCTCATCTCCTCTTAAACCCGCGGCGACCGCAAACTGCCAATCAACAACCTCATCACTCCCACGAAAAGAGATATGCCGCTTTCCGCCGAGCTCGCCACTCAACCCATCTCGACTTAGCTCGCCGCCTTCATCTGTAAACCCAGCACGTGGATCTCTCGAGTCGATGTCAGATTCTCTCGACATGTCGACCTCGGCGCCAATCTCCACATGCCGAGCTGACGTCTCGCTCGCAGGAAACCCGACTTCACTAACGCTGAGCTCATCGGTGTCGATCACGTTCTCCTCGCCGCTCACTCACGCTCTCACGCTCGCTACCCTCACGTTCGACGCCCTCGCGCTTGCCTACCTCACGCTTGCCGCACTCAAACTTACTGCCTTCATTCTCTCGCGCTTGCCACCCTCATGCTCACCGCTCACTCACGCTCTCGCGCTCGCTACCCTCACGCTCGACTCCCTCACACTCGTCGCACTCACGTTCGACGCTCTTGTGTTTGCCTCCCTTGCGTTTGCCACTCTCATTCATGGTGGCGACCTCTACTCTTGTTTTCAGTGGAGACCTACTCTCTTATTCTCGGTGGAAACCTCCACTCTCATTCTCGGTGGAGTCCTACTCTCGATGGAGACATCCACTCTTCTACCTCGTGCTGACCTGCATTCTCAAGTTTGGTGCCGATCTCCAGTCTCCAGCTTGGCGCCGACCTCAATCTCACTCTCTCGCTCGTCGACCTCAATCTCGATGGCGACCTCAAACTCACTCTCGGTGGCGACCTCACTCACTCGCCGACCTCAATCTCAATCTCGCCGACCTCAATCTTACTCTCGCTGACCTAAATCTCACTCTCGTCGAGCTCACCGCCAAGCTCATTACCTTCGCTCATCTCATCGAGCTCATTAGCTTCGCTCCTCTCGCCGAGCTCATTACCTCCGCTAATCTCGCCGAGCTCATTATCTTCGCTCATCTCGCCGAGCTCACCGCCGAGCTCATTACCTCCGCTCATCTCGCCGAGCTCATTACCTTCGCTCACTATCTTCGCTCATCTTGCCGAGCTCACCGCCGAGCTCATTACCTCCGCTCATCTCGCCGAGCTCATTACCTTCGCTCATCTCGCCGAGCTCATTATCTTCGCTCATCTTGCCGAGCTCACCGCCGAGCTCATTACCTCTGCTCATCTCGCCGAGCTCATTACCTTCGCTCATCTCGCCGAGCTCACTGCCGAGCTCATTATCTTCGCTCATCTCGCCGAGCTCATTACCGCCGCTCAACTCATCTCGTTTTCTCTCAAAACCTATCTCAATCGGCCGATCTTCGATCCCCCTAGAATCATTAAATCTGCCGATCTCACTTAGATCACTCTCTCGTGCGGCGACCCTCGACGACGCCTAGCAAGATCGATCGAACCCGCTCAAAGTCAAGTCATTGCGGTGACCCCTGTCCGATTCCACATCATCAGCACCGTGCCGGTCTCCAACTGTGGAGTCTCGCTGATTGCCGATCATCAGCAATCTCACAAGCAATCCGAGACGATCTGTGCCGAGCAGGCATATTAACAGAATTTCAAGCACGCCCGCTGATCGCAGAAGAACTGCCGCTCTCCGGACTAAGGGGGGGACTATTGTTGGACATGGGCTGCGCCCCAATATGCCACTCGGCCCAACAAGATAAGTTCTGTGATTTTGGCCCGACGAAATCAGATGAAAGACATTAATAATCCGTAAAGGGCAATCTCGGGAATTCACGGTGGGAACCCTAGAAAACCCTCGGTCTACAGTCCACTATATAAAGAAACAGTACTCATTGGAGAAGGGGGATCAGACCCTCGAACAATACACAGAGAGCAATACTTTGCGTCTAAACATTGTTGTTATTTTCTATACAATTTCCTGTTAGCTTCCGAGCTCGTCGTGACTCACTTGTCAGTTCTCCTATGAACTGACGAGCACGATCTTGGCTCGTTTTAGTGACGACCTCACATCCTTATCGTTAATAAAGAACAAACTTCACTCTTTCCCCTAAAGTCGATATTTATTTAGTGTTGTGCAATCCCCAGTACAAACAGACAGCACTCAACATCTGTTGTATTGTGGGCCTTTGGGCACTCGTCGAGGAACGCACGTGGACTACATCCATCAAGGCATGGAACACTCTGAACCTCGCTCTTAAGGATTCCTAGTAGATGTTGAAATTTGGGAATTTAATTAATTCTACCACATTCTCTTTGAAACTTTTCGATTCTACCACATTAAAACTTACTTTTTCTATTCTACCACAATGGGTATCCAAAAAGACAATAATATCCCCATGTTTATGAACGGAAATTTGGAAGTAACTGTGTTCTTTTATGACACAACTGAAACATAAATGTGTGGACCAGTAGAGAGAGAATAAAAATCTGTCAGATGATGTGACATTAAAAGGCTTTGAGAAATGGTGCATTAATGATAAATCATCATAAAATATTTTTTTTGAATAAATTAGATTGAATTTATCAAAAAGATACGATAACTCTAAAATTAAAATTATAAGATGGAATGATATAAGAGAATGGATAAAATTAGACTTGTGGACAAAATGTGTATCAACATGTCCACTAGTAAAACTTTTTTATTTGTCAAGTATGTTGACTAGTAGACAAGTTGTAAACGTAACTTGTCCATTACTTGGAGTTTACAACGTAACTTGTCCATTACTTGGAGTATCAATGTTGTCTATTACTCTGATTCGATATTGAGGACAACTTTTGGTATCAATGTTTTCATTTACTTTGTGAACAAATATTGTGGACAAAATTCTCGTTTGGGTTAAAAACAACTTGTCCATATTTATGTCAAAATAACTTGTCTATCACTTACGGTGGGAAAATGAGATGAATATGCCTGCAAATCAGACTTGACTGGTTTATTCGATATAATAGACAACAAATCAATGGACAAAAAAGTGTTAGTAGACACTGTAATTTTAGGAAACAGACAAAATTAAAAAAAAACATACTCAAAATTGGAGACGAAATATGCAAGAAATGAAACTTTATAGCGGGATTCACCAAGACACACTCTTTCAAAACTGAATACGACGTCCACCAGTTTTGAAAAATATTATGTAACAATTAGCGTTGTCCACTATTTTTTTTTTTTTAAAAAAAATTGGCAATAAAAACCTTAACTTTTCAAGAGAGATGAAAGATGGAAATGAAGAAGAATAGTGAATCATCAGAGTAGAAGAGGTAATTGTTTTTCGATTTTCAAATGCTACTTTAATTATTGGTCTGACACAAAACTGAAAAGACAGGACAATTGTTTTATTTGTTATATCGATAAGAAGGCAATTGTTGGAGTTGGTTAGGGGTAGTTTCGTCATCTTAAATAAAGCTTATGGTAGAATAAAAAAGCTTTTATAGATTGTGGTAGAATCGTTGAGAAAATTAATCATTTGTGGTACATTTGTTAAAATTCTCTTGAAATTTCATCAGTACAAGATAATTAAGACACAAGTGAAAAGTACAATATATAGATGAGATCAACTTTGTCAACTAATATTGTACTAGTTGAAGCTATCACGAGGACAACCAAGAGAACAGTGAAGCTGACGGAGTTGATGAGGTTCTTTGCCATTTCTTTTCCTCTATGCTTTGCCTTCGATAAAACTTGTTCTTTTGGATAAATTTTTAACTTTGATGATTTTAATTCGTAGGTGTGGTCATCTATTTATATTCAAAATTTGCAACTTGGTTATCCTTGTTTAATCACTTCTCTCTTCTTTCTGATTTTCCCAAGTTCATAATGTCGCCACAATTATCACTGCCATCTTTTTTTCCTCTTTTTTAAAACATGCATTTATCTTTTAAAAAAGTCAACTTATGTTCGTATAAATTAGTTTTTATGTTTTTTTTTCTTTTGTCTGAAATAAAATTGATTTAGTTGTTGTCATAGACAGAGTAAGCAGGAATCTTGGTAACTCTTTAATCCAAAAATGATAACGACTTACCTTCATTTAGTTTATTAATTAACTTTAGGGTTTCAGGCTTTCAGCTACAACTACAACACAACCATCATGGCGACACTATCTCTTTGGTTCTGCTGACTTTTTAGCATCTCCTAACTTCAATATATATATGTAATAATTTTCCTGATAACGAGCCAAATGAAGTGAATTTACTTGTATACTCCTTTCATTTCAAAACTAGATTAAGACCGTGCTAGAGCACGGGTTGAAATTCATTTTATTTATATTGTAATTTTTATATAAAATATAATTTATGTGATTGTTTTTAAAAGTTTTTTGGATAAAACATTATGCAATAAAATCATATGCTAAATATGATGGCTTGAATAAAGACACCCATTTTGTAAATTTTATATTGTTAATGATTCTAGATAAGTATCCGTGCTATAACACTGGTTAATATATTGTATTAGTTTATGTATATGAAGTTATTTCAACAATGTATATTCTACATCATGACTTGAATGTCATTATAAGACATAATTTTGTAAATTTGGTTTTTAAAAATTAAGTTATTATATTATGAGTAATTTAATATATTGTTATATTTTTTGTTTTAATATACTTGGTTTCTTGAAATTCTTCCATATTATTTATTGACATTACTAGAACGAATCAATTTAGAGTGTTTATAGTTTCTAACTTTTATATAAAATTTCAATATTTTAAAAATATTTCAAAATAAATTACTTAAATTTTGTTATATTATATAAAATTATAAAATTCAACAAAAAATATGAAATTGAATTTAAATATTATAATTTTGACCCGTTACTCAGTAAATTTTTTAATTAAACAGATATTATTTTTAAAGAATAATATTACTAATGCTTGAATATTTTATAGATAGAACAATTTATATTTGTTTTAAAAAAATCAACTTATGGTATATCTGGAAATAAAACTATTTTTAATTGTAATAAATAATATGATAATTTATTTGTTTCACAAAATAGACTTATATATAAAAATGAGAGGTGAAGAATAATGATAATTAACAAATTAATATGTTAATTTAGATATCAAAATATTTTATTTGATGAATAATTCAATAAAGAAAATTAATATGGTAAGTTAGATGATATCAAATGATTCTTTGGAATATTCTCTTTAAGATTTTTGGAAACAACATGCTCTAGTAATAAAAATTTTCAAAAATAAATTAAGGTTGCACCCACTATTTAACTTGTAACCAATTAATCTATCAATTAATCTATAACCTATTTGTAACCAACTTATGAAAATTATATAGTCTACAAAACAATGTTGTATACTTCCGTTTTATTATAAAGGGGATAGTTGTCAATATAGCTTTTTTTTATATATAGCTTAACTGTGATTTTTCGTTTTTATGTCATTATTAATAAAAAAGTTTATCCCATTTTCTTCTTATTAAATAAATAAAATATTCAATAGTTTAGAATTTAAATAATAAAAAATTTAAACTATAACATTTGTTTATTTTCTTAATTTATGTGAAGTAATCCGACAACTAATTTGAAACAGAGGCAATATATGTTAACTAGAAATTATTGTGTGATTCGTGTAAGTATTTACATTAAGTACATGATAAGTTAATTTAAAATTATTTATTAAAAGTAAAACTGCATATTAAATCTTAAGCTAATATAATATTTTGAATAATTATTATTTCCAAAATAAAAGTAATTCACTTTCTCTCTCTAATTAGTTGTTGATGAAAATTCACTTTCTCTCTCCAAAATCTCCAAAATAAAAGAAATTTACTTTCTATCTCTAATTAGTTTTGGATGAAAATTTTAAATAGTTTCTAGAAGTTATTAACTAATTAGAACTTAAAAAGTAAAATTTGAAACTATACCATATCATTATTTTAATTATTATATTTGGAGATTTTTGTTTAGATTTTAAAATATGATTATTCTATTGATTAATTTGTGTGAAATAATACAAAATGACAACTAATTCACTTTTAGTTTGGAAATTTTTGTTCAGATTTTAATAAAAGAAATTCACTTTCTCCCTCCAAAATAAAAGAAATTCACTTTTTCTCTCTAATTAGTTATGGATGAAAATTTTTAATTAAATTTAAAAAGTTATTAACTACTCAAAACTTTAAAAAACTAAAATATGAAACCATACCATATCATTATTTTTAATTATTCTATTTCGAAAATTTTGTACAGATTTTAAAATAGGGAATTTTAATAAATCTACCAAATTCCATATAAAACTTTTCTAAAATGCCACATTTCAAAAACCTTTTCAAAACTACCACAAATTAATTTTTGTCAGATAATAAAAAGACGAAATTGTCCCTGCAGAAAAACAAAACTCTCTGATTTTTGATATGATGTGGGATCCAGAATAACATTAATTATGGAGATATTTTAAATTTAAATTAAAAACACAAAAAAAAAACAGATCGACAATGGAAATATTTATTTGAAAAGTTATTTTGTTGTTTCTTCTGTGGACCAAAGAACAAATAATTATTGTCTACGAGATTTGGTGGAATAACATAAGATGGTGGACAAACTTTAGTTTTGTGAGTGAATCGTAGACAAGTTGAGGAGTACAAACTTGTCCATTAGCTTAAATTACTTGTCTACAACAAAAATAAATAAAGGACTAGTTGTCTCTTCTTTGTGCGAGTTTAAAACTGGTCCACCGAATTAATAAAAATGTTGTTTACTAGAATTTTTGTGAATCATCTAGTGCATGACAAATTTAATAGAGGACAAGTGGACATTGCGGACAAATGTAAAACTTGTCTATCGAGTAAATAAAGTATTGTCTTTGTAAAATAAGTTGTCCATAATAAAATTAGTAGTGGACAACCTGGTGCGTTTAATTGGTCCATCGGTCTTGCAAGGAGAAGAGGAAGACTATGCCAACAACGAATGGTCAGATCCGGTAGTGAAAGTAAAAGCAGCGACAAAACTATGGCGGTTTCGGTTGGTCCGGTGAAAGAGCTCTGACGAAAGAGCTCCGGCGATAGCGGTGGTAAGAAAAGCTCCGAAAAGAGATGAAGACAAAGATGCGGAGGAGGATGACGGAGCTCCAAATTGAGAAAAACCAGACTGAGAAACCCCGACATGGCGGTTACTAATTCTCTTCTTTTTCCACTCACTGGTTCGACGATCTACGTCACTGGTTTCTCTTTTTTCTCGGATTTTTACTTTATTTCAGTTTCTATAGGAAAGATGAAGGGTTTCTAGACAAATGCAAAAAATAAAAAAAGAGAAACAACTAAAATATTTTCGGGACAAAACAAAAGCATGAAAAGACAGGACATTTATTACCTACAGAAAATTAAAATTTAATTATTAAAAAGCTAAAAGGTTCGACTACTATGAGGTTAGATGCGTCTTTTGCAATTCTCTAATGTGGTATATCCTGAAAGGATCATGTGAATGTGGTAGAACCCACAAGATTTGTTTTTGAATGTGGCACATTTGTTAAAAAACTCTTAAAATATGGTTATCCTATTGAATAATGAAACGACCCCACCCGTTGTTTTTAAATATAATAATAATAATAATAATAATAATAATAATAATAATAATAATAATAATAATAATAATAATAATAATAATAATAATAATAATAATAATAATAATAATATAGTGATCATATATTTACTAGCCACCTAACCACATTCAAACCAAACAGCAAAAATAACCAAACATTAAACCAATGAATTAAATAATCAAATGAATAATGCAATAACATCTATTTATCAAGACCAAATAACATAAACCAAATCATAGAACAATGAATTATCAACCTAAATGTCACACCCCACTCCCAAAATACAGCAAAAGAAAGTACCAACTTGCGTAGCTAATCACATTTCTCTCCTGACCTAAGGAAGGGAAAAGAGAAGGGGGTGAGTAAAACGAGTTTACTCAGTGAGGAGATAAACTATGCCCACTGGTTAATTAAACTGTAAACATGTTCCAAACATAAACACGACTATTACTTAGCATATAATCAGAATCTCTAACCATCAAACAATCATCACATCGACGATATGCAACACATAACTCATTTATTTCTTTATCTTGTTATCATGCGATTATGCACCTTAAATATCACACTCAGAGCAAGGCCCTTGTGGCACAACTACTCCCACACTCAGAGCAAGGCCCTATGGTACAACTACACCCACACTAACATTCTCATTCTCATTCTCATTCTCATTCTCATTCATATGCTTATGTAAATTGTAAACTTGCCTTAACATGTATCTTTAAACATTAACATCTCACATTCAAGTTACTAACAACCTAACAATTCATCATCTAATCACAAAACACCCAAGGACAATTTTCAAGCCTATACTCAGCACCTATCGAAGAATATATAAGGAAAGAGACTACTGCATATCCACAAATACCACCCTCACCAGACTTTGAGCTAGAAAGAACTGGAAAGAAAGGCTGAAGCAGCTAGCAACAATCTGAAACTTGCAGCAGAAGAAAAACAATTCAACACAGATTAGGGTTTCTGGGTTTTGACAGAAGCAGATGATTCTTGACCAAAGAGCAACCAATACAGAAGCTAAGGGTTACCTTTTCCGGTGATAATGATGGCTCAGGTGGCTTCCCTAACACCCCTTCTATCTGTAAAAACCGTCGAACTGACTTGAAGTGCTAAGGTAAACCCGGAATTCTTCCACCAAAACTTCAAGTCGAAACTGAAAACTGATTCTGACACTTAGTTAATTTCTGGATTGAGAAAACAATGATTTTTCACCAACTTGTAACTTGAACTGTGAATGGAGTTTACCTCGTAATAAGAACCGAAAGTTGCTACTTCTTCCTTGCAGTAGGATCTATCCAACGACACCAAAATTGTGATCTGGATCCTTCAGATCCGACGGTAAACGGATCACCAAAACCCCTACTTGACAATGTTTCTGAATTCCTCTTCACTAAAACCAACTCTGGAATCACAAAACCCCTTTTAAAATGGGTGTTAGAAAAAAAAAATGAATACAAGAAATTGGAGTAATTAGACAAGTAAACTAAATACAATCTCTTATACAATATTAAATTATTAAGAAATAAGAGTATGTACAAATCTCAAAAATAGTTTTATTAAAATAGACCATCTACTATCACTGAAAATTTGAATAAAAGTCTATCAATGAATCTAATTTGTTTAGTTTTCAAAGAATGAATGCTTGAGAATATTTAGAAAGCTGTAAAAAAATTGAAATGTTATATTATTTCGTTCATGGCAAAAAATAAAATCAGTTCAAACAAACACAACTCTATACTGAACAATTGCAACTTTACAAAAAAAAATTATTACAATGAACAAGGGAAAAGGGCCATTTCATACCCGTACACACTTCAAAAGTGCGAATTGCTGCCTGTACAAAACAAAGAGTGCCAATTTAGACATGTACCCTAATACATTTCTAATTTCATACCTGTACTCACAAAATCGAGCCAATTACAAAGTCCACGTTAACAGATTTAAGTCAACCGTTAGAGATGCTGACTCAGAATCCACGTGTATGCAAAACGACGCCGTTTTGATACGTTTTCTTCGCAAAAAAATTGGTGGACATTCCACACTCAGGGAGATTCGAACCCTCAATCTCGAACATTACTAACATTGGACTTAACCAATTGATCCCACAACAACACTCGGTAAAATCATACAATTATATTCTTATAAACCTAAGGTAGCATCTAAATCGAAGAAAAATGTGGGATATCCACACTCCCATGGGTCAAACCCGCGTCCTCAGATTTTAATAACAAGGATGTAACCAATTGATCCAACAACATCACTCGGTTATATCACACAATGTTATCCTTATAAAGCGAAATGAAATCTAAGTCCCAATTAAAAAACCAAAATCAATTTTAGTGTAACCAAATAATTTGATTTTATTTTCTCAAAAGTTTTTAATATGAACAGATGTATTAAAGTAGATGTAATCTAAAAAATTTATATTAAAAATATGAATTAATTAATCTAAATTAATTAATCTAAATTTTTTAGATTAATTATTTATTTTAGATTAATTTTTAATGAATTAAAGAAAAAAATGAATTATTTTTTTTTAGATTAATTAATGTAAAAATTTTAGATTAAAAATGAATTATTTTTTTAGATTAATTAATCTAAAAATTTTAGATTAAAAATGAATTAATTTTTAATTAATTAAAATTACATTTAATTAATTAATTAAAATTTAGATGTAAAAATATATCCTATTGAGAACATATGAGGACGTTTACATTAAAAAATATATCCTATTTTTTTCTTTAATTCAAATCAAATTATTTGGTTACTCTAAAATTGATTTTGGTTTTTTAATTGGGACTTAGATTTCGTTTCGCTTTATAAGGATAGCATTGTGTGATATAACTGAGTGATGTTGTTGGATCAATTGGTTACGTCTTTGCTATTAAAATCTGAGGACGCTGGTTCGATCCACGGGAGTGTGGTTTTCCCACATTTTTCTTCGATTTAGATGCTACCTTAGATTTATAACAATATAATTGTATGATTTTACTGAGTGTTGTTGTGGGATCAATTGGTTAAGTCCAATGCTGGTAATTTTTGAGATTGAGGGTTCGAATCTCCTCGAGTGTGGAATGTCCACAAATTTTTTTGCGAGGAAAACTTATCAAAACGGCGTCGTTTTGCATACACATGGATTCTGAGTCAGCATCTCTAACGGTTGACTTTGGCACTCTTTGTTTGTACAGGTAGCAATTTGCACTTTTGAGGTGTGTACGGGTATGAAATGGCCCTTTTCCCCAATGAACAATCACAACTTTTCGTTTCTACAGATTTTTTTTTTAAAATTATCCAAAAAGTACGATTGAAAAAACACTATTCTTGGTAACATTTATTCGGAGTGCTATTATATATAGATATATATTTTGAAACTTTTATCTTTTCTATTCATCAAAATATATTTCTAACTTTTATCTTTGTTATTCATCAAAATATATATTTTTAAACTATAAAGTTATAACGTATATTTTTTGTTTTTTTTTTTGTGCGGGGGAGAGAGAGAAAGAAAATGAGCGAGAAAGCGAAAGTGATAGTGAGAATGCTACAAGGTTGCAACAGCATGAACAAGCTCCGTAAGATCCATTCTCATGTCATCGTCAATGGTCTCCAACACCATCCTTCCATCTTTGACAATCTCCTCCGCTTCTGCGCCGTCTCCGTCACCGGTTCTTTGTCTTACGCTCTGCTTCTCTTCGACCGTTTCGATTCTTCTGATCCATCAACTTCGGCTTGGAACTCCCTTATCCGTGGCTTCTCCATTTCATCTTCTCCTCTCTATTCGCTTCTCTTCTACAATCGAATGCTTCACTCCTCTGTTTCACGCCCCGATACCTTCACTTTCAGTTTCGCTCTCAAAGCCTGTGAGAGGCTACGTTCGATTCCGAAATGTTTGGAGCTTCACGGTTCGATTATTCGATCTGGGTTTCATGCTCATGCCAATGTTTCCACTGGTCTCGTTTGTTGTTACTCTGCTAACGCGAGTGTTGATATTGCATCCAAAGTGTTCGACGAAATGCCTCTTAAAGATTTGGTTTCTTGGAACTCTATGATCTCTTGCTTTTCTCATGCTGGTTTACATCATCAGGCGTTGGGTATGTACAAGCGAATGGTAAGTGAAGGTGTGTGCCTCGACGGTTACACGCTAGTTGCTTTGTTATCTTCTTGTGCTCACGTTAGTGCTTTGAATATGGGAGTTATGCTACACAGGATCGCTTGTGACATTGGATGTGAGAGTAGTGTCTTTGTAAGTAATGCTCTTATCGATATGTATGCAAAATGTGGTAGCCTTGAAAATGCTGTTGGTGTTTTTAACGGCATGCACAAGAGAGATGTGTTGACTTGGAACTCAATGATTATTGGGTATGGAGTTCATGGGTATGGCGTAGAGGCTATATCTTTTTTTAGAAAGATGGTGGCTTCTGGGGTTAGACCCAATGCCATTACATTCCTTGGGTTGTTGCTAGGTTGTAGTCATCAAGGTCTAGTTAACGAAGGAGTTGAGTATTTTGAAATCATGAGTTCACAGTTCCATGTGGTCCCGAACATTAAACACTATGGATGCATGGTGGATCTCTATGGACGAGCTGGTCAGCTAGGAAAGGCCCTCGAGATGATACACGCGTCTTCCTGCCATGAAGATCCTGTATTATGGAGAACCTTGCTTGGATCTTGCAAAATCCATGGTAATGTGGAATTAGGAGAAGTGGCCATGAAGAAATTGGTGCAGCTCAAGGCTTTCAATGCAGGGGATTATGTGCTTATGACTTCCATATATTCTGCAGCGAATGATGCACAAGGTTTTGCTAGTATGAGAAAACTAATTAGAAGCCATGATTTACGGACAGTTCCAGGCTGGAGCTGGATTGAGATTGGTGATCAAGTTCACAAATTTGTTGTTGATGACAAAATGCATCCAGAGTCTGCCCTTATTTACTCAGAACTCAGAGAAGTAATCCACCGTGCCATTTTAGCTGGTTACAAGCCAGAGGACTCAAGCAGAGCTGCTCCTACTCTCTCTGACCGGTGTTTAGGATCTGCAGATACATTTCACAGTGAAAAATTGGCTATTGCATATGGATTGATGAGAACTCCTGCAGGAACTACTCTCCGGATCACAAAGAATCTGAGAGTTTGCAGAGATTGCCATTCTTTTACGAAATGTGTATCAAAAGCCTTCGGTCGGAAAATTATTGTAAGGGATAGAGTTCGATTTCATCACTTTGCAGGAGCTGTTTGTTCTTGCAGCGAGTACTGGTGACAGCAATCAACAATATTCTCATTCAGCCTAAAAAGGTTGACGTTATCTTGTTCTACTCTATCAGCGTTAGATTCGTGTGCCTTATGCTAATTGATAGTTATTCGCATGTTTTACTCTCTTGGTTTCTGCAATTTGTTCTATTTTCTGATTCGATGTCAATGTGAACTCCGTTTGTTTTACAGAATTATCACCACAAGATTCCTTAAATGGAAAAGGGAGAGAGACAGGAGATGAGACAATCATTGCCACAGGTATCATCACATTGATAATACATTTCAGTTGTGTTATCTTCTAGTGAGGGAATCCCAACTTGTTGTTTTTTGGCTGCTTATGATGTTGGAACTTTCGGGTCTGATAGATTTATGCTATGGTGCATCGTGTCTAACTTTCTATCTTGTGAATGTTGTCGGTTTTCCCAATGGTATCTCGATGTCGGTTTTCCCAATGGTATCTCGAGCCATCAGTGGTTGTGATTAAAATTGTGGAGCCAGGTTTCTCTGTATAGGGTTAGACAGTCTGACAATGGTTTACCTTGATATAGAGATTGTCATTATGATTTGAGGTGTAGCCCTCTAGTTATTTGTTTCTTGATTTTATTAAATTTGACCACTATTTTGTGATTGGCAGAGGTCGTGATTATGTCCTGGAACAAGAATATAACAAAGACACGAAAATCTCTTGGGAGGAACCAAAGAAAAGAAGGATCCAACCCCCAAGAAATTGCAGAAGGTGTGAGACTTGAGAGCATTCTTTGGGATTGCAACACTTGAAGAGAAGAACCGAAGCGAGTACCAGTGATAGAGATCTTATCAAACTGGGGACTTTGTTGATGTAGCCACGAGTGAGAATCAACTAAACTGGTTTGCTGACAGTTTGTAAGTGGTTTTGGCTAAAGATAAAAAAAAAACAGAGAGAAAACAGAGCTGTATAAAGTCTCAAATTTAATCTATATTTGATTGAATAAATAAAAAAATCATTATATTCACATATCCAAAATATTAGTGATGATGATTAGTAAAACTACATTGCCCTCGCATAGGACAATTGTGAGAATTAATATAAATAGAGGTAAAAAATGCTCATTATGTTGTTACTTGTGCAAAACGATTAAGATTCGAAATCTCTCAAACGAACCAGCTCCTATGGCGATTCCACCAAGAAACAAGGGCAAAGCAAGATACTCCTCGCCGGAACGGCAAACCCAACCGCCGGAATGGCAAACACAACCACCGCCACCAAAACAGAACCGCGACAATCCTTCTTCATCGTCTTCGATCGTTGATAACTTCTCTTCTCTGTCGAAGAAACCTTTAGTTTTCCCGCCAGGTTATCAGTTTGTACCGACCGACGAAGAACTCATCTTGCATTACCTGAAACCCTTCTTGCAAAACAACAAAAACTCATGGCTCCTCAGTGCTCCCATTCATCTCGTGAACATCTACGAGTCAAATCCACAACAGCTTTCAGGTTTGTCTCCGTCGATTCTTTTCCTTAGATATTGTTTCTGTATGTGAATGGCTCTGTTCTTTACTCTTTTGATTCTAAACAGAGCAATTCGAGAAGGGTAATGAGAAAGAATGGTTCTTTATATCGGAGAGAACCAAGCAAGGTAGAAGTCTAAAAAGGCGGAAACGTGGTGCCAATGGTGGATACTGGAACGCAACAGTAGCTGCTAAGAAGGTTAACGCTGGGAAAGGCATAGTCGGCTACAAGAAAGTACTAGAGTACTACGTTGGTGAACGACCAAACGGCGTGAAAACGTGTTGGTTAATGCATGAATACTCGTCTGAGTCTTCTTCTGTTGATAACGAGAAGGTATGTCTTTGTTTCTTGGGCTACAAGCTATTAAGATTGTGATGTTTTGGATTTTTTTTTTCAGTTTTGGGTTGGTGTGTGTAGGTCGATCATGCTTTGTGCAAGATTTATCTGACTCCAAAGGGAGCAAAGAAGAAGAAAGCAGATCAGGAAGAAGAGAATGAGAAGCTTAAGAAAGAAGAAGAGGCGGTTGAAAATCTTGATTTGCATCAACCGGACCTATCGCAGCCTCATGATATGGTGTATCAACAGCCACAGTACTGTTTACTTGACATGATCGATGTATGGCTAAAAACTGTGGAGGAACAACATGGTGTGAGTGTCGATACTCAGCAGCAACAACAAGAGCAATGTACACCGATTCTTCCTCATCAACAGCCAGAGTACTGTTTACTTCCAGCAGAGCATCAGAAGCCGCAGACGCAGCCTTTTCCTTATAACTTTCCTGAGTTGATCAGCTTTGAGCAGGAACCAGTGATCCCAGACGATTTTGAAGATTTCTTCGCTGATTTCATTAAGCCACATTCACTGAACGGAGATGAGGATTCCAGCAGCTATGGTTTATTTGAAGGCTTCGACACAGAAGGAATGATAAAAGATTGCACTAACTGATCATCTCAGCCTACTCATACTTTTGCATTTTGGTCAATATCAGAGATAAGATTTCCATGTTAAGTTGTTAATAGCTCTGTTTCCTTCTTTATGGGCAATGTAATGTTCTCCAAAACCAGAGACATAATTCTCGTTGCTTTTAATGTCTTAATATAACACACTTAATACACAATATTTTTTCAACATCTTTTTATATCAAAACTTACACTTAACACATAATTAAAGATATAGATATAAAACAGTACTGATGGCTTCTTCTTCTCCTGAGATTTTGCTTTCCTCTGAAAGCCTAAATGTTTGAATCAAGATTCTGATCCGTATTGACCACGTTCTTTTAAGTCTGATGTTTCAAAGATTCATTTACCTCTTTGCATAAACAAAACACCGATCATAGAGTAAAACATGCGAATAACTATCCATTAGCGTAAGGCACACGAATCTAACACCGATAGAGAGTAAACCAAGCAAATGAAGAAAAACCTTTTTTTAGGCTTGACTGAGAATATTGTTTGTTGTCATCAGTACTCGTTGCAAAAACAAACAGCAGCTGCATGCAAAGTGACGAAATCGAACTCTATCATCCCTTCTTACAATAATTTGCCGACTGAAAGCTTTTTGATACACATTTTGGTAAACGATGTCAATCTCTGCAAATTAACTCTAAAAAATGGTCAATTCTTTTTTTTTTTTTTCTCTTATTTTTGAATAAGAAAGATATATAAAAGTGTTAATGCTTAATAAATATGAGATTTTTTTTCCACATGTAAACACAAATATTTATTGTGTTCACAACAATCGATACTATCTATAATAGTATTTTTGCAGCAATTTTTGCTCAAAAATACTTTTGAAAAGTTTTTACATTTAATGCATTGACATTAATATTAGTTACCAAAAATTACAAAATTAGTTAGATGTAAGATTTTAAAAAATAAGGAAATCTTTCTACCTCATTCAAATATAAATATATGATTCCTTTTCATTTTTATTTAAATTTATATTTAAATTATCTTGAATTATTCTATAATGCATTTAGTTTAAACATTGTGATTTTTTTACTGCATATGATGTAATACAAATTTTAAAAAACGGACATATATTACTCAATAAATGAATAAAAAAATACTGGTACAATGTCCCACATCGCCTAAACAAATTGGGCAATACTTCAGAGTCATACTATAAAAGAGACCAAAATGATTAAAAAAAATTATTTGGTTTATCCCGGTTATTTATTTTAAAGATTTTTAAAAAGTAAAATATTATAAATATTTATATTTTTATAAAAATTATAAAAATTATAAATATTTATATTTTTTGAAAGTGAAACTTTATAAAATGTTAAAAATATTAATAATATTTAAACGTTTATGAAGTTTCAAATTTTTATAAGAAGTTTAAACATTATAAATATTTCATCTTTTTTAAAAAGTTAGAAAACCTTTAAAATATTAATAATAATTTAAATTTTTACGAAACTTCAAATATGAGAAATACTCAACCATTTTTAGAATTCCAAGTATTATAAATATTTAAACTTTATAAGAAGCGCCAATCTTATAAAATGTAAATGGTTACAACCGTAACAAATAACATATCAACTCAATCTATTATTTATAATACAAAACAATAAATATTAAAAATTAAGATTATATAGTGCGAGTTAAAATATATCTGGACGAAATTATATAGCAGGACAGGTTTTGTCGATATTTATATAAATTTAAAAATATCATTAATTTGGTGTTAAATTGGTAAAACATCATTTCATTATTTTGTTAACACTATCGGTATCCGAGAATAGACATATCTAATTAAATTATTTGATATATATTATGGAAAAATAAATTATATTGCAGTGTTATATGCTTTAAACTTTAAACCATAAAATTAATAATTATTATATTATTATAACATATTTAACTAATATATACAATTTATAATTTAAATGTTTTAGTTATAAATAATTTGTCCCACGGTGTACCGCGGGTCCTAATCTAGTTGATAATGTTAAACTCTAAGTGGGTTTGAACTTTGGTGAGGTACATATAGGAGATTTGTTGTAAAGCCAATCAACTCAAATAAATAAAATTTGTTTTAAGATGCATATTTTAACGATAGAGACATTTCAAATCTGTACTCTTATTTTTAAAAATTAACATTACAATGGTGGCAATTTTTATTTTTATTTTATATATGGAAAAGTTAAGAACACAACTTATTAAATCACTCCATTAGATAGGGATTTTGAGATCAAATTATACCGGTATTGATAGACGACACTCCTGAAAACATATCAGATTTGAAAGAGTAGTTATCGTCGGTGGAGTCATCAACATTATGCGTTTTTGGTTGTGGAGGATAGAAAATTGCCGACAGTTCATTAAATGAAGATGGACCAGAAAGATTTTGTTCTTGTTCTTGTGTCGACTGAGTAGTATTCATTTATCTTATTGTAATTAATGATTACAAAGTTTAATTATCATTGGCTTGTTTGCCACATACTTTACTCTACCAGCCTATCCTAAATGTAAGAATCTTATATAATAAAATAAAATTCTCTTTTGACAAGCACTAAAAAAATTATCATTTGCCACTTTTCTTTTTATGACATGTATCATTTTCTCTTTAATATTTTAAGTATATTTTTTCAACTGATTTTATATGACATACATTGTATTATTTATATTTAAAATAAAATATAATTTAATATTATACATTTATAAGATGCTCAATTTATTCTTTAATTTATGTACCATATTGTCAAAAAAATGATTTTTTCTTTTATTTCTTAACTTTAATAGAAATAATTAACATGATATGTTTTTCAATTGAATTTATATGACATATATTATATTATTTATATTTATATTTAAGACAACAAATAATTTGATATTATACATTATAAGATGTTCAATTTATTCTTTAATTTATGTAGCATATTGTCCAAAATAATGATTTTCTCTTTTATTTCTTAAAGTTAATAGAAATAATTAACATGATATGATTGTTACATTATTTTCCAATTTGATTATAAGATGTTCAATTTATTATTTAATTTAGGTAGCATATTGACCAAAATAATGATTTTCTCTTTTATTTCTTAACTTTAATAGAAATAATTAACATGATATGATTATTACATTATTTTTCAATTTGATTCTAACTAAAACAAACTAAAGTAGATTTAAATATATATATTGAAAGGACCCGAACCTTCCTTTTTCTTTTTGAAAAATAAATAATAATAAATATAAATATAATACTAATAAATAAACTACAACTAGGGGTATCATACCCACTAGCCACCTAACCACAATCATAATCAATAGCGGAATAACAAATACCAATATCCAATAATAATCCAATAATAAACCAATATTATAACATAACGATATCCAAACACCAAACAACAAGGAACATAAAACCAGCAACCTAACAATGTTTCTAATGATCCAACTCTAGCAACCTAGCAATACCAGACAACAACCAATCGAGTCCCTAGAACATTGAAACACATATTTTTGTGGATGGTGAATGGGATGATTGGTGGATGAGATATAAATGAATGGAGTGCAGGGTGTTTCAATTCCTCTTATGATGTTGCAGTATAAGGGGTGTCAATCCAATCTGAGTGTTTGCAAGCAACCAGGATGTGCATAAATGTCTAAGTCAAGTCAAATATGAAGGATGTTTGCCACTAACAACCTGATGATGAAATGTAAAATGCAGAAAGTAAAAGCTAATAATACTAGACTAGGTGAGTTAACCGCACGCTTGTGCGGGCAGAAACTGAATAGAAAAAAATGAATTTAATTCTTTAAAATGTTGAATCAAAATTTTATTATATTTTAAAAATCTATTTAATTTTTTAAATTTTTATAGTAGTTGGTATGTTCAAACATAAATTATTTTTTTGTAAGTTTCATATTAAATATTTTTTTTTCATTTTTAAAATAATAAAATGAATAGTTAATAAAATGTTTATAGTATTACTCTACATATGCAAAATATAAATTGAAAATTTAAAGTCCATTTTTAAAGTTTAATTGTAATTTTAAAATCCATTTATAATGTTTAAGCCCAAATTGACCGTAACAAAGTTTTAAATGAGCCAAATACAATTGTTACGGTCAATTTTAATTACTTTGATATAATAATTTGGGACAATATAATATGTAATTTTTAAGACCACTAAAATAAATATTTTAAGTAACCCATAAATATATTTTCGTTTAGACCATTATATTTGGTACTACAAGCATTCAAAATTATACTAAAGTTTGCATATACAAAAAGTTCATTAAGCCACCGTATCTTCATTTCTGAGTCCATTCTTTATGACTGAGTCCTTGAGCTCTCAATTTGATGCTCCATTACATGGTTTATGTAATAACGTCCAACAAACTCAGACCTGTAAATATATTAAGTGTATGAAACAAAATTATTTTAACATCATACATAATCATATATAAAGTGTATAAAGTTATTTTTACATAATCAAATCTTACTAGTCCTTCGAACTGTGGTTTATAAAGATCTTCGAAGAGGCCAATGTGTTTTCGATACATGGTGCACCTATAAACATTTGCAGAGTGAATATATTGATTACCTTATGATGATTATATCATAACTATTTTATGTTACATACCTTCATATTCTCCGACCTTCACAAACCGCATTACACAAAACTCAGGTTCAGATTTGTATATGAGATGGCACCTGTTTGATTGCCATTTAGACATGAATTCAGAAGCGTAGTTATCTTTGACACGACACTTCACAGTTTCATTCCTACATGTTTATCAAATTAATAAAAAATCTTAAAAGAGACAATCTTAAAACGTAACTGATCTAAAGGTAGAGTAAATGTCTTTTACCTGCAACTCAACAATGTGAAAACAACTTCATTAATTTTAATGGCAGTCTCAGGTCTTCTTTTATCTTCCACATCTACTATACACACACATACATCTAATTTGGGGAAAAGATAGAATTTATTTTTCCAAAGTGTTGCAAAGTTACAAAGTTAGGACACAAAGTTATAAATATTACAACATTAATTCACAAGGGAGTGGCCAATACACAAAGTTACAACAAATCCTATCAAGATTCTAGATTCCCAAACACAAAGTTACAATTAACTATACTCACAGATTGTACCATATCAATATTAAATTAATTAACGAAATACTTACCGAAAGAGATAGGATGATTTATTCTTCCACGGTATATCTCATCCAAATCCTCGAATCAAAAGTAATTCATTGGACTCAATTGTTGGACCATCGTCATAGTGGTATCGTCCGTGAATTTAATTTGATAAGGATGACGAGTATTCCTCTCATTCAGGGTTGGATTGATTACTTTGAAAGTTCTAATATCATATCAGTCACTATCGTTGATATATTTTCGGATTTTAGCGAGTGTATTTGGTAAAAAAGTAGCTTCAATTGTGTTACCCTTCACAGTTTAATAACAATTGTGTAAGAAGTCATATATATAAGAACTGTTAAAAATTAAAATTTAAGTAAGAATGATGTTCAATTAACGACGTTAACCTCTACATCCACAAGAAGCAGTGCTCTTTTTGTAAAGAACTCACGGATACTCCATGAATGTAAGACCTTGGCGTGTATACGCCAATTAGTTCTTCTGGGAAGAAGATAATCAATTTTATCGAATCTCATGATTTTCTCAAATTAGGGTTTTTCCCGTTTCTTCTCTGTTATCGAAAATGAAAAGTGGATTCCGGATTTGTAAGAATACAAACAGTCACGATTAAACGTTGCGTCTTAATCGTTTTAGTATCTCACCTTTTGTTTGACTATTAAATATTTTTAATATTTATTATTATCTATATATAATAGCAAACTCACTTTTGGGGGTCAAGTTTAACCTAACGGGTGAGATTGTTTCTACTATCTCATCTAACAGTCTAGAATTATTGATGATTCCAACAGTTGCAAGTTTTTTTCAATAATCGTGTACCCCATCTTTTAATTTTTACACTTTTTTGTTTCACAGCTCTTTATTTGCACATCTCTTTGTTTTTATGAACTTTGAAATTTTTTTTTGTTCTTTGAGTATTATATTATTAATGATGTCACCCTTTGTTAATGATCTCAAAAGTTGCAAAGTTTTGATCCAATAATTGTGTTTCTTCGTCGCACCCCCAGGTTTCCATGTTGGCACCCGTTAGTTTTCACACCTTTTTGTTTTGCACCTTTTTTGTTTATATAAAATTGCAATGTTTTGATTCAATAACAAACCTACTTTTGGGGGGTCAACTTTAATCTAATGGATGAGATTGTTTCTAATATCTCATCTAACGGTTTAGAATAATTAATGATACCAACAGTTTCAAGTCTTTTTACCAATAATCGTGTTTCTTCGTCGTACCCTCATTTCAGACCTCTTTGTTTTCACACCTTTTTGTTTATATATATATATATATATATATATATATATATATATATATTATGCACATATTTTTTTGAATTTTGAAAAGATTTTTTGTTCTTTGAGTATTATATTATTAATGGTCTCACCCTTTGTTAATGATCTCAAAGTTGCAAAGATCCAACAACTGTGTTTTTTGGTCGTTCCCCCAACTTTCCATGTTAGCACTTGTTAGTTTTCGCACCTTTTTGTTTCACACATTTTTGTTTCACACCTCTTTGTTTTCACACCTTTTTGTTTATATTTATATACAGATTTTTATGGACTTTGAAAAGAGTTTTTGTTCTTTGAGTATTATTAATGATATCACCATTTGTTAATGATCTCAAAATTTGCAAAGTTTCGATCCAACAATTGTGTTTCTTCGTCACTCCCCCAGCTTTCCATGTTGGCACCCGTTAGTTTTCACACATTTTTGTTTTACACCTCTTTGTTTATATAAAGTTGCAATGTTTTGATCCAATAACTGTGTTTCTTTGTCGTACCCCTAGCTTTCAATGTTTGCACTTGTTAGTTTTTGCATTTTTTTGTTTCACACCTTTTTGTTTCACACATCTTTCTTTATATATATATACAAATTTTTATGGACTTTGAAAATAATTCTTTCTTTGAGTATTATTAATGCACTACAGGAAATGTGGGTACTGATAGCTCTAGAAGATAGCGTTTTGTTTGTATATGCTATGTTTGACTGAATCGTGATTTAAAGATAGCGTTTTGTATATTGTAAACACTACAAATTATTTAAGCGGTATAATGAATGTGACGCGGGACTATTTTTTGGTTCGAGATCTTTATTATCCCGCTATTGAAAATGGTAAGAGGGAAAAACTAAAATTTTGTCTATGGCAAAATAAAAGAAAACCCGAAAAGTCATTTCTCATTTTTTTGCCACCATCGTATCAGTTCAGATCGACAAGTTCTCGATCTCTTTCGATATCACTCTCACTCGATTTCTCTCAATATCACTCGCTTTCTCAGTCTCTCCCTCTAATTCGCACTTTATCTCACTCGATTTCTCAGTCTCTCAACGCGATTTCTCACAATATCCATGGAATCTTCAATAGGTATGTCTTCATTCAATCGTAGCTTATTTGTTCGTTGGAATGGAAAACAATTTTCATTTGGGGTTGTGTCAACATTGATGCGGAAGTTTGTGATTTTGGGTATCAATTTTGATTTTCGGTTTTGATTCTTAGTTTCGGTGAACATGCATGTCGAAGTTTGGCACATTTCTTGTTTCAATTTTGTTTTTCTGTTTTGATTATGATTTTTGGGTTTCGATTTTATGATTGAAATTGTTCTTCATTTATCATTTTCAGAAATGGCGAAGAAAAGAGGAGGAGGTCAAGTTGGTCCTCGTCGTAGTAGACATAATCAAGGCTTGGAGGTAGAAGAGATAACAGCACAAGTTGCTCCAGCAGCAACACTAAAGGTGAATAAGAAAAGAAAAGCAAAGAAAGTGGCTAAGAGAAGCAAGAAAGTGGCTGCTCAAGATGATGAGGTAGAAGCTGTTACACCGCAAGCAATGTCTGAAGGTGAGAAAGAAGATTCTGAGAAGGGTAATGACAAAGATGTTACACCGGATGCTGATCAGACTGAGAAAGCAATATCTGATGATGAGAAAGAAGATTCTGAGAAGGATAATGAGAAAGATGTAACACCGGATGCTTATCAGACTGAGAAAGCAATGTCTGAAGATGAGATAGAAGATTGTGAGAAGGGTTTAGAGAAAGATGTAACACCGGAGGCTGATCAGACTGAGAAAGCAATGTCTGAAGATGAGAAAAAATATTCTGAGATAGAAGCAGAAGCTTGTTTGACTGGACAAGAACAACAGGAGGATGAAGAAGAAGCTGGTAATATGGAAGAAGCTGCCAATATGGAAGAAGATGGTGTTGGCAATGGTCAAGCTAATGCGATTCCTAGCAACACTGATGAAGGAATTCAGGTACCGGAGGAAAGAGTGAAAGAAAGAAAAAAAAGAGGACCAACAAAGATGCGTAAAGTGGCTGAAAATCCTAATGAAAAGGTTTCAGTTACTTTCACTGACTTTGGTGATCATGTTGGACCTGGTTCAATAGTATTATCATCTTTTCTTGGTGTCCTTGTGAGGGAACACGTTCCGGTTACAATTTCTGATTGGAGGAAAGTTGATGCAGTTACTAAACAAGCAATGTGGGAAGAGATTCAGGTATAGATTTATATGCAACTATTTTTTGTTGAACAGATATGAAACATGTTTGACATTTTCTTGTTGTATGTGATGCAGGGGAGGTTTAACTTGCAAGAAGAATGGCAGAGAGTTGTTATCTTGAAGCAAATGGGAAATATCTGGAGGGCTTGGAAGTCAAAGCTATTGTCAAAAGTACGAGCTGCAAAGAGAATAGATTTAAAACCCAGCAACATCCCATCCATTCCAGTGTGGAACTCTTGGGTTAGGAGCAAGACTAACTCAGCTTTCACGGTTAGTTATCTACAACTAAGTAACTTTCTTGTTTATATGTCATGTATGATAGATTTAATCACACTGATATTTATAATGTAGGAAATAAAGTAACAAGTACAGGAAGATGAGACAAAATCAGATTCCTCACACCACCAGCCGCAAAGGAATGCTTCGTTTAGCTGATGATATGGTAATAGTAATGGTCAAATATCTATATATATATTGTATATCTTGTTAGAATAAAATGGTATTGAGATATTTATGTACTTTATATAGAAAAAAAAAGAGTAGAGACCCAAGTAAGGTGACGAGGAGTAAGGTATGGATTGCGGGACACACTCACGCTGATGGTAGACCTGTGAAGCCTCAATTTGCTGAGACTATTGTAAGAATTCTGGAACTTATTATATTGTGTATAATTGAATGTGTGTATAATTACAATCACTTGATAATGACTCTGAGTTTTCTTGTGTTTAAATGTTTGTATCAGGAACAAATACAATCACTTGATAGTCAAATGGACTCTACATCAACTGCTGATAACATAAGGGAAGATGCTGTGAGCAAGATTTTTGGAAAAGACAAACCTGGACGAGTAATGGGGTTTGGTAGAGGGATTATGACTACTAAGTTAGCATTTCTGCAATCTAGAGACGCAAAGATGGCAGAAATGGAAAGTGAGATTGAAGAGTTAAAGGGCATTGTCCGAGACTTGGGTGGAAAGAAGGTAATCTATTTCGTTATTGTTCGGTCAATTGGTTTGGTTTTAAGACATTTACGAATTACTTTTCCTTATTTCAGACAAGTAATGGTGATACTGAAACATCCGAGAGTATTGGTGGATTCAAAAAAAGAGCTAGAGTACAAATATGTGATTGGATTCAATCAGGAGATGTAGTTGTTGGTGAAGGAGAATTATGTTCTGTTGAACCGATGTACAAAATTGGTAATATACCAATTGGTCCTAATGCAATGGCTGTCCTTGTTAAGTCAGCACTAAGCTCAGAAGCTTCTCTCTGGAGACCTACAACCGATGTGCTATATCTTGAGCAAGCTGTGGGATGCAAAATACCTTGGCCAATGGACAAGGTGCTTTTGTATACGGATCCAGTCGCTTCTGAAGATGTATCCATGGTAAAGTTTTCAAATCTTCTTTTCTTGTGGTGAAGTGATATATCTCTAATCATTTTCTGTTTACATTTTAGCAAAACAAGGAAGGTGAAACTCGAAGATGCAAAATATATGATTGGACTAATGAAGACGATGAGGTTATTGCTGAAGGTGTTGTGTGCTCAATTAACTCCAAAGAGAAGGTTAACAATATACCTCTAGGTCCAAGTGCTGTTTGTATTGAAGTTGTGAAGGTTTTCAATGATAATGCTCATTTGTGGAGGCCAACTACTGAAGCTACTTTAATTGGTGATGCAATTAACGAGAAAATCGCATGGCCAGTCCTAAAGATTGACGTCACGGCTGCAACCACTACAGATGCAACACTACCTAAAGTCACGGTATGTTATTGAAATTAAGTTATTTCATTTGTTAATTTTTCTGTTGATTGATGTGGGAACTTTCATTGATGTTGGACCTTGCTTGTATTATTTGGTTTGAGTTGTAGAGTCCAGGCAGCAATAGTTCCACCAGAAGTCCAAAGCAGAAGTGTTATCTTTTAGATTGCAGCAAATCTGGACATAAGGTAGCTGAAGGAAGAGTAGTTTCAACAGATCCGAACGAGACATGCCATCATGTACCCATAGGTCCAAATGCAAGCAAGGTCTCGGTTGAAGTGGCTAAGATTGGTAATGCAAAGGTCTGGAGGCCAAATTCAGAGATTGAATACATTTCTGATGCAATAGGTTCAGTTGTAGCATGGCCAAATGATAAAATAAAGTTTGTGTGAATGGATGGGATTTTGCAATTGTTGGAATTTTTATTTGTATTGTAATGAATTTTTATTTTGGTTAATGACTGATTAACAATTGTTGGAATTTGTATTGTAATGAATTTTTATTTTGGTTAATGACTGATTAGTAATTGTTGGAATTTCAAAAATGAAACCGGTTTGGCTAATTAAACTAGTGCTGGAAATTTCAAAAATTAAACCGGTTTGGCTAATTAAACCAGTGCTAGAAATTTCAAAACTAAACCGGTTTTGCTAATTAAACCAGTGCTGGAAATTTCAAAATTAAACCGGTTTTGCTAATTAAACTAGTGCTGGAAATTTCGAAATTAAACCGATTTGGAGATGTCTAAATTAAATCGGTGCTGAAAATTTCAAAAATTAAACCGGTTTGGACATGTTTAATTTAAACATGTTTAAATTACATCGATTATGTCTAAATTAAACATGTTTCAATTATGTCTAAATTAAACCGGTTATGTCTAAACCGGTTTGCTAAAAATTTGTATTGTTGTGCTTCCTTTGTGCTCTATACTCAAAAACATAAAATTAAAACTCTAAACCTCAAACATTATAGTTAAATTTCTAAATCCTAAAGTATAAAACATAAACACTAAACTCCAAAGTCTAAACCCTAAACCCTAACCCTAAACCTATACCCTAAACCCTAAACTAAGACTTAGTGTTGGAATACTAACTTATATTAATTGTTCTTAATTATAAAATTTATAATTATAAGAAATAATATTCTAAACATTGAAATACTTATATTGATATATTTTTTTAAAAATAATTTATTTTATATGATAATTTTCGGATTTAAAATGAAAAAACAACTCTTAACCAATGAGAAGTAACCTCCCAGATTATAGGATGAATCTTACACCGTTAGATAACGCCGACTATGATCTCAGCCGTCCTTTCTTATTGTAGACGCGATTAATGTACACCGTTGATATGTCTCGCTAACTTTGATCTAGCCCGTTAATTGTTCTTAGCCAATAAGCAGTAACCTCCAAGATTGCAATCCTGACATAACCTACACTGTTGATCTGTCTAGCTAACTTTGATCTGAGCCGTTATCGTTCTTAACCAATGGTGACTAACCTCTGAGATCGCAAGCTTACAGAACACAACTCATCTTTAGGGTTTACCAAAACTTCCCCAACTCTTCCTTTGTGTTCACCAAATCGTTTCAGAACGGATCCATCTCCATCGTGACCAAATGGATAAGACATGGATTTCGCTGCCAAGGTATACAGTAAATTCAATTCTTTTCGTTGCCAAATGAAAATCTAAATTCTTTTCCAATTTTCGTTTCAAAAAAATCTAAATTCTTTTCGATGTAGGAATAGCATCAAGTACTTAGAAGGAGCAACGAAATTCGCCAATTCATCAGCAAGAAGATTGGGCAATCTGTCTGAAATGCTATGCCCATGTAGAGATTGCCCCAATGTATGCCATCAGTCTATAGATCAAATTGTTGAGCATCTAGTGATAAGGGGTATGGATAAGATGTATAAGACTTCTTGTTGGAGTATTCTTAGTGAAAAAAGAGCATCTACAGAAGACAGTGGTCCTCAACATGAAACAGAGGCATTTGACTTGTTTAAGACAGCATTCTCTATGGGTGAAGGTGAACCAAATCAGAGGAATGATGATGAAGCATTAGAGGCAAACGACGGTGAAGCAGTAGAGGAAACTGAGTTTAGGAAAAAGTTAAGAGAAGCTGAAACTCCATTATACTCTGATTGTATCAAATACACAAAGGTTTCAGCAATTATGGGACTTTACAGATTCAAGGTTAAGAGTGGTGTGTCAGAGAACTACTTTGATCAGCTGTTGGATTTAATTCAGGACATGCTACCTGAAGACAATGTACTTCCGAAGAGTTTAGCTGCAATAAAAAAATTTCGGAAGATATTTGGTTTCGGATACGAAAATATTCATGCTTGCAAGAATGATTGCATACTATATAGGAAGGAGTTTGAGAAGTTAGATAGCTGTCCAAGATGCAAAGTTTCAAGATGGGAGAAGGATAAGCACAGTAATGAGATAAAGGTTGGGATTCCAGCAAAGGTCCTTAGATATTTTCCAATCAAGGACATATTTAGGAGGATGTTTAGATCAAAAAAGATGGCTGAAGATTTGTGGTGGCACTATACCAATGGCACTGAAGATGGTACAATGCGACACCCCGTTGATTCTATATCATGGGCACAAGTGAATGCTACATGGCCAGACTTTGCTGCTGAACCAAGGAATCTTCGACTTGGAATTTCTACAGAGGGGGTGAACCCTTTCGGTATGCAAAACACCAATCACAGCACATGGCCAATGTTGTTGGTGAACGATAACATGCCTCCGACTATGTGTATGAAGGCTGAAAATATAATGTTGACTTTGTTGATCCCTGGTCCAGCAGCTCCTGGGAATAACATAGATGTTTACTTGGCACCACTGATAGACGATTTAAAAGATTTGTGGGCTGAGGGTATTGAAGTCTATGACTCATTTGCGAAGGAGAATTTCACGCTTAGAGCCATGCTACTTTGGAGTATCAGTGACTATCCAGCCTTAGGAAAATTGTCTGGATGTAAAGTGAAGGGGAAACAAGCCTGCAATGTATGTGGAAAAGATACACCTTCCAGATGGCTTAAGTTTAGCCGTAAGTTTGTCTATATGGGGAATAGAAAGAGACTACCGCCTGGCCATCGTTACAGATAGAAAAAAGCTTGGTTTGGCAACACTGTTGAGGAAGGGAATGCCAAAAGGATACAAACTAGCGCTGAAATATATGAGACACTACAGGCTTTTAGGAATGATTTTGGAAAACCTCTACACAAGGAAATTAAAAGAAAAAGAACTGAGTTGGAAGATGATGAAGTGGATCAAGAAGAAGAGTGTGAAGAATCAAATGATCTATGGCGGTGGAAGAAGAGATCAATATTCTTTGAACTACATTACTGGAAGGTAAAGTAAAGTAATTGAACTATAATCTCTTATTGTTGGATTTGAATAAGTTAGCCTAACAATTTATTCCTTAATGTGTTAGGATTTGCATGTTCGTCATAATATTGATGTTATGCACGTAGAAAAAAATGTGTCAGATGCTATATTGTCTATCTTGATGCAAAGTGTTAAGTCCAAAGATGGTTTGAAAGCAAGAAAAGACTTAGAAGATATTGGAATCAGAAATCACTTGCATATAGAGGTCAGGGGAAAGAAAACGTACTTACCTCCAGCAGCCTACTGGTTATCCAAGAAAGAAAAGACCATTTTCTGCCAAAGGTTATCTAAGTTTAGAGGGCCTGATGGTTATTGTGGTAATATTGCGAATAGTGTTTCAGTTAACCCTCCAAATACAGGTAGTTTAAAGTCGCATGATCATCATGTCCTAGTACAGAACTTGTTACCAACTGCATTACGAGGGTTGTTACATAAGGGTCCTAGGATTGCCATTAATAGATTTTGCAGTTACTTCAACAGGTTGTGTCAACGCATCATCGACCCGGAGAAACTATTGACAATGGAGACAGAGTTTGTGGAAACAATGTGTCAACTGGAGCGCTTCTTCCCTCCATCCCTTTTTGATATTATGTTCCACCTTCCAATTCATCTATCAAAAGAGGCACGTTTGGGAGGACCAGTACACTTCCGCTGGATGTATCCCTTCGAAAGGTTAGATGTACTCATTTGCTTAAATATATGTATTTCCTGCAATTATTTTCAACTTATATTCATTTTTTGACTGAGTTATAGGTACATGAAAATACTTAAGGGTTTTGTTAAGAATCATGCAAGGCCAGAAGCATGTATGGCGGAGGGGTATTTAGCTGGAGAATGTGTTGCGTTTTGTTTAGAGTTCCTTAAAGAATCAGTACCAGTTCAAGAAACAGTTAATCGCAATGAAGATATTGAGACTGATAGAAGCATGGTTGAAGGTCGACCTCTGCAGAAGGGTATAGAAGTTACCCTATCAGATAAAGATAGAGACACTGCACATCGCTATGTGCTAATAAACATGGCATCTTTGGATCCTTATATTGAGTAAGAGGTAACCCATTATGTTTCATCTACTAATTATTATTATAATTTTATTCTCAAAACTGTTGTTTAACGTAAAATCAGGATGCATTTGGAAGAATTACAAGCTAATGATGCTCGATGTGCTAAAAATGAAACTTTGTTATGGAAAAAACATACTGAGCAGTTTGCACAATGGCTTAAAATAAAGGTTTCCAGATGCAACTTGTCTTCTTGATTATTTGTTATACAACTTGTTAAATTGATTGGTTAGCTTGTTAGGTTCATGATAATGTTTTGCTTGATGACTTGTTTGCTTATCTTGTAGCTTGATGGCTGGTCTTCTTGGACTAGATTGTTAGCTTATCTTGTAGCTTGATGAATGGTTAGCTTATCTTGTAGCTGGATGACTAGTTTTCTTGCCACAGATTGTTAGTTTCATGATCACGTTTTGCATAGTGACGGGTTAGCTTAGGTTGTATCTTGATGACTGGTCTTCGTGATTATCATTTCAGTACTTCAGCTTGATGATCAAGGTTGGAATTTTACTGTGGCAGGTTCATTCAGACTCAACAAATAGTCATTCTAAGGATATAAGGTGGTTGGCATTTGGACCAAGAAATGTTGCTTTAGCACATAAAGGATTTATCGTTAATGGGCAACGGTTTCACACAGATGCGGTTAAGCGGAAGACACAAAACAGTGGAGTAACTTATGAAGCATTTAGCATGTGTAGATCAAGTGCTCGAGATATGAGGCAAGTGGCTGATATGCTTACATATTATGGAGTAATAAAAGTGATTTTACTTATGGACTATCACATGTTCAAAGTGCCGCTGTTAGATGCAATTGGGCCAACACAGGGAATGATGTGAAGGAGGAAGATGGTTTCACTCTTGTCAACCTTCATTTGAACCAAACAGCCTATTTGAAAGATCCATTCATTCTACCTTCTCAAGCAAAACAGGTTTTCTATTCTAGGGAAGATGATAATTCAAATTGGTATGTTGTTATGAGAGCACCACCTAGAGGCTATCATGAGTTGGAAACAGAAGAGGATTTAGTTGTTGCACCTTTGCCTGTCCAAGAAGTCGATGATTTGGATGATGAAGTTTGTGATGATGATAGTGTTATGTTAGGGATGATTGTGAAGGCTTGTTAGTGGTAGATTGATAGGTGTTTGTGGTTTTTGTAAACAATGAAATTTGTTATGGTTTTCTGATCATTTAAATATATTTATATATTTCGTATTAATTTTAATTGGTTTTTTTTACAAATATTTGAAAGAAATATTTTATTTTAAGTAATAAATAATTCGTAATTCATTTTAATAAATAAATTTTGAATAATTTAAAAACAAACTAATAACACGAAACATTTGCTATCTTTGCTATAGGTAAAATCAAATTAATGAGTTTTAATAGCATTTGTATCATGTTATTATAAATATTAACAATTGCACAGAAGACAACGCTATCGTTGTATAGTTAACTATAGCAAACCGGCAATCCGCTATTAAAAGTGTCCGACCTACTATAACGGGCGATCTTAGAGCGTTTTAGGAAACACTATAATTGTAAATTCATAGCGTTTAACGGCCGCTATTCATACCCACATTTCCTGTAGTGATTTCTCATCCTTTGTTAATGATCTCAAAATTTGCAAAATTTCGATCCAACAATTGTGTTTCTTTGTCGCACCCCCAGTTTTCTATGTTGGCACCCGTTAGTTTCCATATCTTTTTGGTTTACACCTTTTGGATCCAAAAATTGCAATGTTTTAATCCAACAATTATGTTTCTTCGTCGTACCCCTAGCTTTCAGTGTTTGCACTAGTTAGTTTTTGCACCGTTTTGTTTCACACCTCTTTGTCTTCACACTTTTTTTGTTTTTATTTATATACAGATTTGTGAGGACTTTGAAAAGAGTTTTTTTTTTTTCTTTGAGTATTATTAATGATCTCACCCTTTGTTAATGATCTAAAAATTTTCAAAGTTTCGATATAACAATTGTGCTTCTTCGTTGCACACCCAGCTTTCCATGTTGGGACACATTAGTTTTCACACCTTTTTGTTTTACACCTCTTTTTTTATAAAAAGTTATAATGTTTTGATCCAACATTTGTATTTATACGTCATACCCCTACCTTTCAATGTTTGTATTTGTTAGTTTTCGCACTTGTTAGTATTCACATATTTTTGTTTCACACGTTTTTGTTTCACACCTCTTTGTTTTCACACTTTTTTGTTTATATATATATACAAAATTTTATAGACTTTGAAAGAAAAAAAATTTGTTCTTTTGAGTATTATTATTGATTTCACCCTTTGTTAATGATCTCAAAATTTGCAAAGTTGTGATCCAACCATTGTGATCCAACAATTTTGTTCTTTGAGTATCATTGTTGATCTCACCCTTTGTTAATGATCTCAAAATTTGCAAAGTTTTGATCCAACAATTGTGTTTCTTCGTCGCACCCCCAACTTTTTATGTTGGCACCCGTTAGTTTTCACACTTTTTTGTTTTACACCTCTTTGTTTATATAAAATTGCAATGTTTTGATCCAACAATTGTGTTACTTCGTCATACTCTTACCTTTCAATGCTTGCACTTGTTAGTTCTCACATCTTTTTGTTTCACAACTTTTTGTTTCACATGTATTTAACTTTATATATATATATTATATATATCTTTATGGATTTTGAAAAAAGTTTTTGTTCTTTGAGTATTATTTATTATCTCAACATTTGTTAATGATCTCAAAAGTTGCAAAGTTTCGATCCAACAATTATGTTTCTTCGTCGCATCCCCAGTTTTTCATGTTGGCACCCGTTAGTTTTCACACTTTTTTTTTTGTTTTACACCTTTTGTTTATATAAAGTTACAATATTTTAATCCAACAATTGCGTTTCTTCGTCGTACCCCTAGCTTTCAATGTTTCAACTTGTTAGTTTTCGTACCTTTTTGTTTCACACCTCTTTGTTTTCACATTTTTTGTTTTTATATATATATAGATTTTTAAGGACTTTGAAAAGAGTTTTTTTTTTTTCTCTGAGTATTATTAATGATCTCACCCTTTGTTAATGATCTAAAAAATTTCAAATTTTTGATATAACAATTGTGTTTTTTCGTCGCACACCCAGCTTTCCATGTTGGGACACATTAGTTTTCACACCTTTTTGTTTTACACCTCTTTTGTTTATAAAAAGTTATAATGTTTTGATCCAACAATTGTGTTTATACGTCGTACCTCTACCTTTCAATGTTTGTACTTGTTAGTTTTCGCACTTGTTAGTATTCACATCTTTTTGTTTAACACCTTTTTGTTTCACACCTCTTTGTTTTCACACTTTTTTATTTTTATATATATACAAAATTTTATGGACTTTGATAGAAAAAAATTTGTTTTTTTGAGTATTATTAATGACCTCTCCCTTTGTTAATGATCTCAAAATTTGCAAAGTTTCGATCCAAAAATTATGTTTCTTTGTCGCACCCTCACCTTTCCATGTTGGCACCCGTTAGTTTTCACAAATTTTTGTTTTACACCTCTTTTTTTATATAAAGTTGCAATATTTTGATTCAAAAATTGGGTTTTTTCTTGTACCCCTAGCTTTCAATGTTTGCACTTGTTACTTTTCACATCTTTTTGTTTCACACTTATTTGTTTTCACACCTTTTTGTTTTTATGTATATACAAAGTTTTATGGAATTTGAAAAGAGTTTTTGTTCTTTGAGTATTATTAATGATCTCACCCTTAGTTAATGATCTCAAAAGTTGCAAAGTTTGATCCAACAATTGTGTTTCTTTGTCGCACCCCAACTTTCTATGTAGGCACCTGTTAGTTTTCACACCTTTTTGTTTTACACATATTTGTTTATATACAGTTGTAATGTTTTGATCCAACGATTGTGTTTCTTCGTCGTACCCCTAGCTTTTAATGTTTGAACTTGTTGTATTCACATCTTTTTGTTTCACACCTTTTTGTTTCACACCTCGTTGTTTTCACACATTTTTGTTTTTATATATATATAGATTTTTATGGACTTTGAAAAAAGTTTTTGCTCTTTGAGTATCATTAATGATCTCACCCTTTGTTAATGATCTCAAAATTTGCAAAGTTGTCATCTGACAATTGTGATCCAACAATTTTGTTCTTTGAGTATCATTATTGGTCTCACCCTTTGTAAATGATCTCAAAATTTGTAAAGTTTTGATCCAACAATTGTGTTTCTTCGTTGCATCCCCAATTTTTCATGTTGGCACCCGTTAGTTTTTGCACCTTTTTGTTTTATACCTCTTTGTTTGTATAAAGTTGCAATGCTTTGATCAACAATTGTGTTACTTCGCCATACCCTTACCTTTCAATCTTTGCACTTGTTAGTTTCGCATCTTTTTGTTTCACAGCTTTTTGTTTCACACCTATTTGTCTTCACACGTCTTTGGTTTTTTATATATACATATCTTTATGGACTTTGAAAAGAGTTTTTGTTTTTGAGTATTATTAATTATCTCTCCTTTTGTTAATGATCTCAAAAGTTGCAAAGTTTCGATCCAACAATTATGTTTCTTCATCGCATCTCCAGTTTTGTATGTTGGCACCCGTTAGGTTTCACACCTTTTTGTTTTACACCTTTTAGTTTATATAATGTTGCAATGTTTTAATCCAACAAATATGGTCTTCTTCGTTGTACCCCTAGCTTTCAATCTTTGCACTTGTTAGTTTGCGCATCTTTTTGTTTTACACCTCTTTGTTTCCACAACTTTTTTTTTTATATATATACAAATTTTTATGGACTTTGAAAGTGTTTTTGTTCTTTGAGTATTATTTCACACCTCCAAGTTTTAAAAATTATGAGTATTATTTTCTTTTAATTTATTAATCAACATGATTCACTCATCTTTATTAAAATTTGGATTGTTTTATTTATTGATTCCTTCATCTAACTTTTGTTTGGTATCATTTTCCATTTATTCATGCATCAATCATCTCTTCCAATTATTAATTTAGGTAATTAAATGTTATATCTAATTTTTCATAAAATTATATGTTTATATATTATATCAAACTCACTTTTAGGTGTCAATTTAAATATAAGGGATAAATTGTTTTTATTATCTCATCTAACTGTTTAGATTTATTAATGATCTTAAAAGTTGCAATAATTTGATCCAACAATTGTGTTTTTTTGCCGTATTCACAACTTTCAATGTTCACATTTATTATAGACATATATATATATATATATATAATGGACCTTGAAAAGAGTTTTTGTTCTTTGAGTATTGTTTAACACCTTCAAATTTAAAAATTAGAAGTATTATTTTCTTTCAATTTATTAATCAACATTGATTCACTCATCTTTGTTAAATTTTTTTGAATTGTTTTATTCATCTAACTTTTACTTAGTGTCGTTTTCCATCTACCTGTATTGATCATCTCTTCCAAGTATTAATTTAGGTAATTAATTATGATTTCTAATTTTTTTTATAAATTTATCGTTTTAGTCAATTTAGTTTGTTTCAGCTATAGCTCTTTCTCCCTAATTCTCTTATTATTTTTTATAAATTTCGATAGAATAATGATTAAACTTTTTTTTAATGTGAATATCTTTCGAAATTGATTATCTGAGTATGATTCTATAAACTTAGATTTATATATCTTTGTCATTATTCTCTTATTTTCACTGAATCGATTTTTCATTTTATATATACAACAAATATTTTATTTAAGTTGATTAATCTTAGTCATTATTTATGATTTTTATACTATACAGTTAAAGATTACCATAAAGTTAGTCATTTTAAATTTTCATTTTCCCGTACGATAACGTATGGGCTGACATCGTAGTATATATAATTACAGATTAAAGGTAAAGTTTGTAGTTAATAGATATGATGTAAAATTATATATACACTTTATGATAAGCTTACAATTATATATATGTTTTCAAACAACATTGTTGAAACCAAATAAAATATAATCATGTGAAAATTTTAAATAATATGTTCTTAGACCATCTACAATATATTTATCTATTATTTTATAATATAGAATAAGTCTAAATTAGAAAATGGTTTTCTCCAATGTGAAAATTTATATATGACTATAAAATAGAGGTAGTGTTAAATATATTTAAAATTTATATATGACTTTAAAGGTATTTAAGAGAAGAAATATAATTCAAGTCTAAATATCCAAAACGATTACCCAACTACAAACCATCATTATACAGTCTCAAATACCTCTTTGAAAACAACATTTAAGTGTTTTATTCTGGCATTTTCCATCTTTATCTGTAATAACACCTTTAATTCTTTTCTGGATGTGACTCGAGAGAAGGCAACATAAAGCTGTCCATGTGTGAAAACCGGTTTCGGTAGAAACAATCCAACATGTTCTAGCGTCTGACCTTGACTTTTGTTTATAGTAATTGCAAACGCCACAGTAACAGGAAACTGTCGTAGCCTCATACGAAAGGGAAACTTTGCATCAAGTGGACTAACATACATCCTAGGGATAAGTACTTTATCACCAACCTTTTTTCCTGTCAAGATTCTTGCTTCGATTACATGATTGGCCATCTGAGTAATAATTAACCTTGTACCGTTACACAAACCTCCTTTAGGATTATATTCCTTAGCAACATGAAGGTGCTCCTATTTTCAACGTTAAAACATGGTTTGGCATTCCATAAACTTGTATACTATTTAGAAATTTCTGAGTGTAGATCATATTATCATGAGCACTTGTATCTGACATTTCAATACTATCATACCTAAGATATCATCTCTCCTCACCTGTATTTCTTAAAATTATTACTTCAATATCCATATTATGAGCTTTGCTTCTTTAATTAAGTCAGCAAGATCCGATTCGGCATCGATAGTACACACATAATATTCATTAAGATTGATTGGAATACCAAATCTTGAATGAGTCGTTCTACCACTTTCCAAAAGCAAAGCAGCTATACCACTTGAAGCAACATTCTGAACAATATTACCTTTAGACCTTATATCAGCACCAAGAATAGTCCACAAGAAAGTTTTCCAATATCACCAAATCCATGAACAAAAAACATACCACGTTTGTCGTGATTCACAGAGTGAATGATTTCTTCATAACCACGTCTTTGCTCCTCAGTTATCATAGGTAACAACGCATTGTACAATTCATGTTGTTTATGAGGCTTATATATTCTCTCATCTACGATAAGCCTATTTACACCTGTGTTCATCATACTATTATTTGGTTTAGGTATTTTCTCAAACGCCGTAAGAGACGTTCCATTCAATCGCAACATCAATTCTATTTCAGTTAAACATATATTTTCTATCTGAGCCTGTGTCGACATTAAACCTACAACAGTAAAGTTAAACACCTATTTATAATTTTGTTTTGAGAAAAATAAATTACATTCAATTAAGCAAATAAAATTTTGACTTGTGCAGGAAAAAACTTTTTTTTAAAGAATCATTGTCTAAACTGTTTTTCTGGTCAAATATATCACTAATTCAATTCTTTTATAAATTTTTGTGGGCAAATATATTTTTAAATAAATAGTTCAACTAATTTAATAAACCAAAAAGTATATTATTTATAAAGCTAAAAAGGATTCCAACAAAAATGTAAATGGAAAAGAATTAACTAAAAGAGATGCTATAATTTAATCTTCAAAAATAGTATTTATTTTCCATTTTTAATAATTTAAAATGGGATTCAATTATTTTATTTTTGAGATTTTGTAATTTTCTTTAAAAAAATAATAATTTGTTTTTTAAACAGATTATTTTTAGAAGTGAAAGAAAAATAATTTATTAAAATTACTCGTTTATATTTTCAATATATATGTATTTTAATTGTCAGGACCTTTTGTCTTATTTAGAATCTTTGTTCCTCCTTTTGGTGATAGAGTATCCAGCCGGAATAACATGGGATTTCTGGAGATTAACATCAACCCTATGAGATTTTGTCGAGATCACAAAAGATTGTGTCATATCATCAAATTAAATGGATATTTGTAGTATATCCTCTGGAGATTTTCAATTCCTTCTATCCAAATCAAACCGTTATAATTATCTATAAAAATTTAACATTTTAGAAAACATAAATTTTCTTGAAACAAATATTTACAAAATATTTAAGTAGTTATTTTCCATTTAAAGAAAAATTAAATTGGATATGAATATTTGATTTCTGTTTTTTATTTCTTTCTAATTTTTGTTTTTAAAAGAAAAATAAATTTAAAAGTGAAACAAAAGGTCTGTAGAAATTTACTAATTTTAAAAATAGGGATATTCTCAAAGAAATATTTGTAATATATTATAGTATTTATTTTCTATTACTTTTAAATTTTAAATGAGACAGAAAGTTTAGATTTCTATTTTTTTATCAAACAAAATGGAAAATTTTCTATTTATTATATATTATTTATCCATCTAAAGCAATTTAAATAAACATTAATTGTAAATTGTTAAAAAATAACTTTTCCTAATCTTCCTTAATCTCTTTCCTTCTTGAAAATCTCTGAGATATAAAGTCTCGAATCCAATTAATATTCCTTCCTTCTTCTTTCTATCAATTTAAGAGGAAGAAGGAATATTAGTCACAAAAATTTATTTAAATATTAGTCATAACAAACATTTAATTTATTTGTAAATAGAAAGAAATCAAATTTTTTAGAAAATTACCATAGTTTTTTTTATGAATAGAATCCACCATAATTTTGTGCAACTATAATCATTACAAAAAATATTAGAAACAATATTATATTAAAAAATTAAGGATTCTGGTTAGCAAAAATTAATACTTGAATTCATTATATTCAATTTTGTAGATCCACAATAATGATCAACGATCATCCATGAATTCAACTGAAACAAAAAAATTATGTAATAGGTTACATATAAATAGAATTATAATTTAAGTCTTTTTGTAAACATAAAGAAATTCAAGTTTTTAGAAAATTACCATAAATTTGTTATGAACAGAATCCACCATAATTTTTGTGCAACTATAATTATTACAAAAAAAACATTAGCAACAATATTATTTAAAAAAAACTTAAGATTCAGATTAGCAAAAATTAATACCTGAATTTCATTATATTCAGTTTTGTAGATCCACAATTATGATCAATGATCATCCATGAATTCAACTGAAACATAACAATATTTATTAGGTTACATATAAAATTTCGTTTCAAATTACTAAACTACAAAACATAATATAGAAAATAATACAACCTATACTTTTTAAAGATGGAGAATCCATAGACAAAGTCTATGATTGCTTGATCTTGCTTTCCAAACAACCACTACAAAAAAAAAAGCATAAAAAATAGAATCCCATGAATCATATAAAATTGTCAAAAGTTGTGTTTTCTCATTTGCTTGTTGAATAAAAAATCATGGAATTGGTGACAGCTTGTCATGTGGGAATGTTGTTAAAGGGTGGGGACCAGGGTTCGAGGAATGCCTGGCGCACCAATAACCTACTGGTGGATTGGGATATCCACAGTGATGGGTTAGGATCGATGCCCTGCAGGGCCAGCTTGGGGTCAGTTTGGGCGGCTAGCAGTGAGGCTAGTGGGGTCCATGGGACGGGTTGTTACAATAAAAATCGATTTTTTTGTGACAACCCATCTCCTGGACCCCACTAGCTAACCCCTCATTGGGCAAATGGAACTATTCATCCAAATCCAACAGTAGGTTATTGGTGCGCCAGGCGTTCCTTGAAACCTGGCGCACCAATAACCTACTGTTGGATTGGGATATCCATAGTGATGGGTTAGGATCGATGCCCTGCAGGGCCAGCTTGGAGTCTGTTTGGGCGGCTAGCAGTGAGGCTAGTGGGCTAGCAGTGAGGCTAGTGGGTAGCAGTGAGGCTAGTGGGGTCCACGGGACGGGTTGTCACAAAAAAATATGATCATGTTTAACCAAGAGAATAAAATTGAATAACAATCACCACTATAAAAAACAAATAAAAACAACTATTAGAAATACTTTATCGATTGGATTTTTTTGCTTGCTTCATCAACTTGTTCGTCCAATCTTGTTTTTGATATACAAAAAACATCCATGGTCCATGGAAGGTACACCTAAAACACAACCAAACAGTACAAAATGAGTAAAACTTTTGATATGATTCAACATAATAATTAAAAACTATAGCAGCATAAAAATTAATCATGCAAAGCACCAAAGCATATGGATAGTACATCAACATGAAAAAAAAAATCAAAATCATACAATAGTAAAGTTGATTCATTAGAACCAAAATAATACAAAAGAAGCATTATACTCTCAAAATATATGTTTAGCTTTATGAATCCGACTTCTACTATTTTGGTTTAGCCTCTATATATATATAGCTTAGAAGGAAAATCGTCATAATTATCTTTACCATTTTAATATTTTTAAAAATAGAAATTTTCTTTAAACAAATATTCGTAATATATTCTAATATTTATCTTCCATTTTTTAAAAAATAGATATTGTGTAATATATTAGATTTTCGATTTTGTAAAACAAATTTTGCTTTTTAAAAAAAAAATTGTTTTTTATTTTTTTTAAACTTAGAAAAGGATAAAAATGTCCAGTTGTGAATCTCATTAATGGAAAATTAGTAATCTTAAGTCTGAGGATGAATGTGGTGCGTTTCAGCAACCTAAATAGAGAGGAAAAGCTTCTCCAAAATATTTTCAAGGGCATTTTTCATTAAGGGTAAAGGAGGTCAATTTTTGTGAGATTGGCTGTGAGCTCTCTCGACTTCTCCTTTAATACATTAGATGCCAAATGCAAAGAGAACAGACTTAATCAAAGCTATGATGAGACATGAACAGAAATGGAAACTATTGTAATCCAAGTAATGAACTAATGCAAGGCAAGTAAAGAACAGGAAACTAAGTGAATGCAACAGAAATGCAACTAAAATGAAACAAAAAGTGAGACAGGACAACTACAAAGCATAAACAAGAACTTTGGGGATGAACTCGAGCAGGCACTCGATCGAGTGTTGATCGAGTGCAGGGTCGAGCTGGACAAACGCGAAAAAACAGAGCAATACAAAAGCGAATCAAACAACAACCAAAAAACAAGATTTAAACTAGGAAATCAATAAACAAGGAAGGTCTTGAGGAGGGATTCATGGGCTGGACTAATGATTGAGGTCATCTAACTTGGTCAACAAATCTCAAACAACTTGAGCTAATCTCTAGACAATGATCTCCTAGAACATGTTACTCCACTCTCATGGCAAAAACAATCAAGCTCATAAATTTCTAGACTTGTTCTCACAAAGCAAATAACTTATACAAGCAAGCATTAAGCAACAAATCATTTATAGTCAATAATCAAACAAGACATCTAATCTCTTAGCATGCCTAATGAAAATCTCTAGATCTAGCCTTATTTTTGCACCTTAGGCCATCTTTATAGGGAGAACATGAGGGGTGTTCTTAGTCCATTAAAATTATAAATATAATGAATAGTAGCATAAGAACACTAAGATCAGTTCTTGATGTAGAACTGATCTTGGCTCAGTTCTAAGCTGACGTGGCAAGCTATGAATGGATACAGTCTTTTGCAAACAATTTTTCACAAATTAAAATTTGGACATTAAACTATGTATTAATTAAATAAAATGTTTGTGTACTTTAATTAAGTAATATGTTTTTTTTTTTTATCTTTAATGTTTTTTTTTTTGTTTCATAAAAGTTTAGTATTGTATTTTGAATTTATTAAAAGTTTTATAAGTTTTAAATGTTATTTTATAAGTTTTTATAATTATAATATGTTTAAGAATATTATATTATTAAATCTTATGATCTAAAACATGTTCTCCCAATAACTAACTTTTCAACAAAAGATCTTAACTACTGATCTTACATTATTTTCATAATATATTTACTCTAAGAACACCCAAAATAGTTCCCCCTATAAAGATGCCCTTAGACATTGGTGTGATGCTGAGAGGCTTGAGATCAAACCCTACCCTCTCGGTTATAGGATCAACTCGATCCGGTGCTCGGTCGAGTGACCGGTCGAGTTGGCTTTTCTTCTGCTCCTTCCACTCGGTCGAGTCCCTCTCCGCACATGGTTGAGTGTCTGGTCGAGTGGGCTGTCGAGTGGGACTCCGGACCTTGGTTCTTCAGCCTTAACTCTCTTGCTTTCTCCTCTTGATTTCTTCACTTCTCCTCAGCATTGCTCCCATGCTCCTTAGGCTCCAAAATCACCTGTTTATGCAAGAAAAGATGCAAATGCAATGCAACTAAACTCTAATGCAAGAACAGTCCTAAAGCTATGCAACAATGGTCAAAATGGATAGTAAAAGATGCAAAAGATGCAAAATATGTGAATAAATTAAGGGAAAACATGGTAAAATATATGAACATCAAACATCCTCCTCTTCATTGCCTTGATTCTACGATCACACTTTTCCTTTACCTGCACCACAAACACAAAATGCAATGCATGAGTATTTTATAAACACTCAGTAAGGCAATTCTCCCATCTACTGGGATATGCACACAAGCAATAGAGACATCTCTAACCATCATCCAACAATCAACAATCAACAATAACAAACCAGGACACTGCATCGACTGACAGCAAAGCATGCATCGACCGTCACCAGTTGGGGTTGCGTCGACCGACGCATGATATGCATCGACCGATGCAAGGTTAACTTGCATCGACCGATGCTCCCATTGCATCGACCGACGCATGCTCGACATAGCACAAAAACCCTAGGTTTTACGCGCTGTCCTCGCACTTGCATCGACCGACGCACAAAGTGCATCGACCGATGCAATGTTGAGCATCGTGTTTCCCGAAGCTTCTCGCCGGATCTTCGTTCCTACAACCACAAAACTCAATCACAAGCCACAAGAAAGCTTCCTAACGTCCCAAATAACAATCTAACAAGCCTAACAACAAGTAACAAGCAAATCAGAGAGATCTCTAGCTTAGATAAGACATGGTCATGTACTTACTTTTGCCAAGAAGATTTTGAACCTTAAACAAGCAAAACAACGCTCCTAGGAAGCTCCTACAACGATCTCAGCTACAGATCTCTACATGAACAGCCTCAAATCTCCAGAAATCAAGAACACTCAAGAACACTTAGGGAACTTTTCTCTCTTTTGTTTTCTCTCAAAGTCGGCCAAAACCGTCGAATGAGACAAAAACATGACTTAAGGGTTTTCCTAACCCAAAACGCAGCGTTTAACTTAAGTCAAAATACAGAAAACTGAACCAGCATCGACCAATGCACTATATGCATCGACCGATGCAATCCCTTAAACCGAGATTTCGGTTCATGGATGTTACATATATATATATATATATATATATATATATTTAACTAGAAATATTTAGAGAGAAATAACTAAAGTATATGTCTTATCAAGAAAGAAATGAATATATATATATATATATAATTGTAATTTGTTTTGCTTGAAATTCCTATCATATATTATTAGTCATAGAATATGACTCATGGTACCTATTTATATTTGAAAAAAATAAAAAATATATTCATTCATGAACCTTCTCACATTTTTTATTAAATTTTATATTCTGTCACATATTTTATAACTATCATATTAATTTGATTAGGTTGAAATTCCTTTCATATACCTTTCATATATTTATAGTTATATTAACTAAAAAATCAATACTCAAAACAACTAAGAAATGTATTTTTGGTGAATCTTCTTACATATTTTAGTAAATTTCATATAATTTTGATAAAACCGTCAGAGACAGGGCCGGCCCAGAGCTAAAGCTCGTAAAGCAAGGGCTTTAGGCAGCACTATTTATTAACGGTTTTTGGGGCATCACTTTCGTAAATATTTAATGGTGCAGTGTTTAAAGTCACATTAATATCGGTTCCAAATCTCGAGTCCGAGGCAGTTTGATGCAAATTTTAGCATTTTTTTTCTTCTTTCATTGTTATTTCAGTTTGATACAAAACAATTGATACTATTGATGTATAATGTTAAACTCTAACTTGGGGGTTTGAACTTTGGTGAGATACATGTTGGCATAAGCTTGAAGATAGCTTGAGCAATAAGCTATACCAAGAGACATTAGGAAAAGTGTTATATTTAGGAGTTATCTAAATATGTAAGATTTCCTTTGAGATTAGGAAACTCTTCTCTATATAAGAAGATGCTAAGTTGTGGTATAACTTAGGAGTTTGTAGAAGGAGAGAATTAAAGGTTTAGAACTACGTGTTTGGCTTGATCCCTTCTAAAGGGTACGTAGGCAATCTTCTTTAGAAGGTGCAGCCATTCTATATTTGGTATCAGAGCGTAACGAACCTGGAGATCTCGGAGAGGAGAAACAATCGGCGGTCAACACGATTCAATCTCAGCGTTGAATTTCTCAAGGTTTCACAGAGTCTACGGCGGTGGTGAAAAATCTCTCGGACAGAGGGTTTGTACGATGAAATCGGAAGTTGAACATGAGGGCTCTAAGCAGAGAAGCTTGCCGGTGAAGGTGATTGCTTTTGAGTCAGAGAAAGGAGAGAGAGGAGAGGTTACTTGAAACGATGGAGATGGAACACTCACCGGAATCAAAGAGACGGTGGTGGTTTCGGACTACCAAAAGAGACAAGGGTAAGATGCAAAGTCAGTCAAAACAGAAGTTATGTTTTGACGGGATTGACGCGAGCTCCTAAGGTTACGGTGGCCGTTGGAGGTTGAAGACGGCGACATAGACGTTACAGGTGGAGTTTGTGGTCGGAGTGGTTTCGATTTGTCGTCGGAAAAAAAAGCCACTGCATCGAAGAAGAGAGAAAAGATTGGGACTGGGCTTAAGTTGTTAATGGGCCTGTTTTCTTTTGAAGAGAAGAAAATACAGCTGGACCTAAAGTTGTGTTAAAAGCTTAAAGCCCATTGTTTCCTTCTTTGGAAAAGATGTTATACCAAAGGTAGCCAACACAGTCGATCGGAAATTTGATCCGACGAAGATGGCAAAGTGATGACGGCGACGGTCACACAGAAAATTGGTGATGTGGTTTAAAGTCAGTTGAGGTCGAGGTGGAGATCATGTGTGGAGGTCATGTGATTTAGTTGCGACCGGATGTTATGTGATGTAGTCACATTCGGACAGAGCCGAGGTTGATGAGCTCCAAAGAAGATTGAGGTCGACTTTGTTCTTTCATTTGAAGATGCTTGGTGAAGTTGAGGATCCATGTGGTTCTCCAACTGAAACAAGAAGAAGAATAAGAAGCCAGAGGTTAGAGAAAGACTAAAGCTAATGGAGGTGTAAGGAATCAAACAAACAAAGTCGGACAGAGCCGAGGTTGATGATTCAAGAAACCAAAAAAAAAAGGCTAAGGTTAGAGAAAACCTTTGTGAAGGAAAAGAAAAAAAAAAAAACAAAAAAATTTGCAGCGGAAGAAGCTGAAGCAAAAAGAGGAAGGGAGGCACCACATCAATGGTGTCAAAGAAGAGTGGGGCTGAAGCAGAGAAGAAGCTCAGTCACCAATGAAAGGAAGCTGCAGCCATGAAAATAAATTCTCATGAGGTTAGTGTGAATAAAATCAAAGTTCAAAGATCAACAAGACTCAAATTCAAAAGAGATGGATTGAGAGAGAAGGTTGAGGCTGAGAACAAACTATGTGAAGCATCAAAACCAAGAGGGAGAATCTGTGGCTAGAGTTGAAATGAGAGGGGTATGCTTCAAGTTTGGAAAAGTTTTCCTTGGTTTATCGAGGTTGTGCTAGAGGTTAAGAGAATCAAAAAAGACTGAGGTTAGAGAAAGCCTTAAGTGATGGTAAAAAGAACCAAACTGACTAAAGTTAACCAAGGTGATGATTCAGAAGATTAAAGGCACAAATTGGTGATCAATGAAAAAGGGAGATACCTGAAGTTGAGAGAACGGCACAAACTACTGTTGGAGAAGCAGAGATCAAAGTAAAACCAGAAGGAGGATGCTCACCTAAGAGTGAAAGGGAGCAACGAACTGGTTAGAAAGAGAAAGATCAAAGCTTAAACCAAACAGAAGAACAAAGGAGGCTTATCTAAGAGAGGGAGCTGACGAGTCACGCACAAGATGGTGATCGAAGAGGACACCAAATAGAACAAGAGTCTGAACAAGAGTCACGCACAAGATGGTGATCTACAGGATCTAGTGCTGGGTGTAGAAGCACTGAGGAGAAGCTCACGGAAAAGCTTGATGGAGACTCGCAGTGACAGAGAGTAAGCACAAGGCTGAAGTGTTACCTGAAAGGAAAAGAAATTGGTCAAGGAATTGATCAAAGAGATTCAGAGGAGAATGCGAAGAAAATATGGTAGCAGAGCAACAAGATTAAACGGTGAAAGAATAGCAGAAGCAACAATGTTAAAGCCTTGAAGAGGTAAGAAACGTGTTGTTGTGTGATAAACAGAAATTCACCAAGAGGGAGCAACACATAAGAGATTGTGAAATCTGTCAAGAAGTGGCAAAGAAATTCGCAAGAGAAAAGCTGGATCAATGGAGATTCAGGTCAAGAGGGAGAAGAACTAGCTTGGTAATGAGCTATGCCGACATTGTGAAAGAGGAACCATGAAAAATGGTGATGTCGGACAAGAAGCTAAAGCTAGAAAAGAAACAAGGGAGAGGGAAGGAGTTACCTGTCTGTGGACTGTGGAGAGCATAGAGTCTCCATGAGGAAGAATCAAGATGGTGATGGGTCGACTCACGGGAAGAGACAGACGTGAAGCATCAGAGATTTTACTCCCAAGCACCTGCAGAAAAGAAAGGATCGATTGAATCAAAGGAAGAGGGAGATGATGAAGAACTTCACAAAATCATAAGCATAGCTTCTCTTTAACTCCACTAGCTTCGCTGCAAGAGGGAGAAATAGAAAGCAAGCTTACAGTGAGCTATGCTTATGACGTGAAAGAGATTCTGATAGAGGAGAGTCGAGTTTCAGCGAAGAAGAACAAGGAGCATGGGATTCAAAATCCCTAATTTGATTTTGGGATTTAATCGAAAGATTCAAGAGGGAGTGTTGGAGATTGAATCTTCTGATTAAATCCTACAACAAAGAAAGCTTCAAGTGAGGAGAAGAAGAAGAACAGAGTAAAGCAAAGAAAGAGAAGAACAAGAAGAAGTTGTCGTGCGAAGACCAAAGGATGATAAGGTACTTGATGTAGAGAAGAGACATGGAGAGGAACTTAATACTTGCGTTTTAAGTTCCGAAAAGATGATTGAAGCAACTGTGAAAGAGCTTGAGAAAATTAAGTTTGAGCGCGAGAGTATTGTGATTGTGATTGAAGACGACAAAACTCGTAGATTAATGACCGAGACTGCGACAAAGTCCTGTCAAGAGAAGCTAGTGGAGTTACAGCGAAGCAAGGTGAAAAAAAAAATCGAAGTCGGAAACCGAAAGCGATGGTTCCGATTATGATTCGAAGGCAACATTGAAGAGGAAGTGTGATTCTGTCTCGATTTTGGGTATTGGTAAATGGGAAATGGATTACGAGGCGATCAGGAGAAGAGTATAAGAAGCTTGCTGTAATTGATGATGATAGATCCCATGGGAGATAGAAGAATATGGGCATAATTGATTTTAGGGATTTAAAATCAAAAGTGGAGTAAAGATGAGAAATGGAAGGCATATAACACAATAAAAAAAGGGAGAATCTATGTTGAGTTATGACATAGATTAAGAGAATCTCGGAGAACCGTTGTTGGGCGTGACATAGGTTAAGAAAGATTGTGTGAGCTTTAGTTTTTGAGTAAGTTTTCTAAAGCAATAAAAGAGTGAGTCTTTTATAATCTCGTGTTCTTAAATGAGAAGAGAGCGATGGTGCAGAACACACTTGGAAAGGATCAAGTTCAAGAAGATGAGAGATTTTATGGGAGTTCAAGATGTGTCAAAAGAAGAATTCAAGCTTAAGGGGGAGAATGTTGGCATAAGCTTGAAGATAGCTTGAGCAATAAGCTATACCAAGAGACATTAGGAAAAGTGTTATATTTAGGAGTTATCTAAATATGTAAGATTTCCTTTGAGATTAGGAAACTCTTCTCTATATAAGAAGATGCTAAGTTGTGGTATAACTTAGGAGTTTGTAGAAGGAGAGAATTAAAGGTTTAGAACTACGTGTTTGGCTTGATCCCTTCTAAAGGGTACGTAGGCAATCTTCTTTAGAAGGTGCAGCCATTCTATAATACATATAGGCGATTTGTCGTAGAGCCAATCAACTCAAATAAATAAATTTTGTTTTAAGATGCATATTTTAGCGATAGAGACATTTCACATCTGTACTCTTATTTTTAAAAATTAAAATTACAATGGTGGGCAATTTATATATTTATGGAAAAGTTAAAAACACAAATTATTTAATCACTCTATTATATAGGGGTTTTGAGATCAACTGTTAATATTTTTTTTCTTTCATTCCTTCCTTTACAATCTCTTCTAGTAAACCGGTATTGATCGACGACACTCCTGAAAACGTATCAGATTTAAAAGAGTAATTATCGCCGGTGGAGTCATCAACACTATGCGTTTTTGGTTGTGGAGGATAGAAAATTGACGACAGTTCATTGAATGGAGATGGACGAGAATTTTTTTGTTGCTTCTTCTCCTGCACCTTGTCACCTTGTTGTTGTTGTTGTGTGGACTAAGTACTACTGTACTAGTATTCATTTATCTTGTTATAATTAATGTTTACAAAATTTAATTATAATTGGCTTGTTTAGCACATACTTTAGTCTATATTCTATATATAAACGTAATAATTGGTAGTGTATTTATGACCAAAATACTTTTGTTTTAGGACATAATACAATTATACATTAAACATTTTGCTTATTCCTGACTCTAATTAAAATTTTGTCTTTTCAAAGTTGGATTTAAGAAAATCTAGCCTAACTAAAAGTTTGTGCTAAGTGCTTCAAAACATATCAATTATCAGAAGTTTTTTTTTTCTAAAACCCTTAAACTGCATTAATAAGAGTTATCGAATGCAGAGTTGAAATCAGAAAGAATACATAGAGGGATGAAATGATGTAATATGAAATCTGTGTCCACGAATCTGTGGGACTTAGCTAAATTATCATCAAGTAGGTTTGCTCGACGTGACGTCCATCTAAAAGAAACATTTTCAAATCTTGTAGCCCATCCTCATATGTCTAGCATCCAATCGTAGATATCAAATCTTGAACTATTACTTTTGATTGCGATGATCAAAGTTTGACAGTCACCTTAAAAGATGACGCTTGTGAAGCCGCTATTCCAAGATTGTTGCATAGCATAGATGAAACTCTAACATTCAGCTTCAAGAGCAGGCGTAACCGTAATCCCTGTTGCTTGACCCACCTCTTTAAACTGACCCTGATCATCATGAACCAACCATGCTGATGTGGATCGTCTTTCTCTATTAATGAAGTTACCATCATAATTACATTTAACCCAACTAGAAGGTGGTTTTTGCCAGTTGTCACTCACGGTTCTGGAGCTCCTGTGGTTATTTGGTAGTTGTCACTCACGGTTCTGGAACTCCTGTGGTTATTTGGGTAGATGGTGAATGGATCTTTTGCCAAATATTTCTATTGCGAGCCATTCATCCGTTTCTTGTTTTGCTTCTCTTAGATCCCATTTCCAGCTATGGTTTAGTTTCTGAAAAGTGAGTTTGTTACGATTTGTCCAGATCTTCCATAAGATCCAGAATGGTAGAAGAGAGAGCCTATCATAAGTCCTCCCGTGTTTATGGAATTCAAGAATCGCTTTAATTTTGGATTCGAGGGTCTCGCTTGGAATTAATAGGCATCTGATTGGGATGTTGGATCCTTGCCAAATCTGCAAGGCATGAGGACAAGTGAAGAAAATATGTTCAGTTATCTCTATTTCAGTGACACACCGTTTACAGAAAGCAGTTCAGAGATATAACGTCTCTCTAATTTGGGTCCTGTAGCCAGAGCTCTCGGCAACAACCGCCATAAAAATGTTTAAATATTGGAGGAGTTTTTGTTTTTCAAATATCCTTTTTTATCCGTGGATCTCCATATGGGGGGGTCTGGCTTGCAATTCATGATCTAGGTGGTGTGTCGCAAGCCAATAGCCGGATTTGACTGAGTAGATGCCATTTTCTTTATAGTGCCAACCAAGATAATCATTGTTCTGCCATGTGCTAAGCTTGATTGATAGAACGTGTGTGACAACATTTCACTACAAGAAAACATGTATATCAGGTTATGATTTTTTTTTCTTGTTCTTGTGATTTCAGGTTTTCAGTAGCTAATTTAAACACATGTATGAACAAAGGAGTTAATGAGTCTGAGGAATTTGGAATTAGAATTATGGTTTACTTGCTTTTTACTAGTAAGTCTTTTTTTTGGTTAGCTCTGTTGCTGACAAGGCTTAACAAATTGGTAGACACTTTGACACCTCTTGCTCCTTGTTTTGCTTAGTTAAAGCTCTGCTGCAGCCTACCCAGGCTCTGATGCAGTTCCAGGTATATTGCTTGCTATACCTCTCTGTCATTTTTTTAAACTCTATTTTTTTGATGCTATTCTATACGATATGATTGTAAAGTCAACTCTCTTTATTGTGTTGTTGAATTTACAAAGTTTGCATGTTTTCTTCTGCAGCTGCTGTTTGGCTTGTCTCGTTTTGCATATTAGTTATGTTTAGAAGTAATCTATTATTATTCACGGAGACATGAGATTTCGGACATGTAGTAGTTCTACTTTGGTTCAGGCCGGCTCAACTTTTTTTGGGATTTGGTGCCCAATTTTTTTTTTTTTTTTTTTAATCACAAAACTAAGGTTATATTTGCAAAATTTCAAATTTTATGACCTTAAATTACAAAAGATCTCAAATATAGGGTCTAAAACCTTAATGAAAAAATTTAAAATTTAGGAGATATGGTGCAAAAGCACCTCCTGCACTGCCTCTCCGCCGGTCCTATAATTATCTCTGCATTTCTGCATCTAGGTAGTGTTTTAGATGCTTTGAGAATAGATGCTTGAACTTAGCATTTACATTGGCCAGTCTGGACTCTTATCAAAACTCTTTTCTCTGTCATTTAACATCAGAATTGTTCCTTGAATGTTATTACTAGTAGATTGAATTACCATACCATTAAGCAAAACAAGTCTTCACAAGCTTAGTTTAGAATCTTGAGATTGTTTTCTGAGAAATATTTTGGATTGATATGCGGATCAGTTAAGGCGTGAACGCAAGAAAAGCCCAAGTGATGGTATCCCATTCATGTACGTTCTTTGGTTCCTTCTGTGGCTCAGTCCAACAATAGTTATGCAATTTGTGATAAGTGGTGTACAATAAATGACTAGCTGTGATTTAGGAAGGGGTCAGCTACATCTGCTGTTATTTTGAAGTTTGAGCTCTTCTATTCCCCAGTTATGGAGGTCGGAGGATGTATCCCCGGTTTTTGTATTGATACAATATTTAAAATTTTAAACAAAATAAATGATGAAATTTATATTTTTATTTCCAAAAGAATATTGTTTTAAAATAAGAGACTAGAAATTATATCTGAATAAACTATTTAGTTCATGAACTATTAAAAGAATATTAACTCCAGTACTCGTTGCAAGAACAAACAGCACCTGCATGCAAAGTGATGCATGTGAATAAACTATTTAATGCATGAATACTGGTTTGAGTCTACGATAATCAGATGGGAAAGTGATGTGAATAAACTAGTTACTGCATGAATACTGGTTTGAGTTTTCTGACGATAAGCAGATGGTGTGTGTTTGTTTCTTGGGGTCCAAGCTATTAAGATTGTGATGTTTGGATTTTTATATGAGTTTAGTTTTGGTTGGTGTCTGTAGGTCGATCATGCTTTGTGATATGCTCAAATTAAACCCTAGAGCTACTCTCTCAAATTAAGAGATCAGTTGCAATACTTAGGGGTCGAATTCCACAAGGACTCAAGACTACACAATAAATTATAGAGTTTTCTAATTATGCTAAACAGATTAAATTGAATTAAAATAAACAATGCAAAATATTAAATAAAAGCTGTTGTAAATTCAGAATATCAAAAAGCTAGGTCTAGGGAATTTCTCAGGAAATTATAAATTATTAAATCAAGAAATAAATTAGGATTCAAGCAATTAAGAACAGATCTAGAACTCTAAAAAATTTTGTAAATTAAATCAGTTCTCACTGCAAATAATATCTAAATTTCAAACCAGAAAATCCAAATCTCTTTGTAAAATTCCAGGTTAAAAATCAGCAATAAAATCAGGTTTAGATTGTTCACAAAATTATTAAATCAAATCTCTTTGCAAGAAATAATTTTGCTCATCAAAAGGTTTTATCAGGAAAATCAATTATATTCTCATATCAATTTATTTTCCTAAAGTATTAATTCTAGATGGCCAATCAAGGATTAATATGAAGAACAACCTAAGATGAAGATCTAGTAAGATAATGAATCCTAAATAAACAGATCTAATAATTTATAAAAACCCTATGAAAAAAACCCTGAACCTAACAAGCAAACTACTCAGACATAATCACTGAAGAACAAAACATCTTTCTGAATAATAAGCAATTGAGATTAAAAAGAGTAAGAAGGAGTTCAAGAAATTCTTCTCTCAAAGCAGATCTGATCTCTCTCTCTCCCAAGCTCTCTAGATCTCACAGGGTTGCAGAAAAATAAAAATTGCTAGAATACAACTTGAGGGTTTGCAAAACCTAAAAACTATATATATAAGTCCTAAAACACGTCAGGGACTTATGTTGCAATTATGGAAAACTTTGGGGCAGATTTGTAAAACTTCCAAATTTTGGGTCTTGAGTCGGCAGAGAAGGGTGTCGATCGATGCCCATCATCTTGGTGTCGATCGATGCTCCTTAAAAGATCAGACTTCAAATTGATTTCTTTGATTAAATGCTCCAAAACGATCCAAATCGCTCCATTTCGCTCCTTTCATGCTAAAAACTTGTAAAGACTCAAAAACAATCTAGAAACAAATGAAAAGACACTAAAAGACTCTTTATATCATGGTTAAAAACCACAAAAACCATGATATATCAACTCCCCCAGACTTAGCCTTTGCTTGCTCTCAAGCAAAACATAAACTTAGACCAGGGAAAAAGGTTTGAAAACAGGGAACTCACTCAATTGCATAATGATTCTTATTTGCACTCTTCATTTACCTGACTCAAGAACTTACTTCTTATACTCAACCATGATAAGCATCAACATTCCTTACTCAAATCTCACAATCCTTTGGAATCTCTGAAATCTCCATTGTCATCTCATTAGTCAATATTAAAGCAAATACAGGTGAGTTCTTACCTTGGGTGTATCGAACAGTGGCATATGGACTCTTTTCAGGCCAAGACATTCTTCTTACATCTCCTTTCCTCTCCCTTTTCTCACTTCCTATCTTTTTTTCTTTTCTTATATTTTTTTTCTGAATCAAAGGTGTAAGCGAATATCGGGGTCATTGGTAATTTACCTACCCCTCACTTCCAAGCTTTGTGTGATCATTTGACTCAAGAGTAGAATAATGAGGTCACTGGTAATTTACCTACCTCTCTAAACTGATCAAAATCATCTCATCTTTTATTTCTCTTTTTTTTTTTTAAAGTACTGAAGGAAAGAGAGAGGGGAGACATACTTTGAAAAACTGCACTGTCTTGTATGGCCCGAAGAAGAAGTCTAGTCCACTGATTTCCAACCCCAAAGTAAGAGATTAAGTCCGGTTAAAATCCTGATAAAAGTTGAGACAACGTTAGATCAATCAGATATCCATTGAATAAGGGCTTTCAGGATTGTTGATAAGGCTCATAGTCTTTCTTAAGCTTCAGTTCTTAGATCAAGTATAAACAAATAATCATTAGAGTGTTAGCCAAATAAGAGAAATCATTAATCAAGATCATAATTCCCAAAGACAAAATGAAAAATTTTGAAAAATTTGACTCAAACTTTATGGTTTTGACTGACACAACTGAAACTCAAAAACAGAAAACATAGTTAGTACTAACCTCCCCCAGACTTAAACAACACTGTCCCCAGTGTTATCAAGTAAGAGGAAAAGTCAAGAAACAAAAATTGTGTTGAAAAATTGAATGAAAAATTTGAACAGATTTGCGGGTTACCCATTGGTATCGATCGATGCTAACAAGGCAGCATCGATCGATACCTTCGGCGAATGGTGAATTCTGGCCGAAATCTCCTTGTTAGTTGCAGTTTAGTTATGAGTGTTGTTGGATCAATCCTTTGATGTTAATTCTGTCAAGAAGCACTCAAACACAAACACAGGTTAAAAGCAACATGATAGATAGATAGTTCAATAGTTCAAACAACTTTCAAACACAAACTGACTCAATACAAAAACAAAAATGACTCAAAAGGAAAAGAAAAACCTATGAGTGGGTTGCCTCCCACTAAGCGCTTGTTTTCAGTCATTAGCTTGACTGTGCTGGAGCTCAGACATCTGGTGGATCAGAACATGGCAGTGAATGCTGCTGAGAGAATGACCTCTTCATCCAAGGTCGTGTATAAGCTTTAGGTGCATGAGGCTTGCCAAGAATGTTAGGAACAGGACCAGGGCGAGATTTAGGTATGGGAGGACATCTTTTCTGTCCTGCAAAATCATCAACAGAAGAAACAAGCGCTCTACGATAATCTCGTGGCTTGGTTAACTGTAAAACAGTCTTTGTATCTTTGAAAATCCTATTGATGATAAGAGGAGGTTTGGGTAAAGAAGATATGTACCTTGGCCTTACCTGAGGACTCTGGAGTGTGGAGTGTGGGGTTTTCTGTCTAGGAACAGCTTTCCGACTTGAAGCAGCAGTTGTGGACAAGTTCAGTCTCGGAGGTGGAGGGGTGTCGACCGATGCTGAAGGGGTATCGATCGATACTAAGCCTGTTGCTCGTGTAGCAGAAACTTTTTCAACAGAAAAAGTCTGTCCATCAATGGTAGGAGCTCTCCTCAGCTTATCCATCTCAAAATTCATACTTAAACCATCCACAGTCAGTGCTATTTGTCCCTTCTGCACATCAATGATGGCACCAGCTGTAGCCAAGAAAGATCTTCCTAAGATGAGAGGATCTTTAGGCTCTTGATCATACTTCAGCACCACAAAGTCAGTAGGAATCATGAAGTTGCCAACCTTAACAGGAATATCCTCTAAAACACCTTCAGGAATTCTTTGGGAGCGATCAGCCAGGATTAGAGAAATCTGAGTTGGCTTGAATTTTGTCATCCCAAGTCTCATAGCAACAGAATGTGGCATCAAGTTGATGCTGGAACCAAGATCACAGAGTGAGTGTGCAAACCTTCCTGTGAAGATAGAGCAATCAAGTACAAAGCTTCCAGGATCTGGTAACTTCTCCGCAGTCTTACATTGAATGATTGCACTCACTTCCTTAGAGACAACCACCTCCTGCTTCTTTCCCTTCTTCCTCTGAACAGGCTGGTTCAACAGAATTGCACTAACATCCTTAGTTAGCAAGGCTCCTTCCTCAGGGCTCAAACCATTTGACACCATTCTTTTGACATAGCGCCTAAGTGGTGGTGAAAGCTTCACAGCATCAATCAAAGGCATCTCAATCATCACCTTGTCCATCATTGCCTTGCATCTAGCTTTCTCAAACTCCTGCTTGGACTTTCTTGGCTTAGGAAAAGGAACCTTTGGTTTGTAAACCCTCTCAACTGCTAGAACCTGAGATTTTGCAGCTTCTGGTTCCGTCTGAGATGAGTGTCGATCGATGCCTACTTGTTGGTGTCGATCGATGCTATCATCTGAAACCGAGAGATTTGACGATTTCTCTTCTTTTTCTGCAGAAGCAATTTAAACAGCATCTTCATCTCTCACAGATATGGCATTGCAAGCATGTCTGGGGTTTGACTCAGTTCTTCTAGGGAGAAAACCCTCTTGCCTTTTAACAGACCCAACAGTCTGTGCCACTTGACTCTCCAGCTTCTTAACATGAACATTCAATGCCTCTATCTTCCCATTCAGCTCAGTGTAGACATTGTCAATCTTCCCATTGAATGTCACTGTCAAATTCTCTTGTCCTTGCAAAAGCTGCTCAAGCATGGCCTCCATTCTACTCTCAGAAGAAGTCTTAGGAGGGGGAGATTGATAAGATGAGTTCCCATAGGTCCTTGTATAGCCATTGTTCTGTTGCTGCTTCTGGTCACCATTGTAAGGCCTGTTGCCTTGCTGATTTCCAAACCGCTGTCCCTGATTCCCATACAAATAGTTCACATCCTCCTCTTGGTGTCCTTGATCAGGTTCTGGCTCATATGTCTCAACCTCAGCAGCAAAATGAACAGATTTCTTACCCATCAAGAGGTTATGCACTGAATCCAGCTTAGCATTAACAAAAGCTAACTGGTTTGAATCAAATTCTCCATGCAATCTCTTCCTTTCAGCATCTGCTCCCTTAGTGCTATTGCTAGAAGCCAAGTTCTCAATCAACAATTCAGCATCTTCTGGCATTCTTGTCTTGAAATTCCCATGACTTGCAGCATCCAAAGCTAACTGATACTTTCAGTCACACCCTCTAAAGAAGATACTTAGCAGTTGAACCTTTGAGAAACCATGGTGTGGACAGTCCCTCTGGTAAGCCTTGAATCTCACCCAAGCTGCTTTGAAAGCTTCATCTGGTCTCTGCTTGAACGAAGACAGCTTGGTTCTCAACTCATCTGACATTGCATCATCATAGAAGTGGTTGAGGAAGGCCACCTTCACATCTCGCCAGCTTGTCAATGATCCAGCAGGCAGCTGTTTTAACCACTGAGATGCCTCTCCTGCAAGTGAGTATGGAAAGAGCTTGCAGAATATGAAGTCCTCAGTCACTCCATTAGCCTTGATACTGGTCACCAGATCCTAAAAATGCTCAATGTGATCCAAGGGCTTCTCATTGGGCAAAGCAGAGAAAGGTCTCTGCCCAACTAGTTGAAAGTACGCAGGTTTCAACTCAAAATCATTTCTCTGAAAAGGGGGAGGAACAATAGCAGACCGGTTCTCATACACCAGATCAGCCTGATTGTAGTCAGCAATGGTCCTAATCAGATCCTGGTTGTTCTCCTGTTGTCGGACTGGATTCTGTACGTGGTTGGCAGCTCCACGCACGTCTGCAAGTTGGCGTCGATCGATGCCACCTGGTTGGTGTCGATCGATGCCAACGTTCGGATCATCATTAATACCAGCTTGCTGATTCACGACAGCCTGCTCAATGATAACAGGTTCGGCAATCACATTGCCTTCAGCATCAATCTTTTGGCCTAGCTCATTGCGCAAGTGGCCCTCTTGATCCCTCAAAACACCAGCCTCATCACGCATCAGAATGATCGTATCAACCATCTTTAGAGACTTGGCTGCTTTCCTATTCTCACGTTCAAGTTTTCCCAACTCTTTGTTCGACAGATTCACAGTAGGACCAGATTTGTTGCTCCTTGTGTGAGGTCTAGGAGGCATGCACCTGAAACACCAAAGAGAAGAAAAACAAAAACGTGTAAGTAGAAAATAAAAAGAAAAGTTTAGACGAAATTAAAAACTCAAATCTAATGGTAGAATCAGAGAATCCCGGGCAACGGCGCCAAAATTTGATATGCTCAAATTAAACCCTAGAGCTACTCTCTCAAATTAAGAGATCAGTTGCAATACTTAGGGGTCGAATTCCACAAGTACTCAAGACTACACAATAAATTATAGAGTTTTCTAATTATGCTAAACAGATTAAATTGAATTAAAATAAACAATGCAAAATATTAAATAAAAGCTGTTGTAAATTCAGAATATCAAAAAGCTAGGTCTAGGGAATTTTTCAGGAAATTATAAATTATTAAATCAAGAAATAAATTAGGATTCAAGCAATTAAGAACAGATCTAGAACTCTAAACAATTTTGTAAATTAAATCAGTTCTCACTGCAAATAATATCTAAATTTCAAACCAGAAAATCCAAATCTCTTTGTAAAATTCCAGGTTAAAAATCAGCAATAAAATCAGGTTTAGATTATTCACAAAATTATTAAATCAAATCTCTTTGCAAGAAATAATTTTGCTCATCAAAAGGTTTTATCAGGAAAATCAATTATATTCTCATATAAATTTATTTTCCTAAAGTATTAATTCTAGATGGCCAATCAAGGATTAATATGAAGAACAACCTAAGATGAAGATCTAGTAAGATAATGAATCCTAAATAAACAGATCTAATAATTTATAAAAACCCTATGAAAAAAACCCTGAACCTAACAAGCAAACTACTCAGACATAATCACTGAAGAACAAAATATCTTTCTGAATAATAAGCAATTGAGATTAAAAAGAGTAAGAAGGAGTTCAAGAAATTCTTCTCTCAAAGCAGATCTGATCTCTCTCTCTCCCAAGCTCTCTAGATCTCAAATGGTTGCAGAAAAATAAAAATTGCTAGAATACAACTTGAGGGTTTGCAAAACCTAAAAACTATATATATAAGTCTTAAAACACGTCAGGGACTTATGTTGCAATTATGGAAAACTTTGGGGCAGATTTGTAAAACTTCCAAATTTTGGGTCTTGAGTCGGCAGAGAAGAGTGTCGATCGATGCCCATCATCTTGGTGTCGATCGATGCTCCTTAAAAGATCAGACTTCAAATTGATTTCTTTGATTAAATGCTCCAAAACGATCCAAATCGCTCCATTTCGCTCCTTTCATGCTAAAAACCTGTAAAGACTCAAAAACAATCTAGAAACAAATGAAAAGACACTAAAAGACTCTTTATATCATGGTTAAAAACCACAAAAACCATGATATATCACTTTGTTGCTTTAAATGTCTTGATATAACACACTTATACACAATTTGTCTTCTTCTTCTTCTCCTATAAGCTTTTTCTTTCCTCTGAAACCCTATATATGTGTAGCTTTTGCTTTTACACTTTAAGTCTGATGTTGCCGAAGATTCATTTAGTTCATCTGCATCCTCAGTAAACAAATCATTTCGGAAACAAAACACTGATCATAGAGTAAAACATGCGAACATCTATCCATTAGCGTAAGGCACAAGAATCTAACACCGATAGAGAGTAAACAGTACTCGTTGCATGAGAAGTGATGAAATCGAACTATATCATCCCTTACAATAATTTTCCGCCTGAAAGTTTTTGATACACATTTTGGTAAACGAATGTCAATCTCTGCAAATTAAATCTCAGATTCTTTATGATCCGGAGATTTGTTAGGTGTTCTCACCCCAATTCATATGAAATAGCCACTTTTTCACTGTTAAATGTATCTGGAGATCGTAAACACAGATCAGAGAGAGTAGGAGCAGTTCTGCTCGAGTGCTCTGGATTGTATCCAGCAAGAATGGCAAGGTGGATTACTTCCCTGAGTTCTGAGTAAATAGTGCAGACTCCGGATGTTTTTTGTCATCAACGACAACTTTATGAACTTGATACCAATCTCTCAATCCAACCTAGCAAGGGTGAAGGTTCACACACAGACAAAAAATCAACTAAGAATGAGACACATCTCAACGCAAACCTTGGCTTTCCACAAATGTCCTAGCGTCGGTCAATTCTTTTTTTCTTTCTCTTATTTTTTAATAACAAAGAAAAAAAAAGTTTTAAAATATAGTTTGATAAACGAAGATAATATCAAATAAGTCTCGAACCATATCTAAATCTAATCTATTTCGAATCCAAATACATAATAATGTATATCTTTTTCAAAATTTTGATTAAAATTCATATATATGGCCACCGGCTTATTACAATCCTTATAAATAAACCTACGTTGAATCTTCTCTTACAAATCATATTACGTACTTTTCAATCTGATTGTCTAAAGTTACTCGATCGATGATGTCAATGCCTGGAAGAAACAAGCGTAAAGAAAGATCCTTGCCGGAACCGGAACCGTCAGAGATTCCTTCTTCTTCAGCTGATGATCATAGTTTGTCTTCTTCTCCTTCGACGAGACCTTGCTTTCCTCCAGGTGTCAACTATAGACCAAAGGACTTGGAGGTCATCTCGTTACTTGGACGGAAACAAGACTACTTGGGCGGAAACAGAGAATTATTGGACACCCTTTCTATACATGTCGTGAACATCTACGAGTCCAATCCTGATGAACTTTCAGGTTTGTGGTCTCCTTGTAGAACAAATTAATTACTTGTTATTTTTATCAACTTTATCTCTTCTTTCTCTTTGGGCAAACGTTACGTTTACTTATGTATGTTTTTGAAATATGTACGTAGAAAACTTCAAGAAGGCTAATGATACAGAATGGTACTTTATATCGGAGAGGAACAAGTTGGGTAAAGATGGCAAAAAGCAGAGACGTGTCGCCAAAGGCGGATACTGGCACGCAACAGTTGCTTCCAATAAGATTGACGCTGGGCAAGGCCTCGTTGGTTACAAAACCGCACTATCATACTTCGTTGGGAAACGACCTCATGGCAAAAACTAGTTGGTTGATGCATGATTACTGGATTGATCAGTGTCCTTCTGCTGATGATGACGTTATAAAGGTATGTATGCGTTTCTTGATTCCCAAGTTATTAAGTTTTTTTTTTTTTTTTTTTTTTGATTTTATTGTGAGTTTTCTTTTGGTTGGTGCGTATACGTAGGACTATTCTATGTGCAAGATCTATCGGAGCCCACAAGCAATAAATAAGCAGAAGAAAGCAGAGGAAGAAGAGAATAAGAGGCAGAAGAAGGTTGAGTATCATCAACCGCATGCCCTTTTGGATTCTTATCAACCGCAGCCTCATCATGATATTGCGTATCAACAACAACATCTGTTTCAGCCAGCCCCGCTTGATTTGTATCAACCGCAGCCTCGTGATTTGGCGTATCAACAACAGTTTTGGCCAGGCCAGCTAGATTCTTACAGACCGCATCGATGGCAGTTTATGGCAGCCCGGCCAGATTCACACCAACTGCAGCCTCATTATGATTCTGCGTATCAGCAATTAATAAGAATGCTAGAGGGAGATAATGGTAGCGTTCAACAACAGCAGCCGAGTTTTGCTCCTCCTCCTCCTCCGCAAGTTCAAGATTCAAGATCCGGGATGGTGATGACCCAAGAAGACGGGTTCTTTAACCCCATCAATGAATTATTAAACTATGAGGAAGAACATGGTGTCGTAACTGAGAAGCAACAGCAAGAGCAAAGTGCACCGATTCTCCCACCTCCTCCTCCTCCTCAAGGTCATCAACTGCAGCCTTATTATGATTTTCCTTATCCACAACAACAGTTTCTCATGACGACGACGACGCTAGAGGAAGAAAATGTTGGCGCTACTAAACATCAAGAAGAAGAGCTGAGTCTGCCTCCTCCTCCTCCTCCGCAAGGTGATCAAGATTCAAGATCCAAGATGGCCATGACTCGCTTGAGCAACGACAACAGCACCGAAGAAGACTTGTTTGATATGTCTGACGAGGACAGGTTCTTTGACGTTGATGCATTATTCAGTAATGAAGAAGAAGAAGAAGATGGTGTCGATACTCAGCAGCAACAACAAGAGCAATGTACACCGATTCTTCCTCATCAACAGCCACAGTACTGTTTACTTCCAGCAGAGCATCAGAAGCCGCAGACGCAGCCTTTTCCTTATGACTTTCCTGAGTTGATCAGCTTTGAGCAGGAACCAGTGATCCCAGAGGATTTTGAAGATTTCTTCGCTGATTTCATTAAGCCACATTCACTGAACGGAGATGAGGATTCCAGCAGTTATGGTTTATTTGAAGGCTTCGACACAGAAGGAATGATAAAAGATTGCACTCACTGATCATCTCAGCCTGCTCATACTTTTGCATGTTGCTCAATATCAGTGATAAGATTTCCATGTGTTTTTTTTTACTAGTTGTTAATAGCTCTGTTTCCTTCTTTATGGGCAATGTAATGTTCTCCAAAACCAGAGACATAATTCTCGTTGCTTTTAATGTCTTAATATAACACACTTAATACACAATATTTTTTCAACATCTTCTTATATCAAAACTTACACTTAACACATAATTAAAGATATAGATATAAAACAGTACTGATGGCTTCTTCTTCTTCTGAGATTTTGTTCCTCTGAAAGCCTAAATGTTTGAATCAAGATTCTGATCCGTATTGACCACGTTCTTTTAAGTCTGATGTTGCAAAGATTCATTTAGCTCTTTGCAGAAACAAAACACCGATCATAGAGTAAAACATGCGAATAACTATCCATTAGCGTAAGGCACATGAATCTAACACATATAGAGAGTAAACCAATCTAATGAAAAAAAAATACCTTTTCTTTAGGCTTGACTGAGAATATTGTTTGTTGTTATCAGTAATCGTTGCAAAAACAAACAGCAGCTGCATGCAAAGTGACGAAATCGAACTCTATCATCCCTTCTTACAATAATTTGCCGACTGAAAGCTTTTGATACACATTTTGGTAATCGATGTCAATCTCTGCAAATTAACTCTCAAAAATGGTCAATTCTTTTTTTTTCTCTCATTTTTGAATAAGAAAGATATATAAAAGTGTTAATGCTTAATAAATATGAGATTTTTTTTCCACATGTAAACACAAATATTTATTGTGTTCACAACAATGGATAATATTGATAATGTTAAACTCTAAGTGGGTTTGAACTTTGGTGAGGTACATATAGGAGATTTGTTGTAAAGCCAATCAACTCAAATAAATAAATTTTGTTTTAAGATGCATATTTTAACGATAGAGACATTTCAAATCTGTACTCTTATTTTAAAAAATTAAAATTACAATGGTGGCAAATTTTTTTTTTATGGAAAATTAAAAACAAAACTTATTAAATCACTCCATTAGATAGGGATTTTGAGATCAAATTTAACCGGCTGATCGACGACACTCCAGAAAACGTATCAGATTCGAAAGAGTAGTTATCGTCGGTGGAGTCATCAACACTATGCGTTTTTGGTTGTGGAGGATAGAAAATTGCCAACAGTTCATTAAATGAAGATGGACCAGAAAGATTTTGTTCTTGTTCTTGTGTCGACTGAGTAGTATTCATTTATCTTATTGTAATTAATGATTACAAAGTTTAATTATCATTGGCTTGTTTGACACATACTTTACTCTACCAGTCTATCCTAAATGTAAGAATCTTATATAATAAAATAAAATTCTCTTTTGACAAGCACTAAAAAAATTATCATTTGCCACTTTTCTTTTTATGACATGTATCATTTTCTCTTTAATATTTTAAGTATATTTTTTCAACTGATTTAATATGACATACATTATATTATTTATATTTAAAATAAAATATAATTTGATATTATATATTGTAAGATGTTCAATTTATTCTTTAATTTATGTACCATATTGTCAAAACAATGATTTTTTTCGTTTATTTCTTAACTTTAATAAAAATAATGAAAGAATTACTCAAATGTTATCCAAAAGTTGGTTTATTACTCAAATCTAATAAATCTTTTGAAAATTACTAGAATGTTTAGTGCTCTGGGTGTAATTACAATTTACCCCTTGGGTTTTGTTTTCCGAATTTGAGTTAAAAAAAATACACATCAACAAATTAAAATACACATCAGATATGAATTAACACATCATTAAGCAGTTTTTTTAGATCCACAGTTTTGTTTTCTCTCGTTTATATCAAAGAGAGGGAAAGTGAATAGTTTTAACTAAAACCGCGAGAAAAAAAAATTATCGAAACTGTCTCGTCGCCGGCGATACTGTCATTGTCCACTCTCTTGCCGTCAATCTCCCGCCGTCATCTCTCGCCGTCATCTCTCACCGTCTTTCTTCGTCGTCGCACTCTCTTTCTTCAATTGGCTCTCTCTCTCTCTTCGTCTTCTTCGTCTTCGTCTATCCGGTATGTGTCGACTGTTTAATTTCGAGTTTTCCGGCTGAATGTGGGTTTTTTCGATGATTTACGGCTGATTGTCGCCGTTGTTAATGACGGCTGATTTGTTAGATTTATTCGATTCGATGGCTGATTTACTTTTTGTTTTATGTTGCGGCTCAGTTATTTTAGGGTTTATGGCTGATTTGTTAGATCTATTTGATTCGATGGCTGATTTACTTTTTGTTTTATGTTGCAGCTCAGTTATTTTAGGGTTTATGGCTGATTTGTTAGATTTATTCGATTCGATGGCTGATTTACTGTTTGTTTTATTTTGCGGACGGATGAGTTGTGACTAAGATATTTTGTGCTTTAGATCTGAGTTATGTGTTTGTGGCTGAGTTATGTTATGCTTTATGTATGAGTTTGTTTTATGTTATGTGTGATTTATGTTATGATTTACTTATGAACTATAACAGATGTCGATGGTGATTATTTCTTCTGAAGAACAAGCAAGGGATTACCCCCCAAGACTATACGCTAAAATAGAGTCTAGAGATATAAACACAAATTTCAGGATGAAAGAATTCCCTCAGATTAGGGAATCAATAGGACTGGATGCGTGGGATGAAACGAAGAAAGTACCAATTGGAATAATCTCTAAGCTAGTTGATAGCCAATTCATCTGGTCTGGTAAGGTTGTTCATTTCCTACTATGTAACCAGTTAAGGGTACATAAGAAGGAGCTTTGGTTTGTGGTCGGCGGTCAACCTATCAGGTTTGGGTTGAATGAATTTCATTATCTGACGGGGTTAAACATAGACCCAATGCCTACTGAACAGTTTGAACTTGAAGAGGAACACAAAAAGTTCTTCCGACTTTTTAAAGTGTCTGGTGGGGCAGGTCCAACGCTACTTGAACTCAGGGAAGCATTAAAAGTGTGCCGGGGATGGGTTAACCTTGATCATCGTAAATGGTTGGGGCTGTTGCTTCTTCAACACATTGGACTTTATGGTTTGCATCATAACTCTAGAATTCCATATGAAAGTGCCAAAAGAGTTTTTAATGATGAAGCAATGAAGACGTATCCGTGGGGTCGGTCAGCATTTGAAGCTCTTGTTGATTCCATAAAGATGTTGAACCCTACGGGAAACTCGTACACCCTCAGTGGGTTTACTTCCGTGTTACAGGCTTGGGCGTATGAATCCATCAAATGCTTTGGAGAACGGTTTGGGAATGCATCAGCTAATGATGGTGGCATACCGATGCTTCTATGGGGTGGAAACCGTACACGTTCATCGCTGGAAACCGCAATTGCTGAAGAGATCAAAGCGCTTGGTGAGGTAAGGTTTATATCTGGTTGAGTGATTGTTTAGTAATGGATGAGTATGATTATTTATGGCTGAGTTATTGTTTAGTAACGGCTGAGTTATGTTTTAGTAATGGCTGATTTATGCTTTAGTGTTGGCTGAGTTATGTTTTAGTAATGACTGATTTATGCTTTAGTCTTGTCTGAGTTAAAACTTACTGATGGGTTTCATAATCTCTTATGTTACAACTGCGTGTGATTAATATGGTTATGAAGGAAAATGGCTGTGAGCTATTTCATTCGTGGCCAGAAGAAGAAAACGACCCAGCAATCGATCGCCTCATCGAAGACATACATATGAATACGTTTGTTAAAGGTTTTTGGGATGTTAAGGGGAGTGATAAGAAGAAAAAGAAAAAGAAAGCTGAAGCAGTTGTTGAGTCTGAATCTCCTCCCGCAAAGAAGCGGAAAGTTCAGAAGATGAAAGTTTCCAACAGTCAGGAAACTAGTGAAGGAGTTGCACAGGAGAGGAAGAAGAAAGGAAAAAAGGTAAGTGAGGAGGAAGATGTTGGGGAAGATGTTGGGGAAGATGATCTCTACGAATTGATCTCTAAGTTATACACAAGGTTTAACGCCGTTGATAGGAACATTGAAAATGTATCAGCGAATCTGGAGAAGAAGATGGATGAAAGGATTGAAACCAGGCTTGGATCTTTTGAGACGGACCTCAAACAGATGAAAGAGCTCGTGCTTCCAAAGAGCACGACTGACCAGACTTTAAAAATGGGACATGAACTAAATAACCTGGGACATGGACAGGAACTTCAGACATCAAAAGGTCCACCAAAAGTTTCGGTAATGTCTGGTTTAATTTTGTTTCATGGCTGATTTTTCAGAATGTTTAGGCTGAGTTATTATAATTTTAATTGTCTTCGCTATGATATACAGGAAAAGAACTCTTTGACTTCTCCTAAGAAGTCTCCAGATGCTAAGAAACCAGCTGATACGAAAACAGGGCCTTCCACGAGGAGAAATGCCAAAGAGTTAGAGGCGTCAGAGAAGGCCAAAGAGTTAGAGGCGAGAGAGCCGGTAATGTCTGGTTTATCTTTGTTTTATGGCTGATGTTTCAGAATATTTAGGCTGAGTTATTATAATTTTAATTGTCTTCGCTATGATATACATGAAAAGAACTCTTTGACTTCTCCTAAGAAGTCTCCAGCTGCTAAGAAACCAGCTGATACGAAAACAGGGCCTTCCACGAGGAGAAATGCCAAAGAGTTAGAGGCGTCAGAGAAGGCCAAAGAGTTAGAGGCGGGAGAGAAGGTAATGTGTGGTTTATCTTTGTTTTATGGCTGATTTTTCAGAATGTTTAGGCTGAGTTATTATAATGTCTGATTTATCTTTGTTTTATGGCTGATTTTTCAGAATATTTAGGCTGAGTTATTATAATTTTAATATACAGGAAAAGAACTATTTGACTTCTCCAGATGCTAAGAAGTCTCCAGCTACTAAGAGACCAGCTGATACGAAAACACAGCCTTCCACGAGGAGAAATGTTAAAGAGTTAGAGGCGGTAGAGGAGGCCAAAGAGTTAGAGGCGGCAGAGAAGGCCAAAGAAGTAGCTGCGTTAAAGAAGCCCAAAGAAGTAGTTGCGGCAAAGCAGGCTAAAGAAGTAGCTGCGGCTGGAGGTAGAGGTGGAGGTAGAGGTAGAGGTAGAGGTAGAGGTAGGGCGCCTAAAAATCCTACTGCTGCTGTTGTGGCTGCTGGTGTTAAGCCGTTGAAATTTGTAATACCTGGAGGTTCAGAAGCTGGTGCAGAAGATATTACAGACGAGTATTTTGCTGAAGCCGACTCACTTGAACCTGAATCTGAGGATGATGAGGAGGAAAAGATTAGGCTTGATAGAATTAAAGCTTTAAGGCTGGAGAGTGTTAAGCTGTCAGCGGATGGGAGTGCATTGAATACACAACAAGATCATCCAAGCTGGATTTTCCCTAATATTGGAGACAACGGACTGACGTGCATGAGGAAGAACTGTTCACCTAGACCTGGAATATATGATCCTCTGGCACCTGTTGATCCGGTCAAGGTTCAGAAACTTTTGGAGTACCTAAAGAAAGCCGAGTATGACCCTTTAGACCCTTTTGCTTAACAAGTTAATAACAGCTTGTTAACGTTATATTAACTTGTGTTTATTTGTTTGTTAGGAATATCCCGTTAGGCGAAGGCGGAATGGAAATTGAAATCTATAGGGTGCTAATCACCGAACGAAAGGACTGGCCAGTGAGGCCAGAAGAATATGGTAAATATGGGTGGTGTACTGATGAAGTAAGTTTATCTTAATGTCTTAGTTATTGTTGTCGTTGTCTGACTTATATTACATTATGGCTGCGTTGTTGTTTACTACTCAGTTTTCTGTTGTACAACACTTGGCCGCGTTTATGAGAGCCCTTAGGTGTAGGTACAAACGAGATCCCTTCCCATTCCACAACAAACGCATTGCGTTTGTAGACCCGTGGTTCACCAGTGAAATGGTTCACCGTCATTATCCGTTGTTCAAGTCCGAACCCAAGTTTTTTACAATGACTGGCAATTAGTTAAAGGTTTGATTCCATCTGATGAACAAACTAATTTGAAGTGGATAGAAGATGTGGATCACCTGTATATTGCTCCACAAATTGGAGGCGATCACTGGGTGGCGCTGCACGTGGATCTCAACAGAAGGCATATTGATTGCTATGATAGCATCGTGGGACAAGTAACCGGAGAGAGTGAGCTTAGAATGCTGAATGCTTGTAGGGCGTTTACGCGGATGATTCCAGCAATGATGAACGCGAACGTTCCTCACGAAATTCGTACACCTACTTACAAACAGTTTACCTTTAGGAGGAGGACAGTCTCCAAGGTCCCGCAAAACGTACAGATTGGTGACTGTGGCATGTACGCTTTAAAGTTTATAGAATGTCTAGCGCTTGGTGTGTCTTTCGATGGAATCTGTGATCAAAACATCCAGGGTATACGTGTTAAAATGGCAGCAGAAATCTTCGATGAGTCACCTGATTTTATGAATCAGTTCACGTAAAAAACATTTGTATTTCTTTTGGTAGGTAGGACTTGCACTTTGGATATGTAAAAAAACCTTTGGATTTCTTTTGGTAGGAATTGTACTTGGATATGTAAAAACATCTGGATTTCTTTTAGTAGGAATTGTACTTGGATATTGGAAAAATTTGGATTTCTTTTGGTAGGAATTGTACTTGGATAAGAAAGTCCTTTGTTTAGTATCTTTTCAATGTTACGGCTGAGTTATGTACTTCACACGGCTGAGTTATAATTAAATATTGAATAAACATATATGTTATGGCTGAGTTATATATTTCGAACGGCTGAGTTATCTACTTCGTACGGATGAGTGAGTTATGGCTGAGTTATGTACTTGGTACGGCTTCGTTTAGTCTTTCGTGCCGTGCCTCGATATTACTAAAAGTGTTGTTGGGGAAGCCCAAACAATAATTCTGTGCCTGCTCAGATCCACACGCGTAATCAATTTATAAAGTTAGTTTTTTCACAATATATTATATACACTACAAGAAAACAGGTGATTAGCGACTACACATAGCGACCACATATTTAGTCGCCAAAATTAACGACTACATAGTGACGATTTAGCGACTATTCTGCGACTACATGGATTTAGTCGCTAAATAGTCACTCTTAAATGACTATTTCATGCAGTCGTTACGGTGGTCGTATTTTAACGACTAAGAGACGACTATATTGTTGATGGAATTATATAGTCGCAACTTAGTCGCCAAATTAACGACTACAGTACGACCACGTCAAATAGTCGTAAACATTGGCGACTACGTTGCGACTCATTCGGCGAGTCATAAGGTAGTCGTAAAATTTAGCGACTGTTAGGCGACTCTTACGGCGAGTCATTACATAGTCATCGTGTAGTCGCCAAGTAGTCGCAAAAAACAGTTAAAAGAAACGTGTTTTCCATGCGGGGGTTGGTGTACCAAATTTTATTATGTAGTCGCCTATTAGTCACCTATTAGTCACCTAGGATAGTCTATAAAAGAAGTTGCACTCATTTGTTCTCTTCACTCCTAACTCACTTTCCTCCTCTAAAAAAAAATTCTAAATCAAAAAAAAAAAAGTTTGCTTTATATAATTTTTTATATTTTCTCCCAAAAAAAAAAATATATATATATAATTATAATGGCGGGATATTACAATTATGGTGGTAATGGCGGTAATTATCGGGAGTGAATGTACAAGAGGTTCGATGAAGTGACGGAAAATTTTTCATCTGAATTCGAAGTGGGGGTAGACCAATTCTTAACGTTTGCAAGTAGCCAAGAAACAGTTCAGAATAATGGGGGTAAGTTTCTCTGTCCATGTAGTGTTTGCAAAAACAATAGATGTCTCTCGGGTAGAAGAGTTATGAGTCATCTGTTTAGTAATGGATTTATGCCAGATTATTATGTTTGATATAACCACGGCGAAGAAATTAATTTGGATATAGGAAGTAGTTACACTGATAGGACGTATGATGGGAGTCATGAAGAAATGGGTAATGTAGTAGAAGATCCATATGTGGATATGGTGAATGATGCATTTCGTTATAATGTGGGTTTAGATGATAATTATCATCAAAATGAGAGTTATGAGAATGTGGAAGAACCGGTACAAAACCATTCTCAGAAATTTTACGACTTGTTAGATAGTGCAAAAACTCCTTTATATGATGGTTGTCGTGAAGGTCACTCGCAATTATCATTGGCTGCTCGAGTCATGCAAAATAAGGCGGAGTATAATATGAGTAAAAAGTTAGTAGATTCGGTTTGCGGAATTTTGACGGATTATTTACCAGAAGGCAACCAGTCTACCGGTTCACATTACGTGACAGAGAAATTGATGCGTAATTTGGGCCTTCCATATTATACAATTGATGTTTGTATTAACAATTGTATGATTTTCTGGAAAGAAGACGAAAAGGAAGAGACATGTCTATTTTGTGGTTCACCAAGATGGAAGCCTAAGGAGGACCGACGGAGAACAAGAGTACCACATAGTCGTATGTGGTATCTACCTATTGCTGATAGGTTGAAGAGAATGTATCAGAGCCAAAAGACTGCAGCGGCAATGAGATGGCATGTAGAGCACCAATCAAAAGAGGGAGAAATGAATCATCCTTCTGATGCGGCGGAGTGGAGATATTTCCAAGAGCTTAACCCTCGGTTTGCGGAAGAACCCCGTAACGTCTACATTGGATTATGTACCGATGGGTTCAATCCATTTGGCATGTCTCGTAATCATTCACTGTGGCCTGTGATCTTGACTCCATATAATTTACCCCCTGGTATGTGCATGAATACGGAGTACTTGTTTCTTACAATTCTGAATTCTGGGCCAAATCATCCGCGAGCTAGCCTCGATATCTTCCTACAACCTCTTATTGAGGAGTTAAAAGAGTTGTGGTCTACTGGAGTCGATGCATACGATGTGTCTTTGAATCAAAACTTCAATCTAAAAGCAGTGCTGATGTGGACGATAAGCGACTTTCCGGCATATAGCATGTTATCGGGATGGACCACCCACGGTAAATTATCTTGTCCAATTTTCATGGAAAGTACAAAGTCGTTTTATCTACCAAAAGGAAGGAAGACATGTTGGTTTGATTGTCACCGAAGATTCCTGCCTCATGGTCATCAATTGAGGAAGAACAAAAAAGATTTCCTGAAGGGAAGAGACGCTTCTAACGACTATCCACCGCAGTCTTTAACTGGTGAGCAAGTTTATTATGAGCGTTTGAAAGATGTAAATCCACCAAAAACCAGGGAAGTCGGTGGTAACGGTCATGAAAAGAAGATGTCAGGCTATGGAAAGGAACATAATTGGCACAAATAAAGCATATTATGGTCGCTACCTTATTGGAAGGACCTCAATCTCCGACATAATATTGATGTGATGCATACCGAGAAGAATTTTGTGGACAACATCTTGTATACTCTTATGAGTGTACAGGGTAAATCTAAAGATAACATCATGTCAAGATTGGACATAGAACAATTTTGTTCTCGACCACACTTACATATTGATAGGAAGGGTAAAGCTCCATTCCCAGCATATACATTGACAAAGGAAGCCAAAACAAGTTTATTGGAATGTGTCAAGCATGCGGTGAAATTTCCAGATGGTTATTCGTCAGACTTGGCTAGTTGTGTTGATCTGATCAATGGCAAGTTTTCAGGAATGAAGAGTCATGATTGCCATGTTTTTATGGAGCGACTTCTTCCATTTATCTTCGCAGAACTCCTAGACCGGAACGTTCACCTTGCATTATCAGGTAGTACAGATTACCTATTTAATTAAATTAGTAGTATATATTTTTAAATATAATTTCCTAAGACATGAAATTTTCAGGGATTGGAGCATTTTTCAGGGACTTATGCTCAAGAACTTTGCAAAAAAGTCGCGTTCAAATTCTTAAACATAACATTGTTTTGATCTTATGCAACTTAGAGAAGATATTTCCACCATCATTTTTTGATGTGATGGAGCACCTGCCTATACATCTCCCATATGAGGCAGAATTGGGAGGCCCTGTCCAATATAGGTGGATGTATCCTTTTGAAAGATTTTTCAAAAAGTTGAAAGGAAAAGCGAAGAACAAAAGATATGCGGCTGGATCAATCGTTGAGTCCTATATCAATGACGAGATTGCTTACTTCTCTGAGCATTACTTTGTCGATCATATACAAACAAAATCAAGGTATAATTAAATGAAATTAAAATTTATACTTAATTTGAATTATTTTTAATTATCTTATTTGATCAGGTTAACAAGATTCTATGAAGGTGAAGTCCCAATATATCATGTCCCTGGAGTCCCTAATATATTTACTCATGTCGGTCGCCCAAGTGGGGAAATGCATGAAGTATGGCTTTCAGAGAGAGACTATCAGTGCGCACATGCATATGTTTTACGGAATTGTGACTATTTTCAACCAATTGAGAGGTATATAATATAGACTCGCAAATATATAGACTCCACAAATATTTCTCATATATATTAAATATATTTAATTTTCTTAGAATGTTCGAGGATTTTCTTTCTACCAAATATCCTGAATTAACCGAAAAAGAACTGTCCACGAAAAGAGCTGAAGAATATCATGTGTGGGTGAAAGATTATGTAAGTATACTCGAACCCATGTAACCGACTCTGATTATGCATTTATTTAATTATATCATTGATATATAATATTCATATGTATACGCAGGTTATATACTGGAACGCCACAAATCCATTTCCTACTTGGGTTCAAGAGATAGTGCATGGACCTTTACACAAGGTCAAAACTTGGCCAATATACTTTACAAGAGGCTATGTGTTTCATACGCAGAATCACGGCGCTGGACGAAGACATGTAACTATGGTGTATGTGTTAAAGGTGAAAATTACACTGATGCATCTGATGGTGCAGATTTCTATGGGAACTTAACTGATATCACAGAACTTGAGTACGAAGGGATGACCAATTTGAGAATCACACTTTTTAAGTGTAAGTGGTATGATCCTGTCATTGGTAGAGGCACTCGGAAGAGCAATAGTGGCGTTGTTGACGTGAACTCTTCGAGAAAATACAACAAATATGAGCCATTCATTTTAGGTACGTAAGACTTGTCTAGAATATATATATAAGTTTATTTAATGTAACTATCCATACTAAATTGCGATTTTGTGCAAACAGCATCTCAAGCGGATCAAGTTTGCTATATTCCGTATCCATACACAAAGAAACCAAAGCGAGAGTGGCTAAGTGTTCTGAAAGTAAATCCGAGGGGAAACATTTCAGGAGAATATGAAAACAATGAACCGACTCTGTTGCAAACAGAAAATGATGATGCTGTATTGATGACTACAGTTGAAGATCTCATAGTCGACAATTTGGTAGCAAATGCTATTCCAATAAACCTTGATTACTATGTTGGAGATGCGGATCCAGATGATGAATTCCAGTGTAATTTATCGTCTTCTGATGATGAAGAACAAGAAGACGAAGAACAATAATTATTTGGCAAAATTACTATGTATTTGTTTTTTAATTTTTCTCTTTTAAATGTGTAATATTTGTGTATTATTGTGTAATATTATTGTCTAATATTATTGTGTAATATTATTATGTAATATTATTGTGTAATTTTATTGTGTAATAAATTTGGTTATATAAATAACTTGTAATTAAAATTTTGAAATTTGGTTATTTAAAATTGTGATTAAATAAATTTGGTTAATTAAAACTGGTTAATTAAAATTGTGATTAAATAAATTTGGTTAATTAAAATTGGTTAATTAAAATTTGGGCCTAATTAAACATAAACCCAAACCCATTATCCCAAACTAATCCTAACTAATCCTAACTAAACCCAAACCCAAACTCATTATCCCTCTTCTTCTCTCGATTCCCCCTAATACGAAAACCCTAATCCCCATTATCTTCTTCCTCTCGCAGCCTTCTCTTCTTCCTCTCGATTCGATTCTCCCAAATCTAAACCCTAATCCGCATCTTCTTCCTCTCAATTCCCCCAAATCTAAACCCTAATCCTTCTCTTCTTCCTCTCGATCCCCCAATCTAAACCCTAATCCTTCTCTTCTTCCTCTCGATTCCCCCAAATCTGTAACCCTAATCGTTCCCATCATCTCAAACGATGCCTAATCGAGGAGGAAGGAAGAGGAAACCTGTTGCTCCTAACGTTTCTCAGAGAGTCGGAGCGTCAACAGCAAATAAACGGCCGCACAGTCTACCCAATCAGTACAACTTCACGCCGGCGGTCCAATCTCCTCCTCCGCTACAGACGCCTGAAGTACAACGACAGTCATCGGCGGCCCAGATCTGGAACTATCCTCCGCCTCAACAGCTTTTTCAGAACTCCTACACTCACCCACCGCAGCCTACAGTGAACCCGACCCCTTCTCAAAAAGTCCACTACAATCCGTCGCATCCTCCGTCTCAACAGCTTTTTCACAACTCCTACACTCACCCACCGCAGACTACAGTGAACCCGACTCCTTCTCAAGAAGTCCACTACAATCCATCGCATCCTCCGCCTGCTCTAGTTGACCCTCCGCCTACTCTAGTTGACCCTCCGCCTTCTCCAGCTGAAGTCTCTCAGACTCGCAGTCATCGTTCACATCCATCGTCTCAAGGCAACAATTTCCAAGATGATTATCCTCCGGTGTTGCCGGAACTTGATATGTCTATATTTTGTCTCTTCTTAGCCTATTTTTATCATGCATTTAGCTAGGATAACTCATTGGTTTGCATCATTTTCTAGTTCTTTCTATACACTTTGCACGTCTAGGTAGCTCTTGCATCATCCTTGCATACATTGTGCATTTTGGAGTAGTTCAGGTATTTAGGAGATGTTGGAAGCCATTCTCGCCCGAGCCATGGTCACCATCTCCGTTTCGTCCGAGCCATGGTCACCATCTCCGTCTCGTCCGAGCCATGGTCACCATCTCCGTTTCGTCCGAGCCATGGTCACCATCTCCATTTCGTCCGAGCCATGGTCACCATCTCCGTTTCGTCTGAGCCATGGTCACCATCTCCATTTTGTCCGAGCCATAGTCACCATCTCCGTCTCGTCCGAGCCATGGTCACCATCTCTGTCTCGTCCGAGCCATTGTCACCATCTCCGTCTCGTCCGAGCCATGGTCACCATCTCGGTTTCGTCCGAGCCATTATCACCATCTCCATCTCGTCCGAGCCATTTTCACCATCTCCGTTTCGTCCGAGCTATGATGACATTGCATTCCAGTCGGCGCACACAGACTCGATCGCACATGTGGGGAAGAAGGACGTTTGGTTTCACACGCTTCAGGAGATTACCGAACCGACGCTTTACCTTGTCGTTTTAAGTTTTAGGGCTTTCCATATTGGACTACTATATATACATTTTGTTAAGTCTTTGCGGAGACATCTTATCTTTTAATCTCGTTTTTGTTCCCAGAAGGTTTCTGAACCTAGCCTCCAAAAACGTTCTCAGACTTGTATTCCGATATTTTTGAGATTTATTCAGATTTTGCATTTGATTCCTTCTACAAAGTTGTTCATCTTATTTTTATTTATCTTATTATGCTTGATTCAATGATTTCTGTTTTTGCATCCTTGACTATGATTTTCGGATCTGAGTAGTGTGTTAGTTCTTGAGGATGGGATAGATTAGGTGGAGGATCTTAGGATGTAGAGTGTTTAAGCTTTGATTGTATGATTCCTTTCTGGACTAGAGTTAGAATCACTAGCTTCTCTCTGATCAATTGGAACTAGGTTCGAGACATTTTCGCACCCAAAAGGTGTATGATGAAATGTCTGACCAACTAGTGCCAGAGACTTACGTTCCTAGCCTAAGAGATTAGTTGTCTAGGATGTTTGTTGACTTGAATGAACTTGTCTGTCATGCCATGCTTGATCATGTTTCTCTAGCGAGAGCTAGGTTTGGAAGTGGTTGAGTCTGAGTAGCTTTTGCCAAGAGATTGGATTAGCTAAGTTGTGATGTTCATTGTTTAGGGATACTTTGCTTGTGGCATGTTAAACACTCCTTAGACTAGGATACTCCACCGACATCAATTACCCCATCCTTAGGACTTCTTTCCTTCTGATTTTTATTACATTCCTGGAACTGTTTCGTTTGTTCATGCTTAGAATCGTTTGCGTTTTTATTCACTTTCGCTTCTTGTCATGCATTCTTGTTTCTAGTTCTGTGACTCATTTCCGTTTTGCATTTTGATCATTCTAGGACTGTTAGATAAAAACACTCTTCGAATTGGCTTGACTTGTGATAGCTTGATTGCATCTCAATTGTTAGCAACATCCCATTTGGATTGACACCTTAAGTACTACAACGCATAAGGTTAATTTAACCAACTAGGAGACAGAAAAATCTTAGTATCAGAACTCTAGGAGGACACATTGCGGGCTCTGAATGCACTGCTTCTAGTGCCAAACAGACATCAGTTCACCACCGTCCTCTCTCCCATTCCCCTACCAAAGACAGAATGGTACGGTTACAAACTCTTTGAATAATGGTTTTGGTTTTGTTTAGGTCTTGCTTAGGTCTCATTGTTTGGTCTCGATTGGTCTTGGTTATGAAGTGTTTTGTCTTTGATGCGATTACAACTCTTTGAATAATGGTTTTGGTTTTGTTTACGTCTTGCTTAGGTCTCATTGTTTGGTCTCTGATGCGATTACAAACTCTTTGAAGCTATTGTGTATCGTTTCTTAGACTTAGCATTAAGTCTTCTTAGTTTAGTTGATATCATCCTGATGGTTATTGTTTCTTTGACTTATCGATTTGTTATTTTGAGTGTCTCTGATCGTTGACTTTGGTTTTATTGTTTCATGTGTCTGGAGGTTTGATCGTGACCCTGGATCTACGCTCACTCGGAAGATTACTAAAATTCTTTTAAACAAATTCGAAGGTCCTTTATACAGCTGGACATGTGTTCCTCGGGATAAACAGGAAAGATACTTCATTGAGTTTGCGGTTAAGTGTTCTGTCCTCTAGCTTTCATATATAGCTTTAAGCTTCATATACTGCTTTACTCTTCATATATTGTTTTATTTACTTGTGCTTCTTTTCACTCACATTAGCTATTTTCTTTTTGTTTTTTGTAGAAAACCCACACTTGGGATCCTTTGATAACTGGGACTGTTCAAGCTCACTTCGAGACCATCTGTCAAAATCGGCTCAAAGACATGGTTAGCACCGTGAGAACTACTAGACGCCAACCTAAATGGATTGGAACTACTTTATGGACAACAATGACAGAATTCTGGGACACTGAAGAAGCACAACAAAGGAGCAAAACATATTCTGATTGCCGTATGTCTGACCGTAATGGCCTCGGTCCTCATGTCCACCTCTCAGGGCCAAAGTCGTATCGACAGATTCAAAACGAAATGGTGAGCCAATTTTGTTGTTACACATTCGTCACTTTCATTTTTGACCTAGCTGTTACATTAAAAATTTACTTGTCTGTTTCTTAACATTACAGGAAGAGGAATTGGGAAGAGAAGTACGTATTGGTGAGGTTTTCATCAAGGCACATACAAAGCCTGATGGGACATATGTTGATCGGAAGGCAGAGAAGATAGCAGAAACATATGAGAAGAATGTGCAAGAGAGGTTGTCTCAGCTCCAGGAAGATCCTTCTGCCATCTCAGATGGGGAGTCACGGCCCCGAGAGCTAACAACTAAAGAATATACAGAAATATTTCTTCAGGTTACGTTTTAATTTGAACAATACAAAAATGTTATCTTGGAGTTTAATTTGACATCCTCTAATATCTTATTTTCTCTTACTTTGCAGTCCACTGAGAAGGATTCAAGAGGAAAACCTTTTGGAGTTGGAAGCCTCCATGACTGCATTGTCAATGGCAAGGGGAAGCAAGCAGGAGACACTTTAGCCTTTGTGGCTATGCAAGAACAATTGAAGGAAGCTCAACGGAAGATAGAGGAGCAGGCTGCTAATATGTTGAGGCGTGATGCAGAAATGTTGAAGCGTGATGCACAAATTGCTCAACAATCCGAAATTATTGCTGGGAAGAAGGAGAAGATTGACGAGTTGGACTTGGTGGGGAAGTTTCTGCGGCAATGTGATCCACGGTTCAAGGAGTTCTTGACAGCCCATTCAGCTAAAGAGACTAACATGACAGAGCCTCTTCAAGAAGAAGATCCAACTTCAACTCCATAGGACTCTATGTGTTACCTAATACTAAGTAACTATTTTTTGATGAACTCAATGGTGACACTATGTGTTGTATGTACTTTGTGTTTTGAAAACTATGATAATTATTATGTGTTTCTTTAGGTTTCCAATTTAGAATCATTTGTTGGTTTGGTTGACAGGATTAAAAAGAAAAAAGAGAAATTAAAATAGTCATCAAATTCAAACAATATAGTTAAAAACTAAAGTGACTATATAGTGACTACTACATATATTAGTCACCAAAAATTATACGACTATCTATCGACCAAATAAACAACCCATTTGTTCAGTTTTCTTAATCACAGAATAGTCGCAACCTAGTCACTAAAAATAACGACTACATGATGACTACTATGAATATAGTCGTAACTTAGTCGCAATGCGTTCACAAAAGTTTACGACTAAATGATGACTACTATGTGACAACATGTATATAGTCGCCTATTAGTCGCAAATTTGCGACTAAATTTACGACTACAACAAATAGCGACTATCGATTAACAAATGTATGAAATAGTCGCTAATTAGTCGTAAATCTTGATTTGGCGACTATTAAGTGACTAATAGTGTTGTCGCAAAATGCGTGTTTTCTTGTAGTGATAAAATAATTAAAAAATTAAACTCAAAATTCGAATAAAAAATTTTAAAATTCTGACAAAGTGACTAAGTGATGGTTGAGTTATTGACTTACACGGCTGACTTATAAAATATTTGTAAATTTACATTATTATAACTCAACATTTAAATGTAAAATTGAATTATGAATATTACAATTATTATAACCAATAAAAAGTAATAATTATAGAGAAAGATTGATTTTTACACATTCTCACCAAGGATGTGTAAAACATACAACACATGATGTTTAGGGGTTAGGGTTAGGGTTAGGGTTTAGGATTTGAGATGTAGGGTTCAGATTATTTGATTTTTGGATTTGGTTCTAATGTATTTTAATGTGTATGGTTTAAGGTGGTAATATGGATATAATAATATTATTACCATTTGAATATTTTTTTAAGAAATCAAAAAATAAAAAAAAAATTTGGTTATTTCCGGTTATGGGTCGGCTATATTAATATCTAACAATAAATAACCGAAAATATATTGTAATTAAGTAGATTAGCCTAATATAACAGAAATTAAGCCGAATATATCCGAAATTAATTAAACATACCAATTCAAAAATATCAAATTGAAAAATTTATTTTATCGGTCGGTTCGGTTTAGTCGGTTATTTAGTCATTCTAATAAATAACCCAAAATATATTGTAATAACGTAGATTAGCCTAATATAACCGAAATTAAGCCTAAATATCCGAAATAAACCAAACATACCAATTCAAAAATATCAAATTGGAAAATTTATTTTATCGGTCGGTTCGGTTAAGTTGGTGATTTAGTCATTCTATTTTGAGGGTTGACTGAGATATCTTCTATGACGGCTGAGTTATAATTAATGATGACTGAGTTATAATTAATCATTACTGAGTTATTAAAATAGATTGATAAAACACCACAACATAGAAAGTTCATATCAATTCCAAAAAAAAAAAAAAAAAAAAACAACGGAGCTTGACTAATCTCACAGATACTTGTTCAAGCTCTCAAACTTCTTCTCCAGCGCGTCATATTTCTTTTCCAAATACAAGATCATTTCTTTTTGAATCTCGATGCGCTTCTTGGATGCATCCAAGTCCTGCTTCATCTCATTCTTCTCCTCCTGAATAACCCTAAACTCTTCGTGCACTGCATCAGTCCACCACTTCCTGAAACCGCAGCCTTGATCGGGACCCTTACAAATAGTACATAATTCATATTAGACTAGAAAAAAGTCAGAAACAGAACACAAAACTCAAAAATAAGAGTACAAAAATCTTTACATTACATCTGTGATGTCATACGGACAACTGAAATAACGTTCTCCTCTCGTGGTAGGATTATTAGAAGTGGCAACGAGAAGCACCGCACCGCAATTACACCCGATTGGAACGCCCTTGTCTCGCCTCCGGATTTCGCCGTACCTCATTTTCATATTTATTTCACTACGATTCAGCTCCTACAGTTCCACAAACACAATATTAAGATAATGCTTTGAGATTTCAGATAGTCCAGAGATCTACCTCAGCTTGGGCTTCAGAAGCAGTTTTCTCATCAGCCCTGGAGTTGCCGCCGTAGATATCTCTATTTGCCATCTTCTTGACTCGATCTCGATTACTGAAGCAATAAATCACAACAAATCCCTTAATTTATACTAAAACAATATATCGAACGACGTCGTTTGACAGTAATATACTTGAAGGCTGAGTTGTGTTCTTTACACGATTGACTTAGGATAGTCAGTTAAATTAACAACTTTGTTATGGCTGACTTATGCAATGGCCATAATAATGGTGTTACGGCTGAGTTATCCGACGGCCACCCTATTAATTTATTATATACCCGCTCGGGAGGTTTGTTGGGGAGACGCAAACAATAATTATGTTTCTTGTTATCATCCATACGCTTAATAAAAATATTTTAAACGATTTATTATTAAAAATAAATTCAAAAATTTGAATTCAATTTTTTCATGTATTTTTATTAATTATTAAAGAAGGGGCCAGTAATTTGACTAAGTAGTGGCTGGGTTATTGACTTAAACGGCTGAGTTATGAGATATTTGTCAAATAAGGTTATTATAACTCAAAATTAAAATTTAGAATGGCAAAATGAATATTACTATTATTATAACCAATAAAAATAATAATTATAGACAAAAAGAGCGATTTTTACACATTCTGATCAAAATGTGTCAAACATACCAAAACATGTTGTTTAGGGGTTAGGGTTTAGGGTTTAGGATTAGATGAGGTAACATTATTTGTTTTTAATATAACAGTTTGGTTTTGGATATAATGTGTTTGGATTAAGGTGGTAATATGGATATACTAATATGAGTACAATTTTGAAATTAATTTTTTTAAAAAAAATTTAAAATTTTGAAATTAATTTTTGGTTATTTCCGGTTATAGGTCGGTTAGATGAATATCTAACAATAAATAACCCAAAATATATTATAATTAGGTCGGTTAGCATAATATAACCGAAATAAGCTGAATATAAGAAAACTAGGCAAACATACCAATACAAAAATTCCAAATTGGAAAAAATCATTTTTTTGGTTCGGTTCGGTTTAGTCGGTTATTTAATCATTCTAATTTGAAGGTTGGCTGAGATACCGTTTATGACTGCTGAGTTATCTTTCCAGCATCGACAGTTACAATGAGAGGGAAAGTGAACGGTTTTTAAACCGCGGAAAAAAAACTCTCTGTCCTTATCGTCGGCGAAATCTAACCCTAATTCCGCCGGCGATAATCTGTCTTTTTCTACTCTCCCGCCGTCATCTCTCGCCGTCCTCGCTTGATATCCTCATTCGCTCTTTCTTCTCTTCGTCGGCGCTGGTCTTGTTCGTTTCCGTCTAAGCCGTCTCGTCTTCGAGTTCCGGTATGTGTCTTCCTATTTATTTTTGAGTTACGGGTGATTGTCGCCGTCTTGGATGGCTGAGTTTGGACTGAGTTATCTTATGCTTTACGACTGAGTTATGTATTATGGCGGAGTTATTATATGCCTTGTGTTTGCCATATGTTATGGCTGATTTATTTTATGCTTTACTATCAGATGGCGAAGGATATTTCTGAAGAACAAGCAAGGGATTACCCACCAAGACTTTGGCCAGAAATGAAGTCTATTCTACATACTAAACAAATTAACACCAATTTCACGATGTTAGAATTACCTCAGATTAGGGAATCAATAGGACTGGATGCGTGGGAAAAAACGAAGGATGTACCAATTGGAATAATTTGTAAGCTAGTTGATAGCCAATTCGTCTGGTCTGGTAAGGTTGTTCATTTCCTACTATGTAACCAGTTAAGGGTACATAAAAAGGAGCTTTGGTTTGTGGTCGGCGGTCAACCTATCAGGTTTGGGTTGAATGAATTTCATTATCTGATGGGGTTAAACATAGACCCAATGCCTACTGAACAGTTTGAACTTGAAGAGGAACACAAAAAGTTCTTCCGACTTTTGAAAGTGCCTGGTGGGACAGGTCCAACGCTACTTGAACTCAGGGAAGCATTAAAAGTGTGTCGGGGATGGGTTAAACTTGATCATCATAAATGGTTGGGGCTGTTGCTTCTTCAACACATTGGACTTTATGGTTTGCATCATAACTCTAGAATTCCATATGAAAGTGCCAAAAGAGTTTTTGATGATGAAGCAATGAAGACGTATCCGTGGGGTCGGTCAGCATTTGAAGCTCTTGTTGATTCCATAAAGATGTTGAACCCTACGGGAAACTCGTACACCCTCAGTGGGTTTACACCCGTGTTACAGGCTTGGGAGTATGAGTCCATCAAATGCTTTGGAGAACGGTTTGGGAATGCATCAGCTAATGATGGTGGAAACCGTACACGTTCTACGATGGTATCAAAAGTTGCTAAAGAGATCAAAGCGCTTGGTGAGGTAAGGTTTATATCTGGTTGAGTGATTGTTTAGTAATGGATGAGTTATGATTTAGTTATGACTGATTTATTGTTTAGTAACGGCTGAGTTATGTTTTAGTAATGGCTGATTTATGATTTAGTGTTGGCTGAGTTATTATTCACTGATGGGTCTCATATTCTCTTATGTTACAGCTGCGTGTGACTAAAATGGTTATGAAGGATGATGTACGGGAGCTATTTCATACGTGGCCAGATCAAAAAGACGACCCAGCAGTTGATCGCCTTATCCAAGACATACATGAGGATAAGTTTGTTAAAGGTTTTTGGGATGTTGATTGTGACTCTCCTCCCGCAAAGAAGCAGAAAGAAGGTGGTAGTTTCCAACAGTCAGGTGGTGGATCTGGTGAAGGGCTGAAAGAAGGTGGTAGTTTCCAACAGTCGGGTGGTGGATCTGGTGAAGGAGCTGAACAGAAGGTGGTAGTTTCCAACAGTCAGGGTGGTGGACCGGTTGGAACTCTCATTGAGTTGGTGTCTAATTTAACCTCAAGGTTTGACACCTTGGAAAAACATTGGAGATAGAATAGAAGAGAGGATGAATGAAAGGTTTGAAACCAGGTTTCGTTCTGTTGAGAGTGATCTCAAGCAGATGAAAGAGCACGTGTTTTCCTTGGGTGTTGGGCAAACTGGCCAAAACAATGTTGAAGACCTTCGGGATGAACTGTTGTCACAAAACACTTGTAAAAATTTCAAAATAAAGAACCTTAGGATGACTGTTTTCACCAGAAAGTCCACCAGTACCAGTAGTTCCAGAAAAATGCACCAAAACTACTCTGTCAACAGTCCTCCGGTAATGTCTGAATTATGTTAATGTTATGGCTGAGTTTCCAGATTGTTTAGGTTGAGTTATCATTATCTTTAATTGTCTTCGCTATGTTATACAGGTAGTTGGCCGTGGTTTGGCTGGGGTCAGTAGGAATCTAAAGAGTTTGATAAAGATGAGTTTGATAAAGATGAGTTTGATAAAGATGATCCTCTTAATTTCATTGAGAAGTCTCCAGCTGCTACGAAACCAATTCAACGGCCTAACACGAGGAAAAATGCCAATGATGGAAAGAAGGACGAAGAATTAAATGCAAAGAAGGCCAAAGTTGAGGCGGCCGCAAAGAAGAACAAAGAGTTGGCGGCAAAGAAGGCCAAAGATGAGGCGGCGGCTGCGAAGAAGGTCAAAGAGTTTGCGGAAAAGAAGGCAGAAGATGAGGCGGCGGCTGCAAAGAAGGTCAAAGAGTTGGCGGAAGAGAAGGATGGAAATAATCCGCCAAAGAAAAGAGTTAGAAAGACTACTAAGCCTAATCAAATCATTCAATTGGGATCTGATTTGAATGGGGGAGTATACAAAGCTAGTGCAAATGCTGGTGCCGACGCTGCTGACAGCAGTATATGTGATATGACAGCCAAGATTATGGCTGAAAAAAATATCCTTGAACCTGAATCTGAGGATGATGAGGAGGAAAAGATTAGGCTTGATAGAATCAAAGCTTTAAGGCTGGAGAAAGTTAAGCTGTCCCCGGATGGAAGTTCATTGAATAAACTACAAGCTACACAAGAGAGGACTTTTCCTTATATTGGGGACAACAGACTGACGTGCATGAGGAAGAACGGTTCACCTGGACATGGAATATATGATCCTCTGGCACCTGTTGATCCGGTCAAGTTGCAGAAACTTTTGGAGTACCTAAAGAAAGCCGAGTATGACCCTTTAGACCCTTGTTAATCACATCTTGTTAAAATTATATTAACCTGTTCTTATTTTTTTCTTAGGGGTACACCATTAGGCAAGTCAACATCAAATATTGAATTCTATAGGACTCTCATCACCGAAAGAAATAACTGGCCGTCTGGTACATTTGGGTGGCTGTCTGATAAAGTAAGTTTAACTTGATGTCTGAGTTATTATGTTTACGGCTGAGATATTATACGTAATGGCTGAGTTATTATGTTTACGGCTGAGATATAATACATATTGACAGTAGGTGGCAGTGGTATGATTTGTTATTGTTTACGACTGACTTATATTACATTATGGCTGAGTTGTTGTTTACTAATCAGTTTTCTGTTTTACAGCACTTGGGCGCGTTTATGAGACTCCTCAGTATTAGGTACAAACGAGATCCCTTCCCATTCCACAACAAACGCATTGCGTTTATAGACCCGTGGTTCACTAGATCGATGATTGGTGATTATACGATGTTCAATATGAAACCCAAGTTTTTTAAAATGACTGGCAATAGTTATGAAGAGTTAGTTAAAGGTTTGTTACCACTAGATGAACCGACTAATTTGAAGTGGATAGAAGATGTGGATCACCTGTATATTTCTCCACAAACTGGAGGCAATCACTGGGTGGCGCTGCACGTGGATCTAAAGAGAAGGCATATTGATTGCTATGATAGCATCGTGGGACAAGTAACCGAAAAGAGTGAGCTTACAATGCTGAATGATTGTAGGGCATTTACACGGATGATTTCAGCAATGATGAACGCGAACGTTCCTCACTCGTACACCTACTGCCAGTCAGTTCGGTTTCAGGAGGAAGAGTGCCTCCAAGGTCCCTCAAAACGTACAGGTTGGTGACTGTGGCGTATACGCTTTAAAGTTTATTGAATGTCTAGCGCTTGGTGTGTCTTTCGATGGAATCAGTGATCAAAATATCCAGGCTATACGGGTTAAAATGGCTGCAGAAATCTACGATGAGGCACCTGGTTTTTTTGATCCAGATTAAATAATGCATTATGTCCTTCCTTCGTTTCGTTTCTTTTGGAATTGTACTTGGATTTGTAAAACTTTGATTTGTCTATTTTCAAAATTATGGCTGGTTTACGGTTAAGTTACGGCTGATTTACATACTTCACACGGCTGACTTATGAAATATTTGTAAATTAAAATTATTATAACTCAAAATTAAAATATAGAATGAAAAAAGAATATGACAATCACTATAAGCAATGAAAAGTAATAATTATAGACAAAGATTGATTTTTACACATTCTCACCAAGGATGTAAAACATACAACACATGACGTTTAGGTTAGGGTTAGTTAGGGTTAGGGTTGAGATGTATGTTTCATATTTTCCAATATTATGGGTTTTAATATAACAGTTTGGTTTTGTTATATTGTGTTTGGTTTAAGGTGGTAATTTGGATATACTAATATGATAACCATTTTTCAAATTTTTAAAAAATTTGAAATTACTTTTCGGTTATTTCCGGTTATGTGTCGGTTAGACGACTATATAACCATAAATAACCCAAATGTTATCCAAATTAGGTCGATTAACTTAATATAACCGATAGCAAGCCGAATATAACCGTAATTAACCGAAAATAATGGAAAAATTAGTTTCCGGTTTGGGTCGGTTTGGTCGGTTATATAGTCATTCTAATTTGGGTTGGCTGAGTTATGGTAACGTTATGGCTGAGTTATCGTTTACGGTATATTAATTTATTATATACCTCTCGAGAAGACAAAAAGTGTTGTTGGAGAGACACAAACAATAATTATGTTTACTGTTAAGAACCACACGCGTAATAAGTAAGATTTTAGCGATTTTTTATTTAAAAAGAATTTAAAATTTGAATTTGAATTAAAAATTTTTTTTTTAATAAAAGTATTTCTCAAACATTTGACTGATACGGCTGAGTTGTCGACATAAACGGCTGACTTATGAAATATTTGTAAATTATAATTATTATAACTCAAAATTAAAATATAGAATGAAAAAGGAATATTACAATCACTATAAGCAATGAAAAGTAATAATTATAGACAAAGATTGATTTTTACACATTCTCACCAAGGATGTGTAAAACATACAACACATGACGTTTAGGGTTAGGGTTAGGGTTAGGTTGGGTTAGAGATGTAGTGTTTCATATTTCCAATATTATGGGTTTTAATATAACAGTTTGGTTTTGGTTATATTGTGTTTGGTTTAAGGTGGTAATTTGGATATACTAATATGATAACCATTTTTCAAATTTAAAAAAAAAATTGAAATTACTTTTCGGTTATTTCCGGTTATGTGTCGGTTAGACGATTATATAACCATAAATAACCCAAATGTTATCCAAATTAGGTCGATTAACTTAATATAACCGATATGTCGAATATAACTGCAATTAACCGAAAATAATGGAAAATTAGTTTCTGGGTTTGGGTTGGTTTGGTCGGTTAT